>JAFEMH010000262.1:0-557500 GCA_022495995.1 Adenophora triphylla var. japonica
ATTAGTGGAACAAACTCTCATAATACCTACTTGACCATTTGATATGTGGGGAATCGATATCATCGGACTCCCAGGCAATTGGAAGTACGTGATCGTGACGATCAACTACTTCCTCCCAAGTGGATAGAAGCGAAAGGCCTTAGCCAAAATTCACATAGGAGAACGCATGATTAACTTTGTCCACAACTTTCATCAGGTGTCATGCTTCGGGGTTTCCACACACACATCATCTCGAGATCATCGGTCTCCCAATTACTCTAAGGCTTTTGCAACAGAGTTAGACAGGCTAGGAGTCAGACACATCACAGTTATCGAGCAAGCATACCTTAAGTCTGCAATGGACAATGCGAGAAGCAAACTAACAACAAATCGGTACACTTCTTACCGGCCTAACAAAGAACCTAGAAGGAATGTGATGGTAGAATGGTTGGATCTGGATTCCCTTTGCCCTTTTCGGGGCCGGTTCGCATGACCAGCCCTGTAGGGGACAAACCAGGTGGAAACTCCATTCAGCACTAACCTTCGGATTTGAGGCTATGACAATAGGCTGAGATGGCTATCCCTACAACAAGAAACTTCAAACTACGATGAACGAGGTCAAATAGTGGTTAATAGAAGCATCACTAGACCTCGACCTAGTAGATGAGAAAAGACTAGTTGCTTAGATGAGAATATGGTGGCACAAAAGGTGTCAACAAAAGAGTATTCCAAGTTGGAGATTGGAGTACAATCGAGAAAGATCCAAGCTCACTAAGCAAAGGAGGGTGATGAAGCCAGGTGAGGAACCTCACGACATTGTAGCACCTATCATAGCAGGATAACGGCTCGCATATCATCAAGGAAATCTCACGGATGAATGGATCGAGTGGGAGAGCGAGAGGCTGCAAGTTAATGTTTGTAGAAAAAGTGGGCATAGTTGTGGCTATATAAAAAAT
Source organism: Adenophora triphylla var. japonica (assembly GCA_022495995.1). Classification (NCBI taxonomy): domain Eukaryota; kingdom Viridiplantae; phylum Streptophyta; class Magnoliopsida; order Asterales; family Campanulaceae; genus Adenophora; species Adenophora triphylla. Next base: position 936 of record JAFEMH010000262.1, read on the forward strand.
CTTTCGTGCCTCCCCTTTATCTTTTACGAGAGCACTTAGGGAGAGATATGAAAGGCGGCACTCATTCCTCTCGGAGATATCCCATACTTGGAATATAATTCCTCAAGCATGGGCTCCACAGCTTTAGCCGACCTAGGCCTAGGGGTACAAGACTTACCACGGTTGGACCACCGAGTCCCTTCCTCGATTTACGAGATATGGGCTCCTCGGTAAATGCATCTACGATCCTCCCGTAAGTCGAGGGACCGGTTGGATGAGCAATACTACTTCCTCTTCCCGTCATAGCTTCATAAACAAATAATAAAGATCAGATTTTGGCCAAGGCATGGAAAGACGAGGACGAGTAAGCATCCCTCCCCGTCCAATTAAGTAAATGTCGAGGAGGGATTCTTACCGAGCAGAGGATGCTCCAAGTGGTCAGACTTCAGATAGTAAAGGTTGATGTGGTCAAGGATTTCTGTCCAACCGTGGAACAGCACGACATTTAATGAATCTACGCTAAGTCAGTCAATCCTTAACCGACTAAGGTAGCGCACGTCGATTATAGGAGATTGGTACCTTGTCAAAATCTCCCCAATCTCATTCAGACTTAACATCATCCATGGCCCATCGATTGTTTGGTATATCCTAAGGTTTTGAGTATGATAACAGTAAAGGGAATTGGGGTTACTTCTCCAGTTTCTTGTTATGGCTATGGATGGGGAAAATCAAGAAAAAATCTCAAGAAAGTTTCAAGAACAACAATGGCGGTTTAAGAACCCACCAAGAACAACAAAGCACAAAAATTAAAAGTAAATCGGAAAATGGGAATAAATGTATACTTGATTCGTTGTTGATTGAAGAAAACACGGACAAATGCAACACAAACACCAGAGATTGACAAAGAAATCAATTACGGACTTGCGGTTCTTCAAGCTTATGAGTCTCTCAATTTGCAACAGTGAATAAAAGAGTAAAAAAGGAAAGGAATTTGACTTTTTTACCTGGATCCGAGCGGGTATGGATCAAAAAATGGGTCAAGCGTCGTCTCTATCCCCACATTAAATGTTCTAGTGTGTTCCCAAGGTGAATGTCCCGTCATCGTTAATCGCGCCCATCATTGTCCAAATAACCGGCGAATAATTGATTGACGCCTCGTATTCCGAGATAACCCTTTTCGTATTCATTTAAGCCGAGGTCGAGCACCACTTCCTCCTCGGCTAAAGCCGAGCTAGGAAGTTGGGGCCACTTAACGATATAAACCGATTACGATAATGGGTCATAAACCGAGTAAGGCCCAATGGATTGGGCACAAAGTAAAATACATACAAGTCCCAAATACGACGTAGGGAATGGGCTTCCCTAACTAAGCTCATCGTGCATACTCGTCATTTCCCACTCGTCGACCTATATATAGCATAGCGAACATATGACCAAGGCAACAATAGGCGAAATGCCAACAAGGCACACTCTTATATGCGACGAGGCATCTACATAGGCCGACCAAGGCCTCGGTGAATGATGAATGATGACCAGAGCTTCCTCGTCAGTATCAAGACAAGGGGAAATGGTCTCCCTACCCTTGTCCACCTCTTAATCGACATTCATATATGTCGACCAACATAATATGTCGAGCAGCAAGCCTCTTAGGCTTACGTATATAAAGTTTATATAATCCTATTCCAACAATGATTGTGGGAAATTATAATCTAACTAGGATTATAATCCTCCTCATATGCAACTTTCTATCCAAGTATGGACTCTATATCATACACATATAAATACAAGCCTTAATTTACACAAATTTGGTAACGCATCTTTTGACTCTCAACTCATGTCAATTGATTTGTTTTATATATCACACAAATACTTACTCCCACGCCGGAGGGCATTCGCCTGTAAAACTCCGGCTTAGTTTACGTTTTTGTTTATCTTTTTAAAACTATTCAAACTTATATGATACAATCTTTTTCTGAATTTGGGATGATACGAACGTTTTTGACATTATCATTAATCAATTATAAATTATTTTGAAACTAAGGGTTTATTATTGTTGTATTGGGTTAACATTTTCTCCAACTCGCTCTTACTAGTAATCAATATAGAATCAGGTAAAAAAATAATGAAGGATAAAAACATCACACGGCCAAATGGAGCCGGTCTTCCATAATGCATTTTTGTGTCTAAATAAAAGCAACTATGACTTGACAATGCCAAAAACTTATAAAAAACGCGTTTTTTTAACCTTAACAAAAAACGTGTTTTACTCTCCTTCTATCTCTAAACTAACGGTCTCTCTCTCTCTCTCTCTAAACGCATATAGCCGTCACTCTCTCTAAACGCAAATAGTCGGCTTCCTTTCATCGACGGCAAGAAATCGAAGTTGTCTTCCGAGCGTCGGGAATCTCTCATCACCGGTAAGGTCAATTTCTCCCTTATCGTCAACGAACGAGACTGTTACTTTCTTGTTGTTTTGAAGCGATCACGGAGGGACCGACATCGTAGACCGTATCAAAACGATTTAATGTTTGACGAGTACTTGCCGGCTTCCATGGCTCCGCCGGTGCCGGCGAAGATGCTCCTGCTACGGAGAAATCTGTCGGAATTAAGCGATTTACACTTTTCTGGTTACTCGTACAAAATGTGCCAGTTTCCATGTGCCAGTTCCGGTGTAAAATAATGCCCGTTTTTGTTTTTTTGAGTGCCAATTCATGTATTTTGAAGTGCCAGTTCTTGTGTTTTGAAAGCCAGTTTGATTTTGAAGTGCCAGTTCTTGTGTTTTGAATGCCAGTTGGGTAGAAATTGAATGCCAGTTTGAGTTTGGGTAGAAATTGAATGCCGGTTTAATTGATTTTTAATGCCTGTTCATATTTTTTTGAGTGCCAGTACATGTTATTTTAAGTGCCGGCTGGTGATTAATCAAGTGCCCGTTAGTGTATAATCAAGTGCCCGTTGGTGTATATTTGAGTGCCCGTTAGTGTATAAATAAGTGCCCGTTAGTGTATAATCAAATGCCAGTCCATGTATTTTTGAATGCCAGTGCTTGTATTTTTGAGAGCCAGCAAAAATATTAGTGTAATAAAGTGCCAGTGTTAGTGTAACAGAGTGCCAGTGTGAAGAGTGCCAGTTCATGTATTTAAAAGTGCCGTGTAAAAAGTGCCGGTTTCGGTTTAACAAAGTGCCGTACCGGTTTACACCCGCACTTTGTTAAACTGCACCGGCACTTTTTTCGCACTTTGTTACATATGAACCGGCACTTTGTCACACCGCGCTTTGTTAAACACGCACTGGCAGAAACGGGGGAACCATTAATTACGAAAATGCCACCGTTTATTTTGAACATGGTTGCCAGTAATTACAAAATTGCCACCGTTTATTTTGAAAACACGTTTTTCCTTAGCTTAAGAAAAAACTAGTTTTTTATAAGACCAACTCCTTTACAATAGGATTAATAAAAAGTAAATATTGTAAGTATAAAAAATAAAGGGAGAGAGAGAAATTGGATAGAAAGTTTTTGTTGTTAGAATGACAAGTGGGTCATATTGTTCATTTTAAGTAATAAATCATCTAAAAACCTTAATATGAGACACTAAAAAAGAAAATAAAAATCTTAAATTGGGTTAAATTGGGACGGAAGAAGTATATATATATATATATATATATATATATATATATATATATATATATATATATATATATATATATATATATATTATAATGACTACTCTCTTATTCGAAATAGTCATATTTTTATTGTTAATTATGTTAATATATTGAACTTGGAATTTTTTAATTAAATTTTGATTAATATTATGAAACACATTAAATGTTAATTAATATTTAAAAAATTTATGATAAGTATTTTTGTCCAATTATTATCGAATAAACTTAAACTTTGTAAGCCACAAGCGTGGCCGGACCTACGATATTTTGTTAAGAAGGTGCACAAATACACGATAAAATTATTTATGAGAAAATCAATGTCTAATATGAGACTAGAACCCATAACCTTCAAATTTCTAAATTATAGCATCTTAACCACTAAATCACTTATATTATTTGATTAGGAGGTTCATTATCATCCCTCTTTAGCTTGTTCTTGTGTCCGTCCCTGCTAAGCCAGGTGTTTGGAATGGAGAGTGCCATTAATATCCACAAGATCTTCAATACAAAGTTAAAAGAAATAGGAATAAAGAGAAAATAACCCCACATTTGAATACCTAAACGCGGGTGTTATTTAAGCGCGTAGATGTGACATTTTGGGACATTCAAAATAAAAAATGCTTCAACCAGAAAAAAGGGAAAGAAAAAAAAAGGTTTTGGAAAAGTGGTGTAAAGGAAGGGTGTAAGAAATAATTTAGTAGAGGGAAAAAAAGGGTTTTGGCCGTTATGTAAAGCAAAAGTGTGCAATAAAACGAGTTAACAATAATGTCTTATTTGGATAGATACTTCTATTTTCGGTTTATATTTTATCTTTTTTACATTTTGAAGTAAACGGAATATCTAATAAAAAAATAATGAGTAGCTTTTAGGAGAAATCTGTTTCTCCATAAATTATAAAAAGTCCACTTTTCATCCTTAAAAATATTGAGTTTAGACCTTAAAACATTGAGTTTAGGTCTTAAAATACCTAGAAAATAAAATAGTGAGTATAGGCATTAAAACAGTGAGAAAATAAAATAGCGAGTTTAGGCCTTAAAACAGTAAGTTTAGACTTTAAAATACCAAGTTGATATATTAAATAACAAGATTTTTTATAACTTACGGAGAAACATGTTTCCCTCAAAATTTTCTGAAAAATAATTCTGTGCCTTTAAAAAAAAATTGGTTTTTAGAAATAACAGGTGTTAAATAAATAAATGCATACTCCCTCCGTTTCAGTAAGGTTGTTACATGAGGGTTGAAGCACGTAAATTAAGAAAGGGGAATAATGAGTGGTTGTGAGGAAGAGAGAGAATGAGTGGAGAATAATGAGTGGTTGTGAGGAAGAGAGAGAATGAGTGGAGAATTATAAAAATAATAAAAAGTTTCCTTTTTGGATAATGTTGCAACTTAAGTGAAATGTCGAAAATGACAAAATGTTACAACCTTAGCGGAACGGGGGGAAGTACTCCTTAAAAGTGTTAGTATTAATGTGATAAACGGTCAAATTTCCCCCAAGTTTTTCTTATTGTTTTGGTTTTATTCAAAATCGTATCAATTTAAAACCTCAGTCGCACTCGTAGGGGTGTTTATGGTTCGGATTGATTCAGTTTTTGTCAAAATTTTAGAAAATCAGGATCGGATCAAATATTTTGGTTCTGTAAAAATTTAGGACCAGGATCAAACCATTACATTGTAGGACCGGTTCCATCGATCCGGTTCTAATGGTCCGGTTCTACCGATTCTACAAATTGGTTCTACCGGTTCTACAAATTACAATATAATATATTTTTTTACAATAACAAAATCTACAAGCAAGCATATTTAAGAATCAAATTGCTGAACAATATTTCGGGATAAATGGAGTATATGGCTGTCTACAAGCAACAATTACAATAACAAAATCAACAGTTAGGAAAGAAGAGTTCCATGTTCAAGCACTTGAGCCCAACTAAAAAACTTAACTAGCTAAAAGAAACATAAGGGCTATTTTTTTCGAACACAAGTCAGCAAATGGTAAATAGATATTGCCGTATTGGTAAATGGTAAGAAAGTTAATATATATATATATATATATATATATATATATATATATATATATATATATATATATATATATATATATATATATATATTCGGTCCGATCCGATTTCGGTCCAGGATCGCGTATATTTTTTTCAAAATCAGGACCAGATCAATACTATTTTTTCAGTCCGATTTTTACTGGTCTGGTCCGGTTCTAATGATCCGGTCCGATTCTACTGATCCGGTCCGATTCCATGATTTTTGTGTACATCCCTACGCACTCGTATTTGAACCGACAATTTTAATTGACAAACTACAATTTCAAATATGTATTTTTTTGAACGTTATAAACCGAGTATAACTATGGTTCATAAATCGGGTAATGCCCACTTGATTGCGCCCTGAACATAATCTATAAAAGTCTTAAATATGACATATAGAATGGGCTTTCCTACCTATACTCGTAATGCCTACTCGTCATATCCCAATATATCGACCTATAATTAGCAGAGTGAATAAAATGAATAAGACACAATATTCACATATGCCGACTAATGAACCTATAAATGCTGATAAATATATCTAGGAGAGGCCGACCAATTGCCTCCTCGGTCAACATCAATACAAGGAAATGAGCCTCCCTACCCTTGCTCTCCACTACCTCGACATTCATACATGTCGACCAACATCATATGTCGAGTAGCATGCCTCCTATACATACGTATAGAAGGCACTTATCTAATCCTACTCAAAAAAGGATTGGGAGAGATTATAATCCAACTAGGATTATAATCCTCCTCATACACAACTCCCTATCCAATGATTGACTCTATATCCAAAACCTATAAATACAAGCCATAATTCACACAATTTTGGTAACACATCTTTTGAATCTTAACTTTTGTCAATTGATTTGCTCTCTCTATCACATGAATAATTACTCTCACGCCGGAGGGTATTCGCCGGTGAAGCCCCAGCTTAGTTTACGTGTTTGTTCATCTTTTTCAGCTATTCAAACATCCAGGATACAACCTGCCGCTGGATTTGGGCTGATTCGAACGTTTTTGGTATCATCAGTTTGGTTACATTGTCGGGAAACGATCATTTCTGACCTTTGAATAGATGAAAAAATTTCTGCTCTGTTCTCCCAATCCTAATAGAAGAATGACAAACTGCTAGTATTACCCATGATCAGGAGAACCCTCATGCAGAGGAGAATCATGGTAACATTGGGACTGCTATTCCTCCTGCCAATGGGAGACTACCACCTCCTCCTCCTTTGAATGACGGATTGCCCCCGCTAGGAATGAATCTGCGTTCTGGCGGGAAGCCAGTAACCGAGGTGCTGCAAAACCCTCCCCGTCGTCGACAACGAGGAATACCTACTGGTAGTCAGACGGGGAGGAATGCCGCCAATGTGGGCACTGGAGCTTCCACCCCCACCACAGATTGATCGAAAAACTCTCTTAAATCGCCAGATGGACACTCTACAACGCATTTATGAAACACAAAATGTCTTGCTGCAGTTGAATCCTGAGCACTCCCTGGCTGAATTCATAAGACCTACGAGGACTGGAAATTCCCTTGGAGGGGAAAGTCTTTTTGATAGGCGTGGTAGTCGGGGGACTAGAGAAAATCTTCCTCCTGGCCAAAATCCCCCTCGTCTTGACCATGCTGGTAGATCTAAGCAAACCCTCTAAGACGTCCCTCCTCGTCATAAGGCTACTGGACATGAAAATAACCAAAATAATGAAGATTTGAGATATCATCTTAACAATCAGAGGGACCAGGAGGTTAATTCTGCTGACTTTATAGCAAGGCTCAGTCATATAAGGCAAAAAACCCCTCCTCGGCATAAGATCCCCATTCGACCTAGGAGCCCTCCTCGGCATAGGGACTCTCCTCGTCACAGGACTCCTCTCATCCAGAAATGGCTCTAAGGAAGGACATAACACCTCCTCGTCATTTCAGGCCATTGCATGGCAGAGCACCATCAGGATATGGGGATAATCACCAGCAACATGAGAACAAAGTCGAGTGAATGGACACAGAGAAAAAGAAAGGACCCAACGTAGTTCTCACTTTAGCTCGGGGATCAATGCAAGAGATATTCTCCTATTAAAAAAGAAAGGACCCAACGTAGTTTTCATGCTTGCCTTTGTGCTTTCGTGTGTGGGATGTGTTTTGGTAAAAAAGGAGGGGGAAATGTGCCAAGTGGTCTTCCGGATGTATAAACCATGAGTTGGTTATCGCTCGGGATTCCTTGGATTTTGATGTGTTCGGGACTTTGATCCCGTTCTCATCTTGGACTTATGATCATCATTATGAGATCTTGGGTCCATGTGATCAAGATAGGGACACCTCTTTTATAGTCCAAGAGTGAGACTCTTTAGAAAGGAAGGACCTTTGCCCATCAATCCTACATCTTGAGACGATTTGAGCTTGATAGGGACATTTGTGCTCGTCTCAAGTGATGATCGGAGATGTAGGGGCTCAAGTTCATACTTTTCTAAAGGATTATCCGGCTATGACATCTTTATGTGGAGAAAATGATGTAAAGATAGGACCTTTACACCATTACACCCCAAGAGATGCTTCAAGTACCAAAGGGACAAAGGGGAGGGGTATAAAGATTGGATCTTTATACTCATCCTATGCCTTTTTGTGCCTTAAGAAGGTCACTAGGCAATCCTTGGAGAGTGATCCAACCATGAGGGACATGGGGAATGCATTTTGAAGTAAAGATGACATTTTTATGCTAACATATGTAATGAACATGATGCAAGCTAGGACTAGGAATGTAAAGGGAGGACCTTTATGGCTTTCCTATGTCCTTTAAGAACCATTTAGGTGGACAATCCTTGGAAGCAAGGTCTATGGGAAGGGGGATGACATTCATGAATAAAGATGACATTTTTAATGAAAAGATGACATTTTTATATGCAAGAGATGCTATTTTCACATCATCATGTGAGAGATCCACCCTAGAACAAGCCATTTATGGTCTTATTGTTCATCCTTGGGATGGATCCTCCATGAATCCTATGTGATAGGGGAATGGGGGTATTATGATCTACATGAATAAAGACATGATTTTTATAGCAATAAATCAAATATCAAGCAAGTAGATGGCAATATAAATAGCAAAGAGCAATATAACAAGTATGACAAGTATATTTTAAAGAGAAGAGGAGGAGAGGTTACCAATGGTGGTGTTCCTCTATCTCCCTTGAAGATTTCCTAAGGAAGGAGCAACTTTGGAGGGGTTTTGGAGATGAGGGAGGTGATTTTTGGTAGTTTCAGCTCTCTGGAATTTCGTGTTTGTATTTTGGCAGAGTAACAGTGCTCAAAATTGTCTCCCAAAATGAATAGAGGAGGCCTCTATTTATAGGCAGTTTGGGGTTGGCTAATGAAGCCGTGCGGCTGTAACCTTTGGCTAATGAAGCCGTGCGGTCTTATCCATTAGTGACTCAGCCTATTTCTAGAACCATGCAAGGTGGCGTTCTAGAAGCTCTCTTCCAGCGAGGGACTACGTGGAATTTTAATTTCTAACAAGTCCTTCACCCCTTGGAAGGTTTGGAAAAGTTCCCAAATTGCCCCTGAACTTTAGGAAAGTTCGAGGAATGGCCGGAAAACTTAACCGGAAGGCATGAGCCAGATTTGGGTACTTACAGAAGCCCCTCGGCAACGTCACTTGCAGGGCGAGTGGGGTTGTCGATAAAAAAGGATCCAATCTGTCGAATTGCCGAGACGAATTGGGTGACCAAGGTGGTCGAGTGGCTGAACCTAAAGTAGGCTACCTACGTATCCCAGAGGAATCAAGCCAGGCCGTAGTTCAGGAAAGATCCGCTGGGTAAAGGGGTGTCATATGTGAAAAATTGGCTGAATCTAAAGTAGGCTACCTACGTATCCCGGAGGAATCAAGCCAGGTCGTAGTTCGGAGTCCACTGGGAATGGCGAAGAGAAACTGGTCCCTTGCTAGGAAGATGGGGGGAAAGTGACCTAGGAGGTCAAATGGCTGATCCTACTGGGGATATGCTAGATGAAGGAAGTGGCCAATGTGGTCGGATAGCCGGGCCTTTATGAGGGGCTACTTCACCGCTGAGGAGTGATGAATGAACAGGGTGACCATTGTGGTCGGATGGCTGGACCTTTTGTGAAAGGCTGCCTCATCACTGAGTAGTGATGAAGGAAGAGGGTGACCTACTGCGATCGGATGGCTGGACCTTTATGAAAGGCTACCTAAGTATCCCGGAGGAATCAAGCCTTGGTGGTAGTTCAAGTCTCACTAGATAGTTAGGAACAGTGTCTAGGATCCTTGAGGTTTTGACGATTAATGGAGGAGTCACCTTGTTGACAATTAATGGAGGTTGTCGCCTGATTTACAATTAATGGAGGTTGTCATCTGATTGACAATTAATGGAGGTTGTCACCTGATTGACAATTAATGGAGGTTGTCACCTGATTGACAATTAATGGAGGTTGTCGCCTGATTGACAATTAATGGAGGTTGTCACCTGATTGACAATTAATGGAGGTTGTCACCTGATGAAACTAAAGCTTACGTCGCTATCGAGGAGATAGAGGTAACTAAAGTTGGAAAAACTTGAGCGTACTTCACTATAAGGAGATAGAGGTAGCTTAAGTTGGAAAAACTTGAGCGTACTTCACTATCTATGATATAGAGGTAGCTTAAGTTGGAAAAACTTGAGCGTACTTCACTATCTATGAGATAGAGGTAGCTAAAGTTGGAAAAACTTAAGCGTACTTCACTATCTATGAGATAGAGGTAGCTAAAGTTAGAAAAACTTGAGCGTACTTCACTATCTATGAGATAGAGGTAGCTAAAGCTTAGAGAAACTGAAGCGTACTTCACTATCTATGAGATAGAGGTAGCTAAAGTTTGAGTTTTGACAATTCGGAGGATGTCACCTAGCGTTATTCCGTTATAACGGAAGTAACGGAGGCGCTTCGAGAGGAAAGTTTATTTTCTTTAGAGATAACGGATATCCTTGGGAAACAGCGTTACTCTGGTTAAGAGATAACGGGATTGTATGCCTAAGTGGAAAGTCCAGGGGCAAAAGTGTAAATTCAGCTCAGAGCGAATGAAGCCGCCCGGCGAGAGATGAGGCAAAAGAAGCCATCCGGCTAGAAGTTTATTTTCACCAGATTATTTAAACAGAATTGAAATGGGCAAAGGCGCCATTGTTGCCTTGTTTCTGTCGAGGAGAAGAGAGAGAGAGAGTAGAGAGAGAATTTTTCAAAAATTTTCAATTCCCTTGCTTCTACTTCCCAAGATGGATCCGGAGGGGAACATTGTGCCTAGGCAAGCACGAAGGAACTTGTCGGAAGCCGCTAGGAGGAGGAGGAGGGAGCTCGTTCGAACCGAGCAAAAGTATGATTTCAACACACCTCCTTCCGAGCTCTATCCCGGTAGGGGGGAGCAAAAATCGACGAAGCCTCAATCTATTGGGGTAAGCATTCTTGATTTTTCTTGATTTTATCAATTTTGATTTTATTTTGATTGATTTAGGGCTTGGCCCAATTTTTTAGGAATTTTTTCGAATTTTGCTATGATTTTTGTTGATGATTTTGGAAATTTAACGATTAACCTATGAGGTTAAGGACATTAATGAACATGCATGCGCAATTTATTTGAAAAAAATATATGAGAATGACTCATTTTTTGAAAATAAAGTAAAATAATGTCTAAAATGTGACGGAGTCCTTGCATGTGCTAGAACTAGGTCAATTTCTGATCACGGATGGAAAAGCAAGATTTTGGACGATGAAAAGGATTCATGCATGCCATTTTTGAAAAATTAAAGCTTATGTGCAAAGAATTTTGTGAAAATTGGACTTTTGTACTTGAGAGAGCAATGTGCTTGACATGACATGTTTCAAATGATGAAGGACACGTTTTCTGGGCAAAGGATGCTAGAAATTTCTTATGAATGCTTTTCTTTGAAAATATGTGCACTTTTGAATATATGCATGCTTTTGAGATGAGATGAAGGACTGACACATTTTTTGTTGTGTTTTCCTACAGGTGAACAAGTCGAGGGGACCTTCTAAGGTAGCTGTGAAGATGTGGGATAGGATGCCCAACTTCGAGAAGGATGGTGTGAATCCCAAGCAGCTGGTGATGGCAACCGACCTTGATCTTTTCATTGATGCTATCAGTAGAGGCATTCATGTGACCTCTAAGAGCAAGGGGCTAGTCCAGGCCCTCTCGGAGTTCTGGTGGGACACCACTCACAGCTTTCATCTTAGCTGGGGAGAGATTACGGTGACTACAGCCGATTTCACTGCTATCACTGGCTTACAGTTCACTGGGAGGCCTGTGACCTGGAGAGATCACATCACCGCAGAGGAGTTTAGAGCTTTGGTAGGTTTTGACCTTCATCCTAAGGGGCTCGAGATGGAGACGAGGTATGTTGAGGTGGCGGTTCTGGAGTGTATGCAGGGGTTTGCCGCCAATGAGGTGACTGCCCACCAGCTTGCGAGAGCTTTCTTGTGGTTGATGCTGTCAGTCACCATATTTGCGAATTCTGGGACATTGGCAATGCTTTGCCTTCTTGACTCTTTGGAGAATTTGGATGAGGTTGGGGCGGTCTCTTGGGGTGAGGCCGGATTGGCTGAGCTCTACTTCTCTTTGGATATGTACAGCCGAAACAAGGCTGCTTCTATGGATTGTTTTTCTTTTGCTTTGGAGGTATTCTCACTTTCTTTTCTCTCTTTTACTTTTCTGTCTTGAGATTTTTATGAGAGAAATGACCTTCTTTGTTTTGAACATGCAGGTCTGGTTCTGTGAGGTGATTGGGTTCTTTCCTTGGAACCAGTAGAGTGATTCGGAGAACTTCCCAGCTATGATTCGCTGGAGGGGAGAGGCTAGAGATAAGTTTACCGGGAAGACCCGGATTACTTTTGATTACAAGATGGTGAGACCAGTCATTAACAGGGATGGTCACGAGGGGGTGGATTTTTATCCTTGGGGAAGGTACCCGGAGGTCTTGTTAGGGGATGCCTTGGAGGCGACTATACAGAGGAGGTGGTTGACAGGGCTGACCTGTGATGTCATTTACTTGGGGGATCGCTTCTCCAGGCAGCATGGCCATGCCCCTCCTTTGGATGCCATTACTCCTCATGACCCTCCACCGCTTATGCTCCAGCCTAGGCATTGGTCGGCGGATGAGATAGCGGGGTATCAGGCCGGTGTGGCGGCTGAGGAGTATTTCGACTTTGCTACCCCGTATGCCACCTTTGTGGAGGCGCGATTGAGGACGCCGCAGAAGCTAGTGAAGATGGCTGTCACTCAGGGGTACGGGGAAGCAGAGCCGACTGATCCGCCTATGCCTCCTGCTCATTTCTCCTATGTGGTAAATGGGGTACCGAGGAGGTTCATGGTGCCTGTTCCTGACACAAGGGAGCCCCGGTATACTCTGCCACTTGACAGCACTGTAAGTACCTCTGGGGTCTCTTCCCCTTTCGGATTTCTTTGCTTTTGGCAATTTTGTACTTTTCTGAGATATTCTGAGTTTTTCTTCTCTTTTTTCTCGCAGGTTCCAGCTCGTTCCTATGATGGTTTGGTACGGCAGAACAGGGGCTGGAAGGATTTGGCTCGATCCCTTCTGAGGAAGTTGGCCTGCGCTTCCAGAGCTGGGGCAAATGTGCAGGAGCCCGTGCGTAAGAGGAGGCACGTTGGGAGCACAGCCTCTACCTCATCAGCCTCAAGATACCAGACCTCCTCCACTAGCGCCATGCCTCGGGGACAGGGACCGAACACGGGAATTCTGGAGTAGCTGGCGGCGTACGAGCATGTGAATGTCAATCTCTATGACGTGAGTGATGATGAGGATTTGATGAGGATTTGATGAGGGATCCTAATTTCTATGAGTTAAGCAGTGACGACGAGGAGTCGGAAGCTTAGGAGTCTTTAGGTTGACCTAGGAGAGGAGAGAAACAAACAATGAACACTTATGCACATTTTGTTATTTTTTGTTTTATTTGGGCGCCAAGGAGGCGAAAACAATGTAATGGTATTTTATTTGCTTTTCTTATTCATGCTTTATGAATTTACATATTACTTGAGCCTCGGGGCAACTTTTTTGCTTGGAAATGGGGCTGAAACTGGGCCAAAATGGTTTGTGATGATATATGATGGCATGAATGGTGTTTGGACATGTTTTTATGCAGGTTTCATTGAGAAAGTGGGGTGAGAACTCCACTTGGGCAGCAACAAGAGCTGCTGCAGATTTTTTTCTGCAGAAAGCAAAAGACGCTGCCCGGCCAGGTCTTTGGGCAAATGTAGCCGGCTGGAAGTTTTGTCTGAACTGTTTTTTTTCAAATAAAATCAAGGGATGGCCTTTTCATTTCATTTTCACCCTAGACTTGTCCCAACTGATCCCAGAGCACATTTTTGACCAAAAATCATCAACTTTGATCACGGCCAATGGAGAAACCAATCAGATTGCAAAAGGGGAAAAGAGACCGTTTTCTGTCCGATCTTCAATCTTGGATGAGGCACAACTTTCAATCCAACAAGGGGCTGTTTGATACCACCTTCAAGATCAAGTATTTATGGCATTTGAAGGATCTCCCACCAGATTGGGACCTTTTGAGGGCCGCATGAAGGTTTTGGGACGTTCGGAGACACGTTTTCTGTTTTTCTTACAATGAACTCGTCCCAACCTTCGAAGACTTCCGGGCATTGATTGGGGGTCCAAAAATTGAGGCCGTTTCGATCCCTCTGACCGGAGACGTGCCGGTGACGGTAAAGCTGGCATCTTTTCTGCAAATCTCTCTGGAAGAGGCCGAGGGGATGATGGTAGCCCCTGATAGGATTGACCTTTCTGATATCTCGGGCAGGTTTGGGTCTCCGGATATGGCTACGATCCCGGTGGCTATGGATGCCTTTATCCTCTGCGTGTTCTCATTTTTGTTCACTGCTGAGTCCGTAGGGGTCTGCCATGGTGGCCTTTTGGACATGGTTAGAGATTGCAGGGCTGGGAAGGATATTGTCCCGCTGGTTTTGGGTGAGACTCTGCATGGCATTGACAGGATGGCTAGGGGAGACCATTTCATGAGTTATGGGAGCCCAGCGGTACTGACTTTATGGTTACAGGAGAGGCTTGGGGCTTTGTCGGGGGCTTCACCTACTTAGTGCCCTTGGGTGATTTCTCAGAGGGGTGCACCTAGGCAACAGGACTAGGGTAGCTGGGAGCTGACGATGGCTAGGTTGTCCACCTCGGACATTCACTGGTGGGTGCCTCATTGGAGGTTGCAGACCCGGAGGACATTTCAGGAGTCCTACATAGTGAGGGTTTCGGGGTTCTCTTGGTCATTCTTTTACATCCCTTGCTTAGTGTCCAGGAAGTTTGGGATCTTATTGGAGCCTTTGGATGATTGGAAGGACATCGGTACCGTAGAGGTAGTGCCTTTTGACATGAGGGATCCAGCCAGCTTCTCATTTTTCTCGAGAGCTTGGACATACACTGCTTTTCCTCCCAGGGCTATTCTCTAGAGCAGGAAGAGTACCATCTTGACCACGGCTTACTTGGATTGGTACGAGAGGGAGATGGGGGCGACTCAGGTCATTTTGGGAGAGAGATGCCAGGCTTTATTGGGGGATGACTGTGACTCGAGCAGGACTTTGAGGGAGACTGAGGCCAAGGCTAGCTGCCGTAACCAGTCGGGTGACCTTATCAGGGATATGGAAGCTCGATATGAGAGGCTATCGGAAGTTGCTCCCCTGACTGAGGCTCAGAGGGAGGAGAAACGAGCTCGTGCCCGAGTTGAGAAGGCACTTATTGACACGGGTTTGATGGAGGGTCCAGTGAGGATACCTGAGATTGGGATGAGGGAGACCGACATCATTGAGAAGAAGAGGAAGAACACTCGACGGGGTCGAGGTAAAGGGAAGAAGAACAAGGAAGACTCAGCGAATGACGACTGATAGATCTATTCCTAGGATTCCCTTATTGCCAGTTGCAAACACAATAGTTTATTAGGCCTTTTATTGTATTTTAGATCTTTGTAGCAGGTTGACAGAGTCAAGAGTAGACCGTGCTTGAACTCATCAATAAGTTTTTAACTTGTAAATAACAAGGATATTATCTTAGAAATTTATAAGACACATTTCATGGAAATTTGATTGTCTTATTTATTGTTTAGACCGAATCATTTCTGACTGCCTACGTTCCCCTTTTACAAGAAAGACTAAGGGGCTTAGGTCTTCGCAGTTCATTCTGGTGAACTATCGGGATTTTTGTTTGTTTGTTTTGTTTTGTTTTGTTTTGTTTTGTTTTGTTTATTTTTTTTTGGTCTTTTTTTTATGTGCAACCCGGTCTTTTGCCTAGACCGCCCTTTTTGGGTTTTCAGCCTAGCTGGGCATTACTCTTTTTGCACTACGTATTTTTTTTCTTTTCTTTTTTTTTTATGTGCAACCCTGTCTTTTGCTTAGACCGCCCTTTTTGGGTTTTCAGCCTAGCTGGGCATTACTCTTTTTGCACTACATATTTTTTTCTTTTTCTTCTTTTTTTTATATTTTATTATTTTATTATTTTATTTTTATTTAGACGTAATACCTGCGGAGCATATCACCGTTGACTGGGTGGACAAATGGATTGCCGTCCAGGTTCGCAAGCTTCATCGCTCCTCCCGATAGTATCTTCTGCACCACATACGGGCCGATCCAAACGGGGTCCAATTTTCTCAGGGGGTTGTCTCTGGTGGGGAGCTTCACTTTCAGCACTAGGTCACCATCTTTGATGTCCCTGGCCTTGACCTTTTTGTCGAATGCCCTGGCCATTCACCTCTGGTAAGCTCGGGTGTGCTCCATGGCTTTTAGCCTTCTTTCATCAAGCAGGGTCAATTCATCGTGCCGGCTGCGCAACCATTCTACTTCATTGACACTGTTTTCCAGGAGGACCCTTAGTGACGGGATTTCCAACTCTACTGGCAACACTGCTTCCATCCCGTAAGTTAGGGCAAAGGGAGTTTCTCGCGTGGCTGTTCTGACAGACGTTCTGTAGCCCCAGAGTGCCAGATGCAGCTTCTCAGGCCAATCACGACCACGGGTGGCCATTTTCCGGATAATCCGCTCGAGCGTATTATTGGCAGCTTCTACGACTCCATTCCGTGTCTGCATTCTTCTTCATGAGCTTGAAGATGGGCTCGCACATGGTGGTCAGCTGGTTGACAAAACGGCTGATGTACTGTAGTTTGCCCATAAAGCTTTTGACCTCTGTCTGGGTTCGAGGTGGCCTCATGTCCATAATGGCCTTGATCTTTCGGGGATCGACGTCAATACCTCGCTCTGTGACCATATACCCAAGCACTTTTCCCCTTGTCACTCTAAAGGTGCATTTGGCAGGGTTCAGTCTCATGGAATGCTGTCTCAACCTTTCAAAGAACTTTCGTAGGTCGACAAAGTGCTGTCCATCCTCACCTTTGGAATGGATTATCATGTCATCGACATAGACCTCAATCTCCTTGTGGATCATGTCATGAAAGAGAGCGGTCGCTGCCCTCTGATACGTAGCCCCGACATTCTTAAGCCCAAAAGGCATCACCGTATAGCAGTACGTTCCCCACGGTGTGGTGAAGGCTATCTTTTCTTGGTCCTCCTCGGCCATCTTGATCTGGTTGTAGCCAGCAAATCCATCAACGAAGGAATTGACTTCGTTGTTAGCAGTGGCGTCCACCAGAATGTCTATGTTTAGCAAGGGATAGTCATCCTTGGGGTTGGCTTTGTTCAGATCTCGGAAATCTACACAACAGCGCACCTTCCCATTGGCCTTGGTTACAGTCACGATGTTGGATAAACATGTCAGATATTTGATGACCCTGATGAATCCTACCCGCAGTAGCTTCTCAATCTCTTCTTTGACCTGTAGAGACCACTCTGGCTTGATTTTTCTCAATTTCTGCTTTACTGGCTTGGCATCTGGTGCTAGAGGGATTCTGTGCTCCACAATCGAACTGTCTAGCCCCGACATATCCCTGTATGACCATGCAAACACATCCATGTATTCTCTGAGTAGATTGACCAGTCTGTCCCGTTCAACCCCCTGGAAGAAGTTCCCAATCCGTGTCTCTTTAGGTTCCTCGACAGTACCCAAGTTAACACTTATCAAAACCTCCTCGGCAGCTTGGGCCCGGTTTTCCTCTTTGTCTGTAACCTGCTTAAAGATTTCTTTAATGTATTGTTCGTTTAGTGTGTTTGCATCTTGTTCAAATGATTCATTATTAACTGTTGTTAAGTTATTAGTTAATTTATCATTTGTTAAGTTGGCAATAAGGGGATACTCAGAAAGATCTGTCATTTCATTCAAAGCGAAAGGAAAGATGACATTGGCTACATATTCATAATCCTCAGGCGTGAGGCCTTCGGACAACTCAGAGGACTGGAATTCGAAGACTCCTGACTCACATGACTCTTGACCCTAACGACTCTGGACCCTACACTACTTATTGACTCGAAGTGTTTGACACGGGTTGGACTGGGGTTTACTCTTTCTTGCTGTTGCCCTGGGGGGTAGCAGTCTTGTCGGCGTTCTTCAAAAAGATGGAGACTTCAAACTAATTGAAAACTTATCGAAAATCATTCATAGGTCGGTACCTTGGAAAGATGGTGCGGGGATCTAGAGAAGCTTGATGCAATTTCTCAGCGAGCTCGTTCGTGACAACCAGACTCATTGACTGAAGGGTCTGGTTCATCTTGTCAATACACTGCTGATAAGTCATCTTCTCTCTGCCGATCTTTGATATCACAACATTGTCTGCGTTGCCAACATGAGGGTTGGCTTGGATGATGCTGATGAAGTCTTTTTCGGGGGAGACTTTGATTCTGCCTTGGTTAACCATGTATTCTATTGGAGTCTTGTATTCTGCCTCCAAGTCTGCTAGCTTTTCGTTGAACTTCACAATGGCAACAAACTCAGAGCTCTCTGCCTCAAGAGGATCAATGATGACGGGAGTGTTGGGCTGGACTTTGTTTTGGCTGACTGGTTCCTTGGTGGCTTCCTTGGCGTAACTGACATAATAGTCAAAGTTGCCGGAGGGCTCTCCTAAAGTTCCCACACTCTTGTCTCCCGCTTCATACCTTTCCTTCAATTTCTGTTGCATGGACTTCCTCTTCTTCTTCTTTCTTGAGGGAGCATCCTCGTTAATCCAATCTTGATAAGCATCTTCCAAGCAGCCGTCGCAATCACACACATCATACCAGATGTGGGGCCTGGGTTGAGCTGGGACGACCCCTCCAAGTACTTGGTTATCACCATTGTTAATTACCACATTGGCCATTCTTGACACTGGGGTATGGAGACTGACGATTTTGATGGATTATCTGAGACCCTTGCGCCGACAAACTGCTGACCCGGTATTCTCACCCACTTTTTTCTCGCTGCGGGAAAGGGATAGGCAAGGTTTAGACTCTGGGGTGGGTGTTTAGGCTGAAGGCTCAAGCATTATGCAAATTAAGAATCTTTTAGTTTACTTAAAATGGTGTCTTTTATTAATTTCTATTTGGTTGAAAAAGGGGTTGCCCTTCTTTTTCGCAACTACACTAGATCCTGAATCAGTGGGTTCCGTCACTACGTCTATAAGCCCCTCGTATTCCACCTGTATTTTGACCTACCAGGGTGGACAGCCCCGGGCGAGGGTCCTATAGGGCACGCGGATCCCACCGATCGAGTGGGTCATAGGAACCTTCAATGCACGAGCGATGCGGTTTATAGTCAAGGAAATGCCGGGAAAGTCTCGTCTTTCAGCCTTAACGAAATTTTGGCAGAGTTTCGCTTGCGCGATTGACGTTTTGACTTTTTGGCATTGTCCAAGAAGATAATAGGCATGGTTCGGATGGTAAAAGCCGGATGACACAGTGTCACATTGAACTTTGTTACATACGTTGTGCGAGTCAAAGTCCAAGTCAATGCCGATTCAAGATCTTGCAAATTTTTCCTTGTCGGAATTTCGGCAGAGCTCCGCTTGCGCGAAAGATCTTTTGATTTTTAGGCACGGACTCGGGCTTGAATCTTACGTATCCCATGCGGGTCAAAGTCAAAGTCAATGCCGGAGTCAAGATTCTGCCAATTTTCCTTGGCGGATTTTCGGCAGAGTTTCGCTTGCGCGAAGGATCCTGACTTCCGTCATGGGCTAAGGTTTGACCTTTACGAGGGTATACAACTAGGATGTATGACACAGTCTAGACCAAAAACCAACCAAAAGTCACGGTTTTAAAATGTGTGACACGGACTGTGGATTGGTCGACACTGGCTGCCATGGGGAGTTTGGGGTGATTCCGTGCGCACCCGGGAGCATCGTAATACTGTCCGTGACTGCAGCTGAACAACCACCCCGGGTTAAAGGGACATGCATGCAAAGTGTATAGGATATATAAGGTGCGCGTAGTGTGCAGCCTCCTAAAAATGTTCCTTTTTTAGTTAAAACAGAAATTTTCAAAAATGTGTTTTAAAGGAATGATTTTCGGGACGGGGGAAATGCAGCAAGTAAGCACGTAAATTTTCTGGAGCCCGATCAGTCTTGGAACTGAATAGCCCCAAGCTGCCAAGGCTGCCAGATTAACCTCAAAAGTGTCCTAGTGGAATTGCCAATGAAGCCGCCCGGCTGGGATTCAAGGAGAATCAAGCCGTACGGCTGCATTAATCAATTTTCCAGGTTCCATTTTCTTTCATTTGCAGGTTGTTTCCCCGAACATTTTGGCACCAATTCAGCTCCAGAAAGCTTCCTGTTCAGTATCCAGAATATACACAATCCTAAGAACCAACAATGCATGCAAAAAAGCAAGGAAAAGAAGGCAAGCATGAGAATTGGATCCGCGGCGGAAGGTTAACCCACTCAAAAAAGTTTTTTTTTTTTTTTTAAAGGGATACCGGTACGTGGCATTGTTAGACCATATTTTATCCCAGACTCGTGTTAGGAGGCGATAATGGGAAGTTTAATGGTTTCCACCTATATGCCAAGTATCATTTTTTTTATTAAAAATGAAAGCTTTTTTGGTTGTCCCCAGCGGAGTCGCCAAACTGTGAATGTGGTGCCCAAGATCGCGGCTTTCCTTTTTTTTTTTTTTATTGTTTTTATGGTTGGAACCGCTTTCTCGTGTAAGGGGGTCACCTCCTCACATCGGCTTGAAAACATCCGGTTTAAATTTAAAAATGGAGTCGCCACGCCATTTTGATTTCCTCAAAACTTTGAAAAAAAGGATTTGGGTCCGGAGGTTAAGTTACTTCTTGGGAAGAACGTTTGGCGTTCACCCAAGGAGCCTTGTCGAAGCAAGTCTTCCAAGATCCGATTTTCATGATTGCCTTTGTGCTTTCGTGTGTGGGATGTGTTTTGGTAAAAAAGGAGGGGGAATGTGCCAAGTGGTCTTCAGGACGTATAAACCATGAGTTGGTTATCGCTCGGGATTCCTTGGATTTTGATGTGTTCGGGACTTTGATCCCGTTCTCATCTTGGACTTATGATCATCATTATGAGACCTTGGGTCACATGTGATCAAGATAGGGACACCTCTTTTATAGTCCAAGAGTGAGACTCTTTAGAAAGGAAGGATCTTTGCCCATCAATCCTACATCTTGAGACGATTTGAGCTTGATAGGGACATTTGTGCTCGTCTCAAGTGATGATCGGAGATGTAGGGGCTCAAGTTCATCCTTTTCTAAAGGATTATCCGACTATGGCATCTTTATGTGGAGGAAATGATGTAAAGATTGGACCTTTACACCATTACACCCCAAGAGATGCTTCAAGTACCAAAGGGACAAAGGGGAGGGGTATAAAGATTGGATATTTATACTCATCCTATGCCTTTTTGTGCTTTAAGAAGGTCACTAGGAAATCCTTGGAGAGTGATCCAACCATGAGGGACATGGGGAATGCATTTTGAAGTAAAGATGACATTTTTATGCTAACATATGTAATGAACATGATGCAAGCTAGGACTAGGAATGTAAAGGGAGGATCTTTATGGCTTTCCTAGGTCCTTTAAGAACCATTTAGGTGAACAATCCTTGGAAGCAAGGTCTATGGGAAGGGGGATGACATTCATGAATAAAGATGACATTTTTAATGAAAAGATGACATTTTTATATGCAAGAGATGCTATTTTCACATCATCATGTGAGAGATCCACCCTAGAACAAGCCATTTATGGTCTCATTGTTCATCCTTGGAATGGATCATCCATGAATCCTATGTGATAGGGGAATGGGGGTATTATGATCTACATGAATAAAGACATGATTTTTATAGCAATAAATCAAATATCAAGCAAGTAGATGTCAATATAAATAGCAAAGAGCAATATAACAAGTATGACAAGTATATTTTAAAGAGAATAGGAGGAGAGGTTACCAATAGTGGTGTTTCTCTATCTCCCTTAAAGATTTCCTAAGGAAGGAGCAACTTTGGAGGGGGTTTGGAGAGGAGGGAGGTGATTTTGGGTAGTTTCAGCTCTCTGAAATTTCGTGTTTGTATTTTGGCAGAGTAACAGTGCTCAAAATTGTCTCCCAAAATGAATAGAGGAGGCCTCTATTTATAGGCAGTTTGGGGTAGGCTAATGAAGCCGTGCGGCTGTAACCTTTGGCTAATGAAGCCGTGCGGTCTTATCCATTAGTGACTCAGCCTATTTCTAGAACCATGCAAGGTGGCATTCTAGAAGCTCTCTTCCAGCGAGGGACTACGTGGAATTTTAATTCCTAACAAGTCCTTCACCCCTTGGAAGGTTTGGGAAAGTTCCAAAATTGCCCCTGAACTTTAGGAAAGTCCGGGGAATGGCCGAGAAACTTAACCGGAAGGCATGAGCAGATTTGGGTACTTACACATGTGCAGAGTTTTGAATCCACTATGGCCCTCCTTACCAAGGCATATGATATTCTCTACAAGGCCTTTGCGAGTACCTTCTACGAAACAGCCCTGTCCTGGTTTCGTGAGCAAAAGAAGGGAAGCATTGACAGCTGGAGGAGGAAGTCATCAGCTTCTCCCCTAATGAGCTAGCTGGAAGTCGCGCGGCTCGTGAACAACCCTTGGTGATCAAGGGAAGAATTTATAATTGTGAATTAGAGAGACTCCTCATAGACTCGGGGGCCTCCAGGGATATTCTGTACTATTCTACTTTCCAGAAAATGGACCTGAAGACAGCATGCTGAAACCATACACCGAAAGTCTAGAGGGCTTCACCAACCATAAAGTCAGCGCCATGGGGATGATTTACTTATTATTAGAAGTTGGGGAGCATCCCTTCCGAGCAGAAGCCACAGTCAAAATTCGTGGTCATGGACCTGGCAAGTGACTACCATGCCATCCTAGGCATTCCAAGTCGAGGTAAACTTGGGTTGGTCGCCTCACTCCCTCACCAGCGAGTTAAATTTCCCACTCGTGCTGGAATCGGATGCCTGAGGGCGACCCCCAACGACTTCTTGTAACATGTGATGATGAGAAGAAAAACTACCAGAAAAGGTGGAAGTAGACACGACAGAGGAAAATCTGAAAATATCTAAGTATGTAAAGACTACCAGCACCAGTTCTAGACTAAATCTGATTTTTGAAATAGAGGATGAGTAGCACATGATACTGGATATTCATGAGAATAACAGTGATGACACAGTTCTGTCCGTCACAGATTCAGCACCTCATCTCGTCAGCGGCAAGAACTCGGGGGCCAACCCTGACTTGAGACAAGGAGAGCTACTTGACGTAGACGAACTAGTTGAAATGAAAGACCTATATTTAAATGGTGATGAAGGTAGAAGGCTTAAAGATATAATCATTGAAACATTACAATTCCGGGACGGTCCAGAAATTGAGCCTGTCGATGAATTGGAAGAAATTATATTCAATCTCGACTACCCATAGCAGAAAATAAAAATCGGAAGGCAACTCTCCCCAGAAGTAAAGGAGGAAATCATCACCCTATTGAAAACAATTTAGATGTTTTCCCCTGAAAAGTTGAGGATATGCAAGTAATAAAAGAAGAGGTGGTTGTCCACAAGTTGGATGTTGACCCGTCTGCTAAACCTATCAAGAAGACAAGAAGAATTTTTGCAACGATAAGGAAGATGCAATAAAGGAAGATGCGGAAATTTCTAAGCGCTGGAATTATCAGAGAGGCAACCTATCCTGTCTGATTGGCCAATGTTGTGATGGTTAAGAAACAAAACGGAAAGTGGCGAATGTGTGTAGACTTCACAGTTCTCAACAAAGTCTGCCCGAAAAACAGTTATTCTCTCCCCAGGATTGATAAGCTAGTAGACTTTATTGCCGGACATAGGACTCTCAGCTTCATAGACGCCTACTCTGGTTATCACCAGATAAAAATGGTAGAGGAAGATATTGAGAAGACAGCCTTCCAGTCCACTGGAGGAATTTATTGCTGTACCATGATTCCCTTCGGGCTTAAAAATGCGGGCGCAACCTACCAATGCATGGTCAACGAGGTATTTGGTGAGCAGATAGGCTGCAACATGGAAGGCTACATTGACGACATGGTCATTAATACTAGTAATGGCAGTCATGCCCCTGGCTTGGAGGAAACCATTGGGAACCTACGATAAAACAATATGAAGTTAAATCCAAGTAAATGTGTGTTTGGGGTGACGACCCGAATGTTCCTAGATTTTATGGTATCACAAAGTGGAATCGAGACAAACCCGGAAAAAAATCAAAGCCTAGATAGACATGAATGAACTTACCAACATCTAGGAGGTTCATAGGCTGAACGGAAGAATAGCAGCACTTGGTCGGTTTATTGCAAAGTCTGCGGAGAAATCACTCTCGTTCTTCAAAGTTCTGAAGGGGATCAAGAGCTTCATTTGGACATCTGAATGCTCAAAATCATTCATACAGTTGAAGGAGTACTTGGGATCCCCTCCTTTGTTGATCAGCTCTGTCATAGGTGAAATGCTATATGTCTTTCTAGCGGTCACAGACCACACTATAGCTGCGTTACTAGTCCGGAATGAAGGAAACACACAGAAACCTATCTATTATGTCAGCAAGGCATTATCAGATGTGGAGAGCAGATAATTCAACACATAAAAGATAGCCTACGTCCTAGTTATAGTGGCAAGAAAACTACGAGCATATTTTTCCGCATCCCATAACTGTGTATACCAATGCACCCTTGAAGAAAATCTTGCATAACTTGGACTGATCAGGATGTCTCCTTAATTGGTCTATAGAACTCACGGAGTTTGATATCAGATAACAGCATATGAAGACGCTCCCAGCACAGCCTCTGGTTGATTTTATGGTTGAAACTGCTTTCACAGGCGAGCGCGACACCACCTCCCGTAAGAGGAAAAAACCTGTGGGGGAAGAACCAACCATCGAGCTTCTATCTAACTGCTGGGTCTTATACACATATGGATCAGCCACTAAGGAAAGAAGTGAAGCTGGAGTTGTACTAGCAAGTCCCGATGGGGAGCATACCATGTAGGACGTAATCAGATTAGAGTTCCCCGCTTCAAACAATCAAGCTGAGTATGAGGCTTTAATATTTGGCATAGAGTTGGCATCCTTCTATGGAGCAACCAAAATAGCCGCCTTCTTTGACTCCCAGCTCGTAGTCAAACAAATAAAAGGGGAGTACAACACTTAGCACCCCATACTTACAAAGTGTAAAGACCTCGTCCTATACATAACGAAGAAGCTGGAATTTTTTGAAATTAGTCAAATAGGCCGAGAGGACAACCAAGTAGCAGATGTTCTATTTAAACTGACGACCATTGACATGGCAGATACTAATTCTAACCCTCTCATAGTATTTTTTGAAGAACCCGCCTGCGAAAGAATACAAGTAATACTCCTATACAAGGAGGAGAAGTGATGGATAGATGAATTCAAAGACTTCATTGAAAAAGACCAACTTCCTGAGGACGAGATACGTGCTAGGCTTATCAAGAAGAAGTCAGTAAGGTTCACAATGTTGAACGTAATCCTGTATAGACGATCATTCAATAAACCCTGTTGAGATACATCTATCCCAAAGAAACAGAAAATCTCTTGGCAGAAGTCCACGAAGGCATCTGTCATGGTCACCCTGGGGCCAGAACCTTAGCTGACAAAATCATCACGCTAGGTTACTACTGGCCAAACCTGAGAGATGACGCACAAGCCTACGTAAGAAAGTGTGACAACAGATACTCATAATCCCTACGTGGCCATTTGACATGTGGGAAATCGACATCATCAGACCCTTCCCTCCCGTCCGAGTCAATTGCAAATATGTGATCGTGGCAGGCGACTACTTCTCCAAGTGGATAAAAGCAAAGGCCTTGGAAAAAATAATAGAGGAGAATTGAAATTACCCAGGATTTCGCGCGGGCGCGAAATGCGATTGTCTTTCGCGGGGGGTTGGTGTTTGAGACCTCGCTTCATGGGAAGGAAAAAATGAGGAGTCGCCACGCGGTTTTTGTATTTTGAGCCCAAACGTTGAGAAACGGCTTTTGAAAATGGTGTCGTTTTTATTGGTAGCAAAAACTTAGGAAAAGGCTTTGAAAACAGGGGATCATTTTTATTGGTAGCAAAAACGAGTAAAAAGATTTTTAGTACCAGAGATTGTTAGGTTCGGAGGTCACATTACATTTCGGGAAGAGTATTACGAGATCACCCGAAACGCCTCGTATGACGAGTCTTTCTACCTTTCTCGAAAACGTGTGTGTGTGTATGTTTTTTTTGAAATGGGGGCTTGAATGACAAGCATAATCTTGGTTTGAATGTCAAACGTTGATTAGGTGACTTTGAAAAGGCGAGCGTTTGAGCGTTTGAATGACAAACGTCGATTTTGAGACGGAAATGAGCGTTTGTGTGGCAAACGTCGGTTTTGAGACGGAAATGAGCGTTTGTGTGGCAAACGTCGATTTGAGCTTGAAATGAGCGTTTGCGTGGCAAATGTCGATTTTGAGTTTGAAAAGGAGTTCGAAGGTCGAACTCCGGTTTTTTGAACCTGGCGTGTCATTGTTAACGATTTTTACGGGAAAAATGCGTATTAAATGATTTTAAGTGTCAAATGGCGGCTTTTAGTTTGAAGATGAGCGTTTGGAGGTCAAACGTCATTTCACGCGTTTTGAAAGAGAGTTCGAAGGACGAACTCCGGTTTTGAACCGGGCATTACATTGTTAATGATATTTACGGAAAAAATGCGTATTAAATGATATGCGATCAACGAATCGAGTTGCGACTCGGACTTAGAAAAGTAAATACTATCACGATCCAAACGGGTCGGACTTTGTAAATGACAGTATTTAAAGCAGTATCAACGAGGCCAATCGGCTCGGAATTGTAAATGACGATCAACGAGGCCAATCGGCTCGGAATTGTAAATGACGATCAACGAGGCCAATCGGCTCGGAATTGTAAATGACAGAAAGTAAATGATTTCATCAACGGATCGATCGATCCGGAATTGGTAAATGACGTAAAAGTAAACGGAACGGGGTCGGAACGCCGTTTTAACCCGTGATTACTTCTCTTACGGAAAGAGAAGAGGATCGAGGGGCTAAAACGTATCGGACCCCGTTAGACGGAGGCGTCTACATTTCAATAACGTTGTTCGGAACGGTTGTAGCGACTGGCGCGTAAACCGAGACGAAACGAGAGATTTAGAGAGAGGGAGTTATACCTATGGCTAGGGTCGACTCCTTTGGCTCGGAAGGTGTGTACGGGACACGAAAATTAGTTCGAAAGGGTGTTTCGAAGTGATGAGGGGCGTATTTGATCAAAATAGGGAAGTTTCACGCGAATCGAGGCAAACGGGAGCTTGGGAAGGGGTGAAATCAGTTTGGGCCGTGAGTGAGGTGAATTTTGGTGAAAAATGTTCCTCCTTTTGGCTTTGACAGCCACTTCTATTTATAGGTGAAAATTGCAGTAGGAGTCCGGACGGACTTGGACTGTTTTTCAGGGTTTTGGGGTATTTTGGAATTACGAGGGCTTCTTTGGCAATTTCGGGAAATTTGCACAGGAGTCCTAGGACTTTGGCGAAATCCATGGGTATTTTGGTCTTTTCAGCTTTATTTGTGATTGAAAGGTGACGGGAGGGCTGTGGCATGGCTGCCACGTGTCCTGTGAGTCACCAGATGTATGGGAGTTCGTTCCCCGGTCCCGGTTTTGTCTGTTTTTTAAAATAACAGTCCGGAAAATGTCCAAAATGCCCCCGGAAAGTGCCGGAAAGTGCATTTTTTAGGGAAAGCCATACTTTTACGTGAGATGACACGTGTTAAGTATGCTTTGACGTCGAGATGCATGGGGCAGTCCCGGGACGTCTCGTTGGCATGGCAACGGGGAGTTTAACGAGTTCCGGTTAACCTGGAGCGGGCCAATTAACGGATTTCGGTTAACTTTCTGACGGATTTTGACGATCCGGATTTGGGTACTTACAGTTAGCCCCTCAGCGACGTCTTCTCCGAAGGAGGTGGGGTCGTTGAAAAAGATAAGGATCCAAATCGGGATGCCTTACTTTGAAAGACCTGGGCGGTCAGCTGGATGGACCCTTAGTGAAAGGATTCCTACGTATCCCGAGCAGGAATCAAGCCGATCGTAGTTCATAGGTGCAAGGGCCACGCGTGGGGACCTTGACTTGAGCGAGACTGTTTGGAGGTTTCTGAACCTGAATGAGACTATTGTGAGGCGTCTGAACCTGGGACTTCTGTAACCTTCGAGGGCATGTGGCGCCTCAAACCAGAGCTTCTGATACTGACGAGGGCGTGTGGCGCCTCAAACCGGAGTTGCGAGGGACGAAGGCGTTCGTGCCTTGGGTACTGGGCTTATTGCTGCTGCCAGCTTTTATCCTGCTGGGGATACGGCGGTACTGATGAGAACGGTTGTGTTAAACTGGCGTTATTAACAACTCGGAAGGATCGACGTTTCTTCTTTAGAATCCTACTGGGGATGAGCATTCGAGCTTATCTTGATGGCCGAATAGGAATTGTTGTGCGGGCTTATTGCAGCTGCCGCTGAAGTGGGACTGTCGGGCTTACGACTGGCGGCCGGGGAGATGAATGTTCACTTGCTGAAGTGAAAAGGTATTCGGGCTTACGAAGATGGCCGAAGAGGGATTGTTGCAAGGCGTTCGTGCCTTGGGGTTCGGGCTTATTGCAGCTGCCGGTGAGGTGGGACGATCGGGCTTACGACTGGCGGCCGGGGAGATGAATGTTCACTTGCTGAAGTGAAAAGATATTCGGGCTTACGAAGACGGCCGAAGAGGGATTGTTGCAAGGCGTTCGTGCCTTGGGGTTCGGGCTTATTGCAGCTACCGGTGATGAAAACCAACGGGAATTTTGACGTCGGGAGACGGAGGTGCGACTGGAATGTCCGGAGACATGATTGAGCGTTTGACTGTCAAACGTCAACTGGGATTGAATTTAACGTCTGGAGACGGAAATGTAACTGGAATGTCCGGAGACATGATTGAGCGTTTGACTGTCAAACGTCAACTGGGATTGAATTTAACGTCTGGAGACGGAAATGTAACTGGAATGTCCGGAGACATGATTGAGCGTTTGACTGTCAAACGTCAACTGGGATTGAATTTAACGTCTGGAGACGGGAATGTAACTGGAATGTCCGGAGACATGATTGAGCGTTTGACTGTCAAACGTCAACTGGGATTGAATTTAACGTCTGGAGACGGGCGTTAGTGAAAACTAACTGGGAATTTAACGTCTGGAGACGGGCGTTAGTGAAAACTAACTGAGATTTTATCCTCGGGGGATGGGGTGTTAGAAAGGTCTAACTGGGGGGAATTTTACACTTTTGGGGGCCAAAAGGAGTAAAATTGGAACTGTCAAAAAATGAGGGACTAAAATGGAAGGAATCTTTTTAAATTGCAGCAGGAGTTCGGCCGGACTTGGACTGAATTTGACCAGATTCAAATCAGCTCCAAGTCCGAAGCCAACCATCCCCCTTCCCCCATTATTTCCGACGAGAGAGAGAGAGAGAGGAGAGAAAAATTTCCACCCCAAATTGCAAGGTTTGCTCGAATTTGTGAAGGAAAATCGCTATGGAAGGTGAATGGGAACCGATGGCTCGTCATGGAAGGACCGATGATGAAAGAACGCGGTTGGTTCGGACCATTCGAACCATTGTTCATCCATTGAATCCGGCGGAGTTTTACCCGGCTAGGAATAGACACAACTCCAAGGGAGGGATCGAAAGACAAGTAAGCTTCCTACAAATTCCATTAATTTTAAGAATGTGCATTCTTTAAATGTTAGAAATTTGTTTAGGAATTTACTTGGGATTTTGGTGCCCGAATTGGGGCTTTTGACTTTGCCATGAATCGTTGTCGAAATTGACTAGGATGTAGTTCAATTGACACTATGGGTGGATGACAAAAAAATTTTGGTTGCAAAATTCCATGTCTAGATGCATTTTCCAAAATTAAAGTAGCTTTAATTCGGGACGGAGTAAATTTTCGAAATGTTCGAAAAGAATTTGAAAGTTCCGGTTTTGACGGAGTTTTCGAAGGATTTTGAAAGTTCCGGATTCGACGGAGTTTTCGAAGGATTTTGAAAGTTTCGAATTCAACGGAGTTTTCGAAATGTTTTGAAAGTTCCGGATTCGATGGAGTTTTCGAAATGTTTTGAAAGTTCCGGATTCAATGAAGTTTTCGAAATGTTTTGAAAGTTCCGGATTCGACGGAGTTTTCGAAATAATTTGAAAGTTCCGGATTCGACGGAGTTTTTGAAATGTTTTGAAAGTTCCGGATTCGACGGAGTTTTCGAAATAATTTGAAAGTTCCGGATTCGACGGAGTTTTCGAAATGTTGGAAATATATGTAGGAAATGAATGAGAACCGTATCTGCATTGCATCCTTTTGACATGCGTTCGTGCATTTGTTGATGTTGCTTCTATCTTGTTTGCCTGCAGGGGACAGGAACGGTTGATACCCACAACCAGAAGAGCCGGGGTGCCTTTGAGGCAGTGAGAGCATTGTGGGAGATCATCCCGGACGTGGCTCGAGAGGGAGAGAGGAGTCCGCGGTAGCTGGTGCTCGACTCTGGGTTAGCTGGGTTCATCAGTGCGGTGGCTGCGATAGCTGATACGTCGAGGGCCAGGTCCATATATGTAGCTCTGAGCGAGTATTGGTGGGATACGACCCACACTTTCCATTTCAGATGGGGGGAGGCGACGGTGACTCCTACGGATTTTGCCGCTATCACTGGGTTGCCGATCTATGGCAACACGCTGGTGTGGGTTGACGGTTACACCCCAGAGCAGTTGTCTGGGCTGCTGGGTTTTGATATTACCGATGCCAGGGGATTAGGCATTCCATGTGCCGATGGAGAGGCATCCGGGAGGCGGGTGTCGCCGATTATTTGGATGGATCATTGAGGATGACCGCGGAGCGCCCGGCTCGAGGGTTCCTTTGGTTCGCGTTGTCGCCGACTTTGTTCCCGACTTCGACACATCCCGTCACTTCCCTCTCGCTCGGTCGCCGATGCATCCTAGATGCCGTGAGGGGGTTCGCGTGGGGAGGCTGGACTGGCCAAGCTCTACCATTCCCTGGACAGGTTCTCGCGGGGAGAGGAGCACTCCTTTAGCTGCTTCACGCCTGTCTTGGATGTAAGTTTACGTCTTTTCTCTTCCTTGCCTCTTTCATGTACTCGTATGTATCTCGCTTTGTAGCCGACATAACTTTCCATTTGCTTGACAGTGTCCGGGTGCTATGAGGTGTTCACCCACGGGATTGGGACATCAAGGAGGCGTATCGACCCTGTTCCCCGCCATGCCGGCTCGCGTAAGAAAGCGAAGAGGGCGGTCTCGTCGAGAGTTGGCACTCGAGTGTCATACGAGGAGGTGTCTCGGCACCGAACCGGGAGTTCTCCGAGAGGATCCACTCGACTGGTGGAGTCGGTTCCACCATGGCGCGGTTCAGGTCGCTAGCGAGGTGACGCGGCGGAGGAGGCTCCTGGTGGGACTTCATTGGGACGTTATGTATCCGGGGAGCGAGTGACCCGTCAAAGATGGCCCGGGTCCATTCCGTTGGTGCCGGTGGATCCTCCTATGCACATGCAAGCATCCTCTCGTCGATGCCGATGGATGAGTTGGAGAGGTATAGACAGTGGCGTGTTCTATACCGAGTACATCATAGCGGGGGCCGCCTATGATACTTTCTTGAGGATGAGGCCGAGGAGCCCACAGTGCAAAGACAGGAGGGCGAGGTCCCGTGACGTCCCCGAGATCTCCCGATCCCACGCGCTAGGTTAGCGTACGAGGGCCGGATGGTTCGCGCAGCGACTTGTGATCCCGCTCCCTGATGAGCCGAGACCACGATACGTGGCCGACCCCAATGCTTCGGTGAGCACCTTTTTTGGTTTTCTCGCATTTGATAGTAGCATTCTCGCAAATGTTGCATCTCGTACTTTCGCTTGTCTTTTGACGACTTTCCCCGGTTCGCAGTGTCTCGGCCGTACATACAACGACGCTATGAGGCTGGTGGACGGGTGGGCCGCCTACGCTAGGAGGCTCGTGGAGTTCATGCGGTGCAGTTCCCGGAGGAGCGTGGATGTCCGTGAGCGGGGGCCGTCTAGGCCGAGAGGTTCGCCTGCTCCCACAACTGGTGGGGAGGACTTTTCACAGGGATTTGGCCCGTTCGCGGGTGGAACGGCTGGATTTGGAGCTCCTTCTTCTGCGCACTCGGGGCGCGAGAGGGGAGAGTCCTCGAGTTTGCATACTCCGAGGAGTCCTTTTGCGTATTCCCGCCTGGAGGAATTTGGCGAGTTCCTGTTTGCGACGGATCCGGCAGCGACGGAGCAGTTCGTCGAGTGCTCGGATGACGAGCAGGACTCGGAGTAGTCCTTGTTTTACTGCCTTCCTTCTCTTCTTTTTTTCTTTTGTATCGTCCGGAACGATTTAATTTGAACTGTATTCGAAAAAGGCGCCCGTGGGGCGGAACCTGTACTTCGCACATTTATTCTGTGATCACCTTCTGTTATTTTCGACAAATAAGGAAGTAGGTTAATCAAAAATAAATTAAATGAAACATGCATTAAAAATTGAACGGGTCAAAATTTAAGCCTATATGCACTGATTATTAATTATTTGCACTGTTGCACGAGCCCGGGGCAGAAGGGATATTGATATTGATTGAATGAAACCAGGGGCAGCACGCAGATTTCATAAGGATGAACAGGAGTTGTTTGGAAATGTTTCCAATTCAGGGCTTAGTCAGCAGAGTTGACCAAGTCAATCGCAGAGGGAGTCCGGCCGGACTAGGAGTGAATTTCCGCATTCTTTAAATTGCGCTTCAAAGCCTTTGCAATTGTTTAAGAACTGCTCATTGTTTTTTGATCATTCTGGCTGAATTCTCTCAAACTTCAAAGGTTTCCTTCATTTTTTATGGCTCCCTTTCCCAAGTTACCGTCTCGGATGCAAGAGCGATATTTGGACAACTTTCGCCGTGGGTACGGAGCCACACGAGGCGTAACAAAGGGTTTTTCGAAGGCTATTACGGGATTAAATCTGCTTGGGCTTTTAAGGAGCTCATGCCGATTGGGATCTTTGAGAGCCGCGTCTCGCTTCGGGACGTACGGAGGAATGTGTACAACTTTTCGTACAACGAAGTCACTCCTACGTTTGAAGATTTCCGGGCCATTCTCCGGGAGGACCCGAGACGGAACAGCCTAGTTCTTCCGTATGCCGGTGGCATGGCCACCGTTGAGAAGCTAGTGTCTTTGTTTGGTATCTCGGCTGAGAAGCATACGGGATGCCGATACAGTGATACCGATTATGTTGACATTTCGGGACCGCCCGAAAGATTTGCCGGAGCCGAGGGGAGCGTCTTTTCGTGGGACGCGTTTGCTCAGGCGCGATTGCTACTCGTTCACATTCACGTCTCGGGGTGTGTGCCATCACAAAGGTAATCGGACCTCGGTGAGGCAGCGCGGAGTGGGGAGACATCGTGCCGCCGGTCTTGGGCGAGACGTTCCCGGGCATAGGTCGGATGGCGACCGGTAGCCGATACATGTGGGGAGGGAGTCCCGCTATGCTTACCATGTGGTTGAGGGAGAGACTGCAGATGATGCGCGAGGTGCCAATGTCTTGTGACGCTTGTCCTTCTCTCGACGTCCTTCCGGTGATAGGGGCGATCGTGCCGAGCCGGGGCTCGATGGCCGCACTTTGCACGCATCACTTGCGATGGTGGGTTCCCCATTGGAAGTTACAGACTTGTCGGATCACTCAGAGGGTCCGTTGGTTGTCGAGTGCCGGGCCGTCTCGCACGTCTTTCTACATTCCATCGTTGGTTCTCGCGACAAGACGGGCCGGAGCAGTGCCACCGATCGATTTGAGTTATGCCGCCACCTTTGAGGTGGGATCTTTGCGGATGGAAGATCCTTCGACGCTATTGCCGCTCACACGGTGGTGGCAATACACGTCCTTTCCCGCTGTGGTTCTCTTTCACCAGAGAGGGCACTGTTCGTCGACGCAAGATCCGAACTAGTACGAAGAGTGTATGGGGAGACACAGATGGCTATCTTGTGGAGACGGAGTGAGCCGTTGGGTGCCGATCACCCGGACACCTCGACCTTGAGGAGGGCCGAAGCAAGGGCTAACCCCTGAATCGTATCGGCGATGCCATGGCCGATTATGAGACAAATGCCGATCGGGAGGCCAATCAAAGCACCGTTATGATGGCTCGAAGCGAGGCGGCTCGAGACAGAGCTAGAGAAAGGGCCGCGTTGACACCCAAAGCTTGACGGAGGCGTCGGGAAGAGTCCCCGAGCTGGTAGAAGGCCTACCGGAATATTTCCCGCGAAGGTGAAGAACACTCGCCGGGGAAAGGGAAGGGGAAGAAGGATGAAGGACCAAGTACGGAAACTAGGTTGACCTTTGCCGTCCGTAGTATCCACCCACTGTCATTGCGCACACATTAATTGATTAATGTTTTATTGTAGTTTTGCTAGCGTGTAGCGAGTCAAGAGTTGACCGTGCTTGAACTCATCAAAGAATGTTTTAACCGTAATGAATTTGTAGGTTAAATGAAAAGAGTTTTTCGAAACACAAGCAATTGATGCTTATTGTATTTTTTTTGTTTTTTAGACCGAACCAATGATGGCCGCCACGTTCCCTTTTACAATTGGACTAAGGGGCTCAGGTCACCGTAGTTCGACACTTTTAGGTGAATTTGAGAAAAACAAAGACAAAAGAAGTGCGACCCTATTTTTTACCTGGATCATTAGCGGGAATGTATCCAGTTGGGTATTACTCTTTTAGCACTTTAATTTTACTGAGGGGACGGTGTATGGGGAAGGTGAGTTGACTCGTGCTCTTCCTCAAACGAAGTATTCAATGAGCTTGCTTCCGTTCACGGGGTTAACGAAAGGGTTTCCGTCCAAGTCTCGCTAGCTTCATGGCTCCTCCGGAGAAGATTCTTTGTACCACGAACGGTCCTATCCAGTAGGCTCCCACTTTCCGAGGGGATTGGTCCGCGTAGGAGGCTTTTCCTTTAGCACCAAGTCGCCTTCTCGATGTCTCGTATCTTGACTTTCTTGTCGAATGCTCGTGCCATTCTCGCTTGGTAGGCTCGAGTATGTTCCATGGCTTTCAATCTGCGCTCGTCGAGTAGAGCAAGTTCGTCGT
Source organism: Adenophora triphylla var. japonica (assembly GCA_022495995.1). NCBI lineage: Eukaryota > Viridiplantae > Streptophyta > Magnoliopsida > Asterales > Campanulaceae > Adenophora > Adenophora triphylla. The sequence continues at coordinate 36,180 of JAFEMH010000262.1, forward strand.
GACGGCTCAGAGCCATTCGACTTCATTGATCCCGTTTTCCAAGAGGACTCGGAGGGATGGAATTTCCAATTCCACGGTAACATTTCTTCCATTCCGTAGGTAAGCGCGAACGGAGTCTCCCCGTGGCGGTTCGACCGATGTTCGGTATCCCTGCAGGGCTAGATGTAGCTTTTCGGGCCGCCTCCCGACCTCTCGGTGGTCATCTTTCCGATTATCATGGCGAGAGTCTTGTTGGCCGCCTCTACCGCACCATTGGTTTGTGGTCTCGTAAGGAGAAGATTTGTGACGTGTGACTCGAATTCGGCCGCAGTTGGTCACAATCTCCTTCGAAGTGAGTCCCATTGTCGGATATGCTCTCGTTGGGCACTCCTTATCGGCACATGATGTTCTCTCTGATGAACTCAGCCACCTTCTTAGAATTCGCACTTGTACGATCTGGCTTCTACACATTTGGTGAAGTAGTCGACTGCGACTAGAATGAACTCGTGACCATTGCTCCCCGGAGGAGTGATCTTGCCGATGACATCGATTCCCCATGTGGCGAAGGGCCATGGTGTAGTCATGCAATAGAGTTCATGAGGAGGGATATAATTGAGGTTGGAGAACCGTTGACATTTGTCGTAGCTTCGGACGAACTGGATGCAGTCTGTTTCCATTGATATCCAGTAGTATCCCATACGGAGAATGATCTGTGTCAATGCTCGGGCGTTCATGTGCGGACCGCAGGTTCCATTGTGAACTTCGTTCATTAGCTCGCTGGCGTTTTCTTTGTTTACACACCGAAGGAGTGGCCCTTGGTGGCGCTTCTTGTACAACATACCCCCCAGAATGACGAAATGGGATGCCGTGCGTTTTAATGCCATCATGTTTTTGGCTTTGATCCCTTCTTTGTATTTTCCATCTTCATTCGTGAAGGAAGCTTCTCCGCTTTGGAGGTACCGGTAAATTTGATTGTACCAGGTTCGTCGATCGTTTCTTTTCTTTTTCGATCTCACAAAGAATAGGCGGGTGTTTCCCGTCCGCCTATTCTCGAGGGGTTTTACCGCTTTCCCATCGGGAATTTCGACAAGAGAGGCGAGGGCTGCTGTGGCCCGCGGCGGTTCCTCGTCTCTTGGCAAATAATGAAAAGAGATGTCCTTGAACCGAGCAATGAGCTCCTCCATGTACGCGTGGTACTTCTCGAAGGCCGAATCTACCGTCTTCCATTTGTTGGACACTTGATTGATGATCAATGCCGAGTCTCCATATACATCCAGCTCCGAGATGTTGTGCTCGAGGGCGGCTTCCTGCACTCCGCCGCACAGCTTCGTATTCTCGCCGCATTGTTGGTTGCTTCGAAATTCAGCTTAATAGCTATGGGAGTATGCTCGTCCTTGGGATCGACAAGGAGCATTCCAATACCATTCCCCTTCTTGTTGGCTACCCCATCGAAGAAGAGTTGCCAGCGGTTTGCGCTGTCGAGTGAGAAGATTCCGTCGGCCGGGAATTGCGGATCGTGACCCTTAGGTTCACCGCTCGGGAAGTCGGCCACCGATCCGCCATGACTCTACCCTTTGTTGATTTTCTCGACCATGTACTTGATGTCGAACTCACCAGAAGAATGACCACTTGGCTAGCCGCATTGACAGGGATGGCTTGTCAAAGAGATATCGGACAGGTCCACTTTGGAGACCAGAGCACCGGATGCGACCGCATGTAGTGTTTCGCTTTCCCGACTACCCATACCAAGGCGGTACAAGTTTTCTCTCGATGCCGAGTAGCCGAGTTCACTTCCTTGAAGCTTCCGCTACGAAGTAGATTGCATGCTCAACCTTGGAATCTTTATGTTCTTGTGCCAAAGATTGCTCCGATTGACGTGTCTCATATCGTCGATACAGGAGTAGTGGCTTGTCTTCATGTGGCGGGCACGTAATTGGGGGATTCACCAAGTAGGTCTTGATCTTCTCAAAAGCCGTTTTGGCACTCTGAGTCCCATTTGATGTCGGCATTCTTTTTCATCGCTGAACATGGGCTCGCAGAGAGATGTCAACCGGTTGATGAAGCGACCGATGTACCGAAGTCTTCCCATGAAGCTCTTCACTTCGTCGTGGTTTGAGGCGGCTTCATGTCGATGATGGCCTTGATTTTCTTGGGATCGGCTTCGATACCTCTTTCGTAACCATGTACCCCAAGCACCTTGCCGCGCTTGACGCCGAAGGTGCACTTCACGGGGTTTAGTCTCATGGAGTGCTTTCTGAGTCTGTTGAAGAACTTTCTCGCATCCGTCATGTGCCGCATATCCGATCCCCTGAGCGGATGATCATGTCGTCGACATATACTTCGATTTCCTTGTGAATCATGTCATGGAAGAGGGCAGCTGCACCGCCGGTAAGTAGCCCCAGCGTTCTTCGACCGAACGGCATGACCGTGTAACGTATGTCCCCCACTGAGTGGTGAAGGCAAGCCTTGGCTTGATCCTCCTCGGACATCTTGATCTCGGTTGTATCCAAAAAACCCATCCACGAAGGACTTTACTTCGAAATTTGCCGTGGTGTCGACCAAAGATGTCGATGTTAGGCAGCTGGGAAATCATCTTTAGGGCTGGCCTTGTTGAGATCCCGGAAATCCACACAAAGATCTCGACCTTTCCGTTGGCCTTGGTGACCGTCACGATGTTGGAGAGCCAAGTCGGGTACTCAATCACTCGATGAAACCAACTCGAGCATTTTCTCAATCTCTTCTTTACTTGCAAGGACCACTCTGGCTTGATCTTGCGCAGCCTTCGTTTGGATGTGCTTGGATTCGGGATCCAGGGGAATTCTGTGCTCCACGATTGAGGGATCGAGTCCTGGCATGTCCCGGTATGACCAGCGAACACGTCAATATACTCCCGGAGGAGGCTTATCGTGGCTTCTTTTTCTCGCATCGGCGAAGAAACCGCCCACTTGTGTCTCTTTAGGCTCTTGCACCGACCCCAGTTCACTTTGGTCATAACCTCTTCGGCACTGGGCCCGGTTGTCCTCTTGGTCAACTACACGCTCGAGAACTTCCTTAATGTATTGTTCGTTTAATGTGTCTGCTTCTTTATCAATTGAGTTATTAACGTCTTTTAAGTTATTTGTTAACTTATCAGTTGTTAAAGTGGCAATGAGAGGATACTCCGAAAGGTCAGACTTTTCATTGAACAAGAACGGAAATACATGATTGGCTACATTATCATAGTCCTTCGGCGTAAGGCCGTTGGATGACTCGTAGGACTCGGACTCGACAAGGACCGACTCGAGAGGGTTTGAGACCGGGTTTAGGGAGATGTGGGTGCAGCCCGCCTTGTCTTCCACCCGCCTCGGCTTGCCCTTGGTCCGGTGAAGGTTACCCAATTCTTCAGTGGCATTGCTGGATGCTTGATGAGGGTTCGGGGATCGAGAGGCTTGGCTTCTGCTATCCCAATCATGGCGATCATGCAGTTGTCGGAGCCCAGGTCAATCAGGTTTGGCACCTCCATGACTTCTTCAAAAAGACTCTATAGAGCTGGTCCACTGAGAGCGTCTTCTATGAATTCTGGTTCCTTCTGCTTTGGAGTTATTGTCTCGAACGTGGCCTCGGTGGCTGATCCGGACAATCCGTTTCCCATGGAGAGTACCCTGAGTTGCTCCTCCAAGTTCGGGATTCCCTTGAATGTGTGCTCGTGCTGGACTGTGGTGGCAGTTGGTCCAGGTAGAGCTGTGATGTCAAGGAACGCTCCCCTTATCGGATTAGCTTTGAGTCCTCTGAAACGCTTGAGGTCCCGTGCTAGCTGTTCCATTCTTTCTGTAGTCTCGGTGCTGACTATCCCTGCTTCTTTCTCATCTTTATCAGTTCCACTGTCGGTCCCCTCAATTCTGCTGTCGGTCCCGCTGTCGGTCCCCTCAGTTCTGCTGTTGGTTCCCCTGTCGGTCCCCTCAGTTCTGCTGTTGGTTCCCTTGGTGAAGTAATGAGCGAGGTTGAAACTGTAAGGCCGGAGCTTGGGTGTGCCATCGGAGGTTCCCCTTTTGCGGGCTGCTACCTTGGTGCGGGCGAGCCTTTTGTCTTTCTTGATGTCAGCCGGTGTTGGCACGTAGCCAAGCCCCTGGACCGTGGTATGGTCCTTGACTTCAATGACTTGGTGTTGGCCTTGCAGCCTTTTGTCGAGCCCCAGTCCTGGGATGAAGTTCATGAGTTTCATCATCCTCATGGCAGGAGGAATCTGGTCGTGAGATAGTGGAAGGTCCACGTTGCATATTTGGATCTTGGAGGTCTCCAGAGTGAATCCAGTTAATGCCATGTCGTCATTATGCTTGATCTCTAATACTGGAATGTCGTTGGTGCTGGTCCCCTCGGTGGTGACACTGTCGCCGTAGACTGTGGTTAGCTCGTTGCCTTGCATGAACTTGAGGCACTGATGAAGGGTGGATGCCACGCCATTGATTTGATGCAGCCAGGGACGCCCCAGGATGGCTGTGAAAGTGATTGGAATGTCCAATATTTGGAATTCGGTGGGGATCATTGTTCGGTCGAAACCTAACGGTTTATTTTATATCCGCAAGCGCACGGGCTATTGTAATATAGCGGGTGCAAGTACGAGTCGATCCCACAGAGACAGGGTTTACTTAAGGGATATTTTTGTCTTTAGAAAATATAGAAAAGATTGGGGGTAGATAAAATTTGTTTTAGAATAATAGAGAAAGCATAAACAGAAAATACTTTAATTGAAATCTTATAAAACGAAGCATTCTCGGGATTGGAAATCATACGCATATTCTTATTCATCAAATTGTCATTGTCTTAGAAATAAAAGGTTTTCATAAAAAGCAAGGATGGTATGTTAAGCCTACGCTATTTCGGGCTAAGACAATAGCGTTTGTATTCTTCACTAATTATGTCCTAACTGTTTGAGAAATCCGTTTATGTTTGCCCCCGCCCTGTCACAAACGGGCATTCCGGCTTATCTCTAGCTGACCATAATTAGTAAGAATCCATTAAGGACGGAAGTCAACATACTTTCCATTAAAGGAACATCCCTAGGCCATTGAACTACTCTCGTGATCAATGAACCTAGTTTCTTTATATGGTTCCGTCAATCGAGATTCTCCGCTAGGTACTTCTCTCAATTGACTGAATCATACAAATTGGATATCGCCAAAATGTAAGGCATTTAGAGAATAATATAAAGAGATTGTTTTAGATGAAGAAAGAAGACAAGACTAAATATTTTTAAATGATGAATAAGCATGCTTTTGAGTTTCCAACCCCAAGAATATGGGGGATTACTCACAAGCCATAAATAAACAGAAAAGTATAAATAGAGATTGAGTAAGAAAGACTTATGATTGCTGAGAATAATACTTCACTTTTATTGCTTTTCCTCCAAAGTGATTCCAAGAACAAATAATGACTTTGATCTTCAAACTCCTTTGGAAAATTGTTGTTATAAATCTTTGTATCTTTTATCTCTCTAATATCAGTAATTTCTCTCTAAGAATTCGTATATTAAGACTGATTACAAGGGTCCTATTTATAAATGGGAGGAGACTCTTCAATTGGATGCCATCAAAAGGTGCCTTTACATCTGCAGTCACGATTTGCACGGCCGTGTCAAGGATTTTGCACGGCCGTGTCCTCTTTGGCGCCAGTTTTGAATTTGAATCTTGGAGACTTGCATGGCCGCTCCTAAAAGCAGTGCACGGCCGCTCCTGGTTTGGCACGGCCAGGTCACTTCAGTGCTCGGCCACTCCATGGGCCAAGATGGCCGGCCATGGCCTATGATGCACGGCCGCTCCTGGTTTTGCTGCACGGCCGCTCCGAATGGTTTTCAGCTTGGAGTGCTTATTTTGCTTGGTGTTCCTCCATCCTTTCGGACCAATTAGCCCAAGTATCCTTTAGTCATAAAATGACCCTAAAACCTGTCTAGAAATGTATAAAATATACCAAAAACGTAAAATCTAATAAAATAGCAAAAGTAAGTAAAAATACTAAAAACTAAATAAAAAGTGATGATTTATTTGTGTAAAAGTATATAGAAACTAGGATAATTGACTATATAATAGTCACTTATCAAACTCCCCCACACTTAAGCCTTTGCTTGTCCCCAAGCAAACTTAGAATGAAATACGGAGAGGGAGAAAAATACGATTGATCCCTCAGAGATAAAGTAGCAAGCCCTTAAATGCCTTGTAGATAATGCCTTTATCTATCTAATCATATTTTGAATACCTTTTAAAAATTTATTTTAGGAAGAAATATTTTAGGGGTATTTTTAAAGAGATAAAATGCAAGAAAATAACCTAATATAGCATATATAAAATTTTGACCAAGTAAAGCATGCTAGAAGGAAGAATCTTTAGTTTTATTTCTTGGTAGAAAAAGCTTATCACTTTTTAGAGTGATTTTTTTTTGAAAAGATGAATTTTATTTCTTTAAGACGTACAAGAGAAGGTATAAACATTTATTCATAATTTAGAAGTTCCGAAGAATTGGATTACATTCTTGAATCACAAGGGTGAAGAATGGATGATGGTAGTGGAAAAATCTCGTCAAAGTCAAACAAATTTATCTTATTTTTGTACGTGTTATATTTTTGCAAAAGACCTAAGTTATTTTTGATCCTTTCAAGTAGGAGACATTGTGGTCGCGAGCCCCATGTTCCTAATACTTAGATCAAGAATACTTTTGGATATTATTTCCGTTTTGGCAAGGAAGCATCGTCGCAGCGAACGCCGTGCCCCGAGTTACTTAGGAGATAATAGGTTTCTTTTTGCTTGATTGGTGACAAATGTCACTCTTTTTAGTAATAAGATAAAAGTGTTTTACTTTGATTTGATTTGAAAAATGGAAGGATGGAATTTTTGATGAAAGGGTGTGATTCAAGGGATGCAAACAAAAAGGTGCTTCTAAAAAGGGAATAAACATTTAATAAAGATAAAAGATGTACAATCTTAAAGAAATATTTTCAATATTTGCATAAATGATCAAGCATAAAAAAGATTCCTTCTAATCAAATGCATTTTCCTTGATGAGACTCTATATTTTGCTATACTAACTTATGAGTCTTTCAATTATTTTCTAAAAATATCCCTATATTTTTCCTTTTTATAGATTTCTAAGTTTATAGAAAATATGAGAGAAAAGACAATGGCATTATTCTAGGACAATTGGCAAGCATAAGAAATAATGATATGGATCATCATAGGGATTTTTATATATATTTTTTTATATATACTATTATACATGCATAAATAAAAATGCAACTAAGTTAAAAAAAAGAAAAAATTACACTAGAAAGCAAGTAAATTTAAACTAAAAAACAAGTAAAAAGATAGATATATCCCCCCACACTTGAAACGAACATTGTCCTCAATGTTTCAAGGACAAAGAGAAAAAAGATAAGCATGCGGTGGTAAACAAAATTAGGATAAACAGTAATATAATCCATCGGTTTACTATTCCGATGATGCTTGTTTAAGGTCATAAGCTCGACCCCTTTCTATCAGTAACAATGGGCGGTGAGTGGTATTGTAATGGTCTCTTATCCTTAACAACTCGCCATTCCTTACCCTTTGGCGTGATTGAGATCTTATGATTGATGCACACGCGACATTACGGTGTGCCTTTTTTCTTAGGCCCCCTACCCTTTGATTTTTCAATTTTATTAGGTTGTTTAGGGTGCACATTTTTTTCACCTCTATCATCTAAGGGATTTTTAATTATTATTTTTGAGTCCTTGGATTGTGATTTCTCACCCTTTTTGCTATCATTTTCAGGAGCATTGACTTCATGACACGACTTCTTGAGATTTAAGTTTTTAAATTCGACCTTCTTATTTCCAATCTTTAGAGAAAGAGTGCCATTCTTTACATCTATTCTTTGCACCGGCGGGTAGCAAGAAAAGGTCTTCCTAGAATGATTGGAATTTGGTTATCTTCCTCCATCTCAAGGACTACAAAGTCGATCGGGATTATCAATTTCCCGATTTGACAAGGGACATCTTCCATAATACCCATTGTGTATTTAATGGAGCGATCCGCTAGTTGGAGAGAAATATTGGTGGGTTTCAATTCCCCCACACCTAGTTTCTTACCTATCGAAAGCGGAATGAGGCTCACACTTGCCCCAAGATCTAACAAAGCATTATCAACATTATATTTACCTATTTTGCAAGGAATAGAGAAAGTGCCGGGATCTTTTAATTTAGGAGGAAGTTCTCTTTGTAAAATGGCACTTACTTCTTCTGTTAAAGCGACAGTCTCATGCTCCTCAAGTTTTCTTTTATTTGCAAGAATATCCTTTAAGAACTTAGCATAAGAGGGCATTTGTTGAAGGGCATCGGTAAAAGGTATGTTGATGTAAATAGACTTTAAGACTTCTAAAAATTTTGCAAATTGTTTGTCAAGTTTGGCTCTTACCAACCTTTGAGGGTATGGAATTGGAGGGTCAAAATTTCTAGAAATCTTAGGGGATTCTGTCCCATTTTCAACATCTTCATTAGTCTCAACCAGCGGTGGGGTTGGACTAATGTTCTCCTTACTCGGTTTGATATTTTTCTTAGGAAGGGGATCTACAATTTCTTTTCCACTCCTAGTTTCTACCGCACTAACATGCTCATCGGACCTTTGCGATTGACCGGGAAAACTCCCTTGTGGTCTATGCGAGGTGCCGGCTTGTTGAGCTTGTTGATTTTCAAGCATTCTATTGTGGGCGGCTAAATTATCAAACCTAGCATTCAATGACTTAATGGATTCCCTTAACTCATTATTGGTCTTCTCTTGTTCGTTTTTGCTTTCGATCATAAAATCCATAATAAGATCCAATTTAGACTTAGGGGGAGGGAAAACACTAGAATTGCCATTGAAATTCTTTTGTGTGAATCCCGATGGTTGTGTAGAAGGTTGTGGGTTTAAAATATTGTTATTCTTATAGAAAAAATTAGGGTGATTTCTCCATTCGGGATTGTATGTGTTTTGAATACATACCACCATTTTCCCTATAAGAATTAACAAAATTTACTTGATCACTAGAAGTAGTGTCAAGCAATTCACAACATTCTGTACTATGTGAGTTTGACCCACATAGTTTACAAACAACATTAATGTTGGCCACGGGATTTACATTAAAGTTTTCAAACTTTTTAAGAAGCATATCAACTTTAGAAGACAGGGTAGTAATGACATCATTATTGTACTTACCTGGAATCCCCTGCGGTTGTTCCCTCTCATTGAACCATTGATAGTGATTCAGGGCTATGTTCTCTATTAAGTCGTATGCTTGATCCACCATCTTATTCATTAGTGCACCTCCTGCGGCGGCATCAATTGTCTCCCTTGTTCTATATGTGAGACCATTGTAGAAAGTGTGCACAATTAACCATTTTTCAAGCCCGTGGTGAGGGCACGTCCTTAGGAGCTCTTTGAATCGCTCCCAAGCGTCATACAGTGATTCTCTTCCTGTTTGGCTAAAATTTGTAATCTTCGTCCGAATTTGAGCAGTCTTGCTCGGAGGGAAGAAACGTCCAAGGAATGCTGCTTCAATTTGGTCCCAAGTTGTAAAAGAGTTGGGTGGGACTGAAATTAACCACTGTTTCGCCTTATCCTTTAGAGAGAAAGGAAAAAGGCGCATCTGAATTGCTTCCGGGGTGACATTCTGAATACGTGTGGTATCACAGTATTCCAAGAATGTTTGGATGTGGAGATGAGGATCTTCGAAAGCGGTGCCGCTATATTGGTTATTCATAACCATAAGCAAAAGTCGCGGCTTTATCTCAAAGTGTGCCGCTTCGGCATTCGGCACAACAATAGGGGATCTAGTTCCCGGGGCACTTGGATTAACAAAGTCCCGTAGGGTCCTAGCGGGTGTTTGCGGTTCTCCTTCCATATGTTTCTTTAAAGTTTCTCTAAATCTTCTTAGTCTCTCGTGAAAGCTTCTTTCGGGTTCCGGATCAAAGTTGTCAACGTATGTCCGAAACCGTTTCATAAACTATAAAAAAACACTTGAAGAGAAATTAAACGCAACAATTTATAGGAAGAGAAAGCAAAATAGTAAAAATAAAACAAAAACAAAAAATTATGTAGTAAAGACAAAAATAAAAAGTAAACCGTTGTCCCCGGCAACGGCGCCAAAAACTTGTTCGGTCGAAACCTAACGGTTTATTTTATATCCGCAAGCGCACGGGCTATTGTAATATAGCGGGTGCAAGTACGAGTCGATCCCACAGAGACAGGGTTTACTTAAGGGATATTTTTGTCTTTAGAAAATATAGAAAATATTGGGGGTAGATAAAATTTGTTTTAGAATAATAGAGAAAGCATAAACAGAAAATACTTTAATTGAAATCTTATAAAACGAAGCATTCTCGGGATTGGAAATCATACGCATATTCTTATTCATCAAATTGTCATTGTCTTAGAAATAAAAGGTTTTCATAAAAAGCAAGGATGGTATGTTAAGCCTACGCTATTTCGGGCTAAGACAATAGCGTTTGTATTCTTCACTAATTATGTCCTAACTGTTTGAGAAATCCGTTTATGTTTGCCCCGCCCGTCACAAACGGGCATTCCGGCTTATCTCTAGCTGACCATAATTAGTAAGAATCCATTAAGGACGGAAGTCAACATACTTTCCATTAAAGGAACATCCCTAGGCCATTGAACTACTCTCGTGATCAATGAACCTAGTTTCTTTATATGGTTCCGTCAATCGAGATTCTCCGCTAGGTACTTCTCTCAATTGACTGAATCATACAAATTGGATATCGCCAAAATGTAAGGCATTTAGAGAATAATATAAAGAGATTGTTTTAGATGAAGAAAGAAGACAAGACTAAATATTTTTAAATGATGAATAAGCATGCTTTTGAGTTTCCAACCCCAAGAATATGGGGATTACTCACAAGCCATAAATAAACAGAAAAGTATAAATAGAGATTGAGTAAGAAAGACTTATGATTGCTTTGAGAATAATGCTTCACTTTTATTGCTTTTCCTCCAAAGTGATTCCAAGAACAAATAATGACTTTGATCTTCAAACTCCTTTGGAAAATTGTTGTTATAAATCTTTGTATCTTTTATCTCTCTAATATCAGTAATTTCTCTCTAAGAATTCGTATGTTAAGACTGATTACAAGGGTCCTATTTATAAATGGGAGGAGACTCTTCAATTGGATGCCATCAAAAGGTGCCTTTACATCTGCAAATCCACGATTTGCACGGCCGTGTCAAGGATTTTGCACGGCCTGTCCTCTTGGCGCCGCTTGAATTTGAATCTTGGAGACTTGCATGGCCGCTCCTAAAACAGCTGCACGGCCGCTCCTGGTTTGGCACGGCCAGGTCACTTCAGTGCTCGGCCACTCCATGGGCCAAGATGGCCGGCCATGGCCTATGATGCACGGCCGCTCCTGGTTTTGCTGCACGGCCGCTCCGAATGGTTTTCAGCTTGGAGTGCTTATTTTGCTTGGTGTTCCTCCATCCTTTCGGACCAATTAGCCCAAGTATCCTTTAGTCATAAAATGACCCTAAAACCTGTCTAGAAATGTATAAAATATACCAAAAACGTAAAATCTAATAAAATAGCAAAAGTAAGTAAAAATACTAAAAACTAAATAAAAAGTGATGATTTATTTGTGTAAAAGTATATAGAAACTAGGATAATTGACTATATAATAGTCACTTATCAATCATCCGCTTGCCGAACCAAATATTAAGAGTAGCAACCCCAAGAACTGTACGGGAAGTAGAGTCATAGGCCTTGACAGTGTGGACTGAAGGCTTTAGATCTATGGGCTTGATGTCAAGCAGGTCCATCATCTTGGCGGGCAGGACATTCATTTCGGAACCTCCGTCTACCAACACGCGGGGAAGGCGACGCTCATCCAGCTGGACTGTGATGTAAAGCGGCTCATTGTGATCAGCTCCAAATTTTGGAAGGTCCAAATCTGTGAAGGTGATAATGTTGCCATAGTGGATGTTGCCGATCATCTGAATGACTTCATCTGGGGTTGCGTCCACGGGGACCATGGTACGGGCCAGGCTTTCCTCTAGCTTGAGCTTGTGAGGATATGAAGAGGTGAGCAGAGACCAAAGGGAAATGTTCGCCTGAGTCTGCTTGAGCTGAGTGAGGATCGGGTCCTCTTTCAGGGAACTTGTGTCTTCGGGCTGACTGGGTTGCAGTTCTGGCTCCGCAGGCTTTTTGGTGGCCTTGGGTGGTAATGCATGGATTTGACCCGATCGGGTTAGAACGCTGACGTCAGGTTTGGTCCCTTCTGAACAGGCCGCTCTGAGTTGAGCCATAGTTAGAGGAGGATTCCTCGTAGCATAGGGCCATATGTCTTCCCTCAACTCATTGACTGTGGATGTATTCCCTGAAGCTTCGGCAGCTTGACGGATTCTTTCCCAGGATACTGACTTAGGTGCCTCTGCGTGGAGGTAGCCTACCGTTTGACGCACTGCTCGAATGTCGGTGCACAGTGGTTGTCGGAGCTGAACTGTGCGTTGCTGACCCTCCGAGGGAGGTTGGAGAGTTCTCGGCTCAAGCGAACGGTCTCCTTGATCTCTTCACGGTATATCGCGTTCCTTTCCTTCTTGCTGAGCATACTCAGGGCATTTTGGAGTTGGGTTTGGCGATACTCATGGGTTGCTAATTTTCCTCCACTCTTGGCCCAGATCAACTTTCTTGCAGCGGAGCCTGCATCGAGAGTTAGCGCCTGCGTTTCTTCCCATGTGAGAATAGCCAGTGCTTCTTTGAACTGCGTGCGGCAGTCTATGTAAACCTCCATCGGGGAGAGTTTTCTCCTTTGTTTTATCTGAGAGGCGGTTATGTCGGAAGGTGAGTACACGGCTTCCCGAACATCTGCCCATGTGACTGGTTGCTGTCCCAGTTGATCGTTTCTATAAACGAATGCCTCGGTCTGTGGAATTTCCCTGAGTAGTTGCTCGAGATGAATTTCCATCCTCCTCTTGTTTTTAAAAAGACCTTACTCCCTGAGTTGGCCTTTTAATTTGAGTGCGGAAATGATCCGTTCCCATCCTCCCAGGACCCTTGGGAGTCCGGTTTTGTTGACTTCATGCCCGACTTGGAAGAGAATGGTTTCATCGCCTTCGTCGTCGCTTTCACTGTAGAACTTGCTTTCCCTGGGAGGTAAGCGCCGGGATTCGTTATGCTTTGTGTCGTTCCATCTCCTAGGTCATCGGGACCGTTGACCACCCTCATTTGGCGAGAGGGGTTAGATGAGAACAGACGGTAGTCCGGGAAGTTGCCGTGAGCAAAACCCTTGAGGTCGAACCGGTCTAGAGTGGCCTCTAGCTTTCGTCTGAAGCCGCCTGTGACACTTTTAGGGCTCGGTCCTGTCGGTCTTTCGAGCTTGGCCTTCGTCCCAAAGACGACTTTCTTGAGCGGCTAGTTCCATGAGGGCTTTCCTTGCGAGAGCTAAGCGTCTCCGTAGGTGCGCATCATCCGACTAGTGTCCGAACCGTGATTACATTCAAATCGCCGAATGGCGGAAACACTTGGATTATGTTGACGAAGGAAGTCGGATCAGGACATTCCATGCGGCATTCCTTGATCTTGATTACCAAGAAATTTGCCCATATCTCGCTTGATTGACCCCCACGGGGTGTTGAATTCTGCAATGTTGACGGTCTCGTGATCTCGCTCGATCGCCAAGTCTATCGAGCTAGCGGTCGGCGCGGGATGTTCGAATCCGGGGCCATGACGGCTGGGAGCGGAATCGAACTGGAGCATGTTGATGCTGAGGTGGTCATTTCCTATGTCGGAAGCTGACTCTGCCTTGCGGGGAAGACTTTTATAGCTATTTTCGGGGTGGCTGCCAGAAGCATTCCCGAGGTTGATCTGACTCGTAGCAGGGTGAGGAGATTTGTCTCCTTTGCTGTTGCCCTTGGCCTTGGCGGCGCTTGAGGGTATAAGCTTGACTGACGGCGCAGGCCGGTTGCCACTGGGGCTGGTACTCGGAAGTAGTGATGAGCTCTGAGCTCGCTTGGCCAGGGCCTCGTTTACCATGAGCAGGCAGTCGTCGAGGGTGACTTTGGCATTGCAGAATCTGACGATAAGGACCGGATCCTTGGTATCATCGGGATATCTGGAATAGATGATGTTGACGAAGTCGTCGTCAGCCACTTGGTCGGAGGGATTCTTTGTCGTGTGAACCAGTTGCTTCCAATTGTCGGATAGCCGCCTGTACTGGACGTTGAGCTTGACAATCTCCATGGTATTGGAGCCTTGGTCGTAGGTGACCTGATCGGAAGGAGTGCCGTCCTCAAAACTGAGCATGTGAATGCAGAGGTCTGCCCGCGGGTCTGCCGCGTCCTCGACTCCGGAGAGTCCTGATTCGTCGTCGTCTGACGGCTCAACCCAAACGTAGGGACGTATCGCGTCCGGGTGCGTTGCTGGAGCTGCTAGAAAAATGTCATGCCCTTCATTGGAGAAGAGGGGTGCAGCGGGTAGTTCCTCGTGGAGGACATCCCATACGACTTCCATGCATTCATCACGAGTGTGACGGTGCTTGTTGACCTTTATCACAAAGATCTCTTCGCCTGACGGGGCCAAAGAGTCGGTTTGAAGAATGCTGATGAATCTCCGATTGGAGACTGAGGGTTTATGTGCCCGCATCATGGCGATGTTCAGTGTTTCTTTCCAATCTGCCTTCGAATGTTGGAAACGACAGTTGAACTTGATGTATCGGACTGCTTCAGGGTCTGCCTGTTCAAGTACGTTTACATAGTTAGCATCTCCGGACTCTGAGGGATTCTGATGAGATTTGCCCCGATAGTCCCTTGGTTGATTCGAAGGAGGTAACCCTGATGCCTGAGTATGGACACGCTTGGCTATTGTCTCGGCTTCGTTCCCTATGAGGAAACTGTCCCCTCGGATGACTTCGAGATCTCCCTGCCGGTTAATGAACTTAACGCACTGATGGAGAGTGGAGGCTATGGCTTTCATATGATGCAGCCAAGGGCGTCCCAACAGAGCTGTGAATTCGGATGGAATGTCCATTACATGGAATTTTGCTGGCACCATTTGGGTTTTGAACCAGAGTTCCAGAGTTACCGTCCCAGGATGGGACAAGGCAGCTGTCGTAGGCCTTGATAGTCCGGCGACGGAATCGAGATGGCTTTCGTTGATACGGAAGGCTCGCATCATCTTGAGAGGAGAACGTTAACGGGCTGACCCGTTGTCTACCAATACTCCGGGGAGTGTTATGGTGTTGAGTCCGAGAGTGATGTACGAGCTTCGTTGTGCCCGAGGCATCTCTCGGTAGGTCTTCGTCACAGAACGTGATCATACTACCGTACAGTCGGGAATCGTAGATCTGGTCTCTATTCGGAGAAGGAGAGTCATCAAGCCATCCGTTTCCTGTCTTCCTCTTGTGAGGTAAAGCCTTTGCTGGAGTCTCGGGATTGTGTTGAGGCTGTTTGTGGCGGTTGCCTCCCTTGGTTAGCACGTTGATCAAGTGCGAGTGCCAAGGCGGACCTTGATCTTCCTTTTTTACCGGTCCGAGCTCGGAAGCTGGACAAATTGAATCTTGGGCGATCCCGCGGGGTTAGGCTTATGACTGCGATAAGATTACCAAGATGCGAGGTATTCCGATGTCCCAGGGTCGAGCTCTGTTGTCGGCGGGACTTTTCGGCTTTCCAATCCACTGCTTGCTCTAAAGCTGCATGGCCCTGGAGGAAGAGAGGGCGGTGGAGTACGATGCATAGTAGTCGAACCTCCCGGAAGGCTCTCCGAGTGTACCTACTGGCTGGTGTCCCCGGCCGTATCTTTCTCTCGATTCTTTGTTGAGAGGACTTCTTCTTTTTTTCGCGGAGGATTGCTCGGACCATATCTTGAGACTCGTACTCCCGGGCGGCGGGCGATCCACAAACATCGTAGCCTGATGTGGACATTTGATGAGGACCCGGCGGAAGAGGCGGAGAAACGGTTACGTGGCAATCTTCTTGGGCACCCACTCAATGGAATTCACGCGTTATTGTTCGGAAAAGGATTTCCGACTCTATTGGGCCCACAGGCGCTCCAACTTGCCTTCTTCTATCAAGTTCTGGATTTCGTATCGTAACCCCACACGGTTGTCGGTGGTATGGCCGTAATCTTGATGGAAGGCGCGATTTGCTCTTGTCCGCATTGGCTACGAGATTTTTGGGTTTGTAATTTTCAACGCGTTTAAGGAGACCTTCCTTGATTAACCCTTCCAAAGATCTTGCTCGGTGGCATGTCCAACTTGTCAAAGTGTACGGCAGTCGCTTCGAGTAGAATTGTTGCTTTGCGGGGCCCGGGTTTCGTTGCCCGACCGTTGTCCCCGATGGATGTAGTTGACAGACGTATCTTTCCCTTTGCCGGGGGCCGGTGCGGGATTGAATGCAAGCTGCGAGCGGTATACGTATGGGCGTGCGGTAGCCAACTTTTCCTTGAGATCCTTCTCGAACCGTGAGCTAGCATTGACCATGGCCGGAGATCGGGAAGAAGTGATGGCGATGAGAGTTCTGATGGACGGTCTTAAGCAGGACTTGAAGATCCGCATCTGCTCCTCTTTGGAGAGTGGCTCCATGATCTCGGAGAGTTTCCAGCTCCACCTCTTGTAGAATTCTCCGACGCTTTCATCCGCTTTCTGCTCAATGGTGATTAAGTCCTCACGACTTGTTTCCCACTCAAAATTGGATCGGTACCGTTCCAGGAAGATGTTCTTGATCTCGATCCCGTGTGTGGCGATCCGCGAGCTTGACCCTCGAAACCATCGTAACGCCGAACTTTTGAGCGTATCTTTGGAAGTGGTCGGCCATTTCTTTGGAGGGTTGCTCCTTTTGCTCTCATGCCGAGAACGTAGGTGTCGATGTGCATTTGAGGACATTCGGTTCCGTCGAATCGGTCCATCTCGGCATTCGAACTTGGCGGGGAGAGGCGTGACCATTCCCGGATACGTGGATTTGAGCGTTTCTGCTTTGAGCTGCTCATGGTGGCTTTCGTGTCTTTCATCTCGCTCGACCATCCGAGGCTAAGGTTGGGTCCGGTGGTGGACTTTGAGGCTCGGCGCCGGGTGCTACCATGTGAGCGGTAGTGATTGGAGGTGGAAGGCTTGATATATGAGAATATACGGGAGCCTTTTCGAACTATATCGGGGTTTGTCCTCGGTGTTTAGGGATTCGTGTATAGGCAACGGGATGAACCCGGGAGGGTATTGAGGGATATTGGCATCTGAGATGGTCCACGGTGTCTTTGGTGGTATTGAGTGATAGGAGTAGCCGGGCCGGCCAAAAATGACAGGGTTGCCACGAGAAGTAGCAATGTGGAGCCTAGGTCATTTGTTTCCTTGATTCGAAGGCATCCCGTATGTTGGCGGGGAGGAACCTGATTGAAGGTTTGGTGGCTGGTTTCGGGGAATCGTCATCCTCGACCCGGGACTAAAGTGCCGTCGGCGGGGATAGGCTGCTATACCTCGCTCATTCGAAGGCCGTACCACGAAATTTTCGATCTTCTTTACGCCTCTTATGAACCTCACAAGCCCGGATGGCTTCTTCCAAAGTCATATACATTACCGATGGCGGGGTCCGTCCCGTCACGATTTCTCGGTGAGCTAGACATGTCGGAAATTCTGGCCGAGGGAACCGAGGGAACCGAAGAACCGTCTCGACGCCGCCGTAATGGTGATCTGGCAAGGCGCGGCCGGAAATATGAACCACTTTACGCTCATTGCAGGGAACGAAAGGAAGGGTTTAGGCTTCAGAAAGGGGTATTTGGCTCAAGGTTTCGGGCTTGTGCAATGTGCAGTTACCGATTAATGTTTACTTAAAGCGTGTTTTCTCAGAGTCTTAATCGGTTGGAAAAGAGCGAGTCTTCTTTTTCGCAACTAATCCTAGTGTTCTAATCAGTGGATCTCGTCACTACGCTTATAAGCCCCTCGTTTCCATTGTAGATCATCTTTCTCAGGACGGACTATCCCGAGCGAGGTCTGATAAGGCAAGCGAGTTCCATCGACAAAGGAAAAAATGAACTTAAGGCTAGCTGATCATGCAAACTTTCAACGTATGTGACGCACGGGCCACAGTCGAAGTCAACGTCCTTAAGTTAAGGCGGGGATCGTGCCAAAATTTCGGCATGACCTCTCCTGACTCGCTTGTGCGAGAGACCTTAGCTTTTGGCGTTGGCCAAGTTGTGGCTGGCACGGTACATACGACGAGGTTTGGTGACACGGCGTCACATTGAACCTTTGGGTATATTTTTCGGCAGAGCTCCGCGTCAAAGTCAAGGCTGAAGAGCGCGAGACTTCGGGTCAGGAACGACCTTTGGTCTCAACCTCTCGAGCTTGACTCGGAGCGGGGCCCGACGTAAAAAACATACACTTAGGCTTTATGACACGAGCTAAGCCAAAAACCAATCGGGGTCTTGGACAAAGTGTGACACAAAGAGTGCATGGCTTACACGGGCTAGGATGGGATGTTTGGGATGACCCCGTGCGCCCCCGAAAGGTGTCTGGCAGACCAATCGGGGTGCAACTGATAAGGCCATCCCGGGTTAGGGGTTGTAGTGTGCAGTGTACCAAGGCAGCAAGTGCACGTGAAGTGCGGTGTTCCGAGGCAGCAAGTGCACGTAGTGTGCGGTCACTAAAATTCTTTTTCTGAGTAAAAACTGAGATTTTTCAGAATGTGTCTTAAAACATTATGATGCACAGTTCAAAAGACAGCATGAAAATCAAACATGAATGGGGATGCACAAACATGGTATGATTTTGAAAAGTTGTCAATGTAATGCCTTTGAAAAAACTGTTCGAGGTTTAAAGTAACACACGCACACGAAAACGAGGAAGGGTAAACAAAAGTTTGACCCACATAATGCTTTTTTGAAAACTACGGCAGTTTTGAAAAAAGTATCATAATCCCAAGCGGAGTCGCCAACTGAAATTACCCGGGATTTCGCGCGGGCGCGAAACGTGGTTGTCTTTCGCGGGGGGTTGGTGTCTGAGACCTCGCTTCATGGGAAGGAAAAAATGAGGAGTCGCCACGCGGTTTTTGTATTTTGAGCCCAAACGTTGAGAACCGCTTTTGAAAATAGTGTCGTTTTTATTGGTAGCAAAAACTTAGGAAAAGGTTTTGAAAACAGGGGATCATTTTTATTGGTAGCAAAAACGAGTAAAAAGCTTTTTAGTACCAGAGATTGTTAGGTTCGGAGGTCACGTTACGTTTCGGGAAGAGTATTACGAGATCACCCGAAATGCCTCGTATGACGAGTCTTTCTACCTTTCTCGAAAACGTGTGTGTGTGTGTGTGTTTTTTTTTTGAAATGGGGGCTTGAATGACAAGCTTAATCTTGATTTGAATGTCAAACATTGATTAGGTGACTTTGAAAAGGCGGGCGTTTGAATGACAAACGTCGGTTTCGAGACGGAAATGAGCGTTTGCGTGGCAAACGTCGATTTGAGCTTGAAATGAGTGTTTGCGTGGCAAACGTCGATTTTGAGTTTGAAAAGGAGTTCGAAGGTCGAACTCCGGTTTTGAACACAGCGTGTCATTGTTAACGATTTTTACGGGAAAAATGCGTATTAAATGATTTTAAGTGTCAAATGGCGGCTTTTAGTTTGAAGATGAGCGTTTGGAGGCCAAACGTCATTTCGCGCGTTTTGAAAGAGAGTTCGAAGGACGAACTCCGGTTTTGAACCAGGCATTACATTGTTAACGATTTTTACGGAAAAAATGCGTATTAAATGATATGCGATCAACGAATCGGGTTGCGACTCGGACTTAGAAAAGTAAATACTATCACGATCCAAACGGGTCGGACTTTGTAAATGACAGTATTTAAAGCAGTATCAACGAGGCCAATCGGCTCGGAATTGTAAATGACGATCAACGAGGCCAATCGGCTCGGAATTGTAAATGACGATCAACGAGGCCAATCGGCTCGGAATTGTAAATGACGATCAACGAGGCCAATCGGCTCGGAATTGTAAATGACAGAAAGTAAATGACGATCAACGGATCGATCGATCCGGAATTGGTAAATGACGTAAAAGTAAATGGAACGGGGTCGGAACGCCATTTTAACCCGTGATTACTTCTCTTACGGAAAGAGAAGAGGATCGAGGGGCTAAAACGTATCGGACCCCGTTAGGCGGAGGCGTCTACATTTCAATAACATTGTTCGGAACGGTTGTAGCGACTGGAGCATAAACCGAGATGAAACGAGAGATTTAGAGAGAGGGAGTTATACCTATGGCTAGGGTCGACTCCTTTGGCTCGGAAGGTGTGTACGGGACACGAAAATTAGTTCGAAAGGGTGTTTCGAAGTGATG
The DNA here is from genome assembly GCA_022495995.1 of Adenophora triphylla var. japonica. Taxonomy (NCBI): domain Eukaryota; kingdom Viridiplantae; phylum Streptophyta; class Magnoliopsida; order Asterales; family Campanulaceae; genus Adenophora; species Adenophora triphylla. The sequence goes on from JAFEMH010000262.1 coordinate 56,458, forward strand.
AGGGGCGTATTTGATCGAAATACGGAAGTTTCACGCGAATCGAGGCAAACGGGAGCTCGGGAAGGGGTGAAATCAGTTTGGGCCGTGAGTGAGGTGAATTTTAGGTGAAAAATGTTCCTCCTTTTGGCTTTGACAGCCACTTCTATTTATAGGTGAAAATTACAGTAGGAGTCCGGACGGACTTGGACTGTTTTTCAGGGTTTTGGGGTATTTTGGAATTCTGAGGGCTTCTTTGGCAATTTCGGGAAATTTGCACAGGAGTCCTGGGACTTTGGCGAAATCCGTGGGTATTTTGGTCTTTTCAGCTTGATTTGTGATTGAAAGGTGACGAGAGGGCTGTGGCATGGCTGCCACGTGTTCTGTGAGTCACCAGATGTATGGGAGTTCATTTCCCAGTCCCGGTTTTGTCCGTTTTTTAAATAACAGTCCGAAAAATGTCCGAAATGCCCTCGGAAAGTGCAGGAAAGTGCGTTTTTCAGGGAAAGCCATACTTTTACGTGAGATGACACCTGTTAAGTATGCTTCGATGTCGAGATGCACGGGGCAGTCCTGGGACGTCTCGTTGGCATGGCAACGGGGAGTTTAACGAGTTCCGGTTAACCTGGAGCGGGCCAGTTAACGGATTTCGGTTAACTTTCTGACGGATTTTGACGATCCGGATTTGGGTACTTACAAGAATGCAATCAACTTTGTCCAAGACTTCATCTTGTGTCGCTTAGGGGTTCCACACACTATCATCTTAGATCATGGTCTTCAGTTCCAATGCTTTTAACATATAACTGAAAAGACTAGGAGTCAGACATATCAAATCATCAGTGAACAGACCTCAATTAAACGGACAAGCGAAAGCAGCCAAAAAGTAGGTGCTTACATCCCTAACCAAGTACCTAGAAGGAAGCGATGGTAAATGGTTGGACAACATCCCTTAGCCTTATGGGCAGTTCGCACAACCACCCTGGGGCCAACCGGGGAAACCCTATTCTCACTGACCTTCGGATCTGAGGCTATAACATTAGCTGAGATGGCTATCCCTATAATGAGAAACTCAAATTACGATGAACAAGTTGAATGTGCGCTCGCCGAAATTTTGTTTTCGATGATGAAAAAAAAGGAGTCGCCACGCCATGTTTTAAGGTACACTTTGAAAAACCTTTGAGAGAGAAAATGGGTCCGGGGATCAGGTTACATGTTGGGAAGAACCGAGAGTTCACCCAACACGCCTCGTCCGTAGATGAGTCTTTTTAATTAAACATCCAAGTAATCCAAAAACGTGTGCAAACATTGATAATGAACAAATGTGGTAAACATGTATTTTATTGATATGAACTTGGAAACTTATAACTTGTGAGCCACTTATTTAGGGAGGCCACATCCCATATACAACAGATCAGAACAGATTATAAAGGAAATGAATCCCTGCAAATGGACAAGATGTGTCGCGTGTCACATAGCATGCCTGGCTAGATGTGTCGCGTGACACAGGATCTAACCAAACACGATGTGTCGCGTGACACATAGTGTCCATCTGCAGAGACTTACATTTTTGAACACAGCAGCACCAACAATCAAAACATATCTAATTAATCAATCAGTTAAACTTCGAAATGAACAATTAACAACAATTCGACCAAGGGGGTGTGGATATGGAGAGATCCACACTCCCTTGGGATCTAAACACCAATTTCAACAATAATCAAACAATAAGCACTTAATTATTCAAAATAACGATATTAAACAGAGAGATTGCGATTGGATCTCAGTAATCACGATAGATGGAGTCGAATTACTGAGATCAGAAGAGAACAAGATGATGGAATTATAGAAATTGCAATGTAAGTGAGAGAGATGGGGTTGAGGGGTTACCCTTGTAGTATCCACGAATTTTATACCAAGTTTGGTATAAAATCCTTCAATCAACTGCTTCTGGCACGAACTGAACTGAGAAGGATTGGTGGATCAAGGATCGAAGTATTGGTGGGAGAGTTTAGGTGGAAATTTGAGGGAATTGAGAGTGGATTTGGGTAGGAGAGAGAGAGAGGTGTGTTTAGTGTGTGTGTCACGCTCCAATTTTGGCAGAGTAACTGTATGTGGAAGTTGGGATCCTTTTCTGAGAGGGGTAGGGTCTTATTTATAGGCTACAGTTGATGGTCATAGTGTGTCGCACAACCTTCTATAACCATTTTCCAAGCCTCGACTTGTCGCGTGACACAAGGTGTCACCAACTGCTTTTGGCGCCAAAACCAGTTTCTGGAATATTTTGAGTATATACCCAAAAGGTCCAAAAAGGTTTATTCCCTGCAGGTCCTTTAGCATGAGCAAAGTACCAAAAGGTACTTCCTTCGCAAGAAACTTATGGAATGTTTCCGGAAGTCTCGGAATAGACCGGGAATTTACCAAAATTCCCCTTAATGCAATTTTATCATATTAAAATGCACCAAAAAGGGTAGCAAATTGGATTGGCGTACTTACAGAGCCCCTTGGCAATGTCACTTATGGAAGAAGTGAGGTTGTCGATAAAATAAGGCCGAATCCCAATGAGCAGCTAGGGATAAGGCAGAGGGTTGGACAACAATCTGGTGATATCGGATGTCGGGACAACGATCTGGTGAGATCGGATGGCTGGACCTTTAGAGAAAGGATTCCTACGTATCCCTAGGAGGGAATCAAGCCAAATCGTAGTTCGGAAGTGAAACTGTCAAGGAACAAGAAATAGTAGAGATATGCTTTCATACCTTTGCTGTGTATACCTGTAGCTGCCGGAGGGTTTTAGACTACAATTACTGTTGGTGATGGAGAGTTGTAGCCGTCGGAGGGTCTCATGCTACTGTTCGATGGAAGGTTATAGCTGTCGGAAGGACTCATGCTGCAACTTGATGATGAGGAGTAGCTGCCGGAGGGTCTCATGCTACTGCTTGATGGAAGGTTGTAGCTGCCGGAGGGACTCATGCTACTGTTGCCGATGGACGTGGATGCCAGAGGGACTCATACCACTGCTGATGGAAGGTTGTAGCTTCCGGAGGGACTCATGCTACTGTTGCTGATAGTTGTGGATGCCGGAGGGACTCATACCACTGGGTGTTGGTGAAGAGTAGCTGCCAGGGGACTCACGCTACTATTGATGGCGGTTGTGGATGCCGGAGGGACTCATACCACTGGGTGATAGTGAAGAGTAGCTGCCAGAGGACTCACACTATTGTTGATGGCGGTCGTGGCTGTCGGAGGGACTCATGACATTGCTGATGGGGAGTAGCTGCCAGGGGACTCACGCTACTGTTGATTCTGCTGGGGATAAGTGTAGCTGCTGGGGAGCTTAGGCTGCAATTGCTGTTGGTGGTGGTGGCTACCGGAGGGACTTAGACCGCTGTCGTTGGTGGCTTGCTGGTTTTTGTCGAGTGCGGGATGGCCTTTGTTGACGGTTGGCTGACTTCAGAGTCATGAACTTTACTTGGTAGGACGGGGATTTTGCTTGCTAGGGAGCAGATTTTTTTATGCTTCGACTGCGGGGCCGATGATACTGATGAGCGTTGCTTGGGGAGACTGCTAGATTTGGAATCTTGTCTCTGTTTTGGATGAGGGACAGTCCTCGAGATTCGATGGTGCTCAGTTGGTTATTGTACCTGCGGGGGAAAGAACACTCCAAGCACTACATCTAACTATGCTACTCTGTTAGCAAAGGTTAAACTATGTTAGCTTGTTTGCACGAATCTATCCGTTCTGGGAATGAAGTGGTGTTTGAATGAAAGAAATGTGATTATTGTATTGAAAGGTCGGCATGGCCGGGTTTGTACATGGGAAAGTGGAATTGTATCGGGTGAGTGTGTATGGTGATACATATGGTGGGGGGACCCTCTCCCGTGCATTTACATGTGAATGTGGGAGGTGTATTGCAGCAACGACGTGTCGGAGAGTGCCCTAGGGGTGGACTTTGAAGGAACTTTGATGATGTCTGATATTGACCAGACGTGTCACCCGACATGACGTGTCTGCTGGGCAAGTTGTGTCGCACGACTGGATGAAGCTTGTAACAGGTCCTTTTTTAAATTAGCTCGGGATTCATTTGTAGACACTGCCCTTTTAGTAGGAGGAACCCAGCAGCCCCAGCTTGACAGACAAGCGATTTCTGTGGCCAAGGTTGGAACTTTCAATCATAATGGAACATTACAACAGAGAAGTGGCTTCCCAGGAGTATCAATTTCGTCAAGACTTCCTTGAAATTTTGCATTATCACCGGAAGCATCATAGGGATCTCATTGATGGGAGGTACAATATGCCGTGTCTTTAGTCATTAAAAGATTGGAGGGTTGACTGGGATTTGCTCCGGGCTGCATCCTACTTTTGGGATTCAGAGCGGCATGCTTTCACTTTGTCGTATAATGACCTGACACCGACCATGGAGGATTTCAGAGCATTGACAGGCCTGAGTGAGTAGATGACCGTAGCATTCCCACGGGACAGACGGTCGATTGTCGAGCAGTTATCAGACTTTCTGTGCTTGCTAGCAGATCAGGTGCCGTCTATGATTCTAGGTGATGGGTCTATAGACTTGACTCGGATGGCTAGGTTATGCTTATCCAGTCCTGAGCTGTTCGATCTTTCCACGTCTCTGGACATGTTTATGCTGTTTAGCTTGTCGGCTCATTATTTCTGTGGGTACATCAGAGTCTGTCCGAGCACATTGTTGGAGGTTGTCAGGCAACTCAGGGGTGACCGAGGTGTAGACCTTTGTCTAATTTACTCTGGGCAGGGAGAGATGGACATTGTACCATTGCTGCTGGCTGAGACTTATCATGGCATTGATAGACTAGCAGGAGGATCAGGCTTCATGGGTGCGAGCAGCCCCAGTTTATTGTCTTTGTGGCTTTCTAAGAGGCTACGTTTGATCATGCCACTTCCAGCGGGTCAAATTGCCATGCCTTGGGTGACGGGGCAACACAGAGTGTTGAGAGATGCGGCCGCTGATAGCTGGCAGATGAGGTTGACGCGGTACGGGACTGCTGATCTGAACTTCTGGATTCCGGCATGGGGGCTACAGACCATGAGAGACATTCAGGATGGGTCGGTGGTAGTCAGGCTGCCAAGACTGCAAGTATCTTCTTTCTGCATCCCATCATTGGTGAGTAGACAGTATAGGTACCCTCAGCAGGTTGTCCGAGATTTGAGAGAGAGACTGATGACCGACGCTGCTTCGATGGATATGACCGAGCCCCAGACTGTGCAGTTTTTCAACAGATCTTTTCTGGAGGGTTTTCTTCCCACACGGCGCTCCTTCGTCAGGCCAGAGGGATTACATTCTTGACCACGGAGTATTTGATCTGGTATGAGGAGCAACAGGGTCCTGTGCAGTTGGCAATAGAAGCTCTCCGTCGGGAATATTTGGGAGCAAACTACCCGACCAGCCGGTCTTTCAGAGATACAGAGGCCCAGGGGAACCCAGATAATGTTACCGGCGATGTTGCTGAGGACTATCGGAGGTAGGAGATCCGGAGAGCTGCTATGAGGGATGATCCATAGGTGATAGCTCGTAGAGAGGCCTTAAGGCAAGAGAGAATTGCTAGGGCAGCTTTGAGGGGAGACTGGTCTGATCGAGCCACTGGCACGCGTTATACCTGAGCTAGGACGAGCTCAAACCGACTTATTCGTTATTCCTAGGCCAAGGACCTCCCGGGGACCGAGGAAAAGGAAGAATAGAGATGCAAGTCTGGGAGCGGGAACGAGTTTCTAGACACCTTATCTGAGAGATAGGAGACTCTTTTGTTTGTATTTTGGAGAAGAGATTATTTGTATGGAACATGAGTATCCCTTGATCTCTTATTGCAGACAAAATAGATGTTAGAGTTTTGAAAATTTATTGCCTTTTATTCGCAGCAGGTTATATGAGTCGAAAGCAGGCCGTGCTTGAACTCATCAAAAAGAATATTAACTTAAAATGAACCTCTGAAAAGCCTTGGAACTGTAATCAAAACACATTTTGGCAAGATTGGAGATTTTGCAGCATTTTAGACCGAACCACGAGTGGTTGCCTACGTTCCCCTTTTGTAAAGAGAACTAAGGGGCTCAGGTCTCCGTTGTTCGACTCAATTAACTTTTGTGTTTAAGAAAGGGAAGATAGAAGGGGGACATGGTACAACCCTGTTTTTTACCTAGACCACCCTTTTTAGGGTTTTCAGTCTAGTTGGGTATATTCTCTTAGCACCAGGCGCGTCCCTTATTTTTGCATGGACTGCCTTTTGAGAGGTTTTTAGTCTCATATGGGACAATTTTTATTGCACCTTTATTTTCATTTTCTTTTTCTTTTCTCTTCCTTTTTTTTATACAGAGGGGGGAAAGACTCGATCAAACATAATACCGCCGCAACTTGTCGCCGTTGATGGGGTGCAGGAATGGGTTGCCGTCCAAATCTGTTAGCTGCATGGCTCCTCCGGAGAATATCTTCTTCACTAGAAAAGGTCCGACCCAGACGGGTGCCCATTTGCCCAATGCACTGCTCTGATTCGCGGGCTTCATCTTGAGGACCAGATCACCAACTTTGATGTCCCTGGGCTTCACTCTTTTGTCGAAAGCGCGGGCCATTCTCTTCTGATATGCCCGATTGTGCTCCATGGCCTTTAATCTGTGTTCGTCCAACAGTGCCAATTCATTGTATCGACTTTGGAGCCATTCAATCTCATTTACTTCATTCTCGAGCAATACCCTGAGGGATGGAATCTCTAGCTCAATGGGCATGACAGCCTCCATTCCGTAAGTCAAGGCATATGGAGTTGCACCGGTAGCAGTTCGAATTGAAGTGCGGTAGCCCCACAATGCTAGATGAAATTTGTCCAGCCAATCCCGTCCTCATTCGGCCATCTTCTTTATGATTCGCTCAAGGTTTTTATTGGCAGCTTCAACAGCACCGTTTGTCTGGGGTCTGTATGGTGACGATTTATGGCGCTTGACCCTGTACTCGGTGAGCAGACGATCGGTTTCTCCTTCAAAATGGGACCCATTGTTAGAGATGATCTCATTCAGGACTCCGTATCGGCAGAAGATTTGTTCCTTTATGAAGTGAGCCACTTTCTTAGCTGTGAGCACTTTGTAGGACGCGACTTCCACCCATTTTGTGAAGTAATCTACTGCGACCAAAACAAATGAATGTCCATTGCTCCCTGATGGAGTTATTTTCCCGATGACATCGATTCCCCACGTTGCAAAGGGCCAAGGAGTTGTCATACAATATAGATCATGAGGAGGGATGTGTTTTAGGTTAGAGAACCGTTGGCACTGGTCGCAAGTCCGCACAAACTGGATGCAATCAGTCTCCATTGTGATCCAGAAGTAACCCAGTCTGATAATGCTATACATAAGGGATCGAGCGTTCATGTGCGGTCCGCAAGCACCGTTGTGAACGTCTTCCATTACCCTCTGATCTTTCTCTTTGCTAATACAGAGCAGGAGCGGGCAACCTTCCCTTTTCTTCCATAGCTTATCGCCAAGTATGACATACTGCGCTGATAGCCTTTTCAAAGCTTGCAAACTCTCTGCATGAATACCTTTTAGGTCTCCTTCTTTATCAACATGGAAGGATGCTTCACCATGCTTGAGATACTGGAAGATCTGGTTGTACCACGGCTCATCGACGGTTTCGATCTCTATTTCATAACAATATGCAGGATTTTCTCGCCTTCCGACTCTGAACGGCTTGATTGACTTTCCCTATGGTATTTCCACCAAAGAAACTAGAGTAGCTAGTGCGTCGACGAATCTGTTCTTTTCCCGTGGCAGGAACTGGAATGACACTTCCTTGAACTAGCCAACGAGCTCTGCAATATAAGCATGATACCTCTGGAGACACGGGTATGTAGTTTTCCATCTGTTGGCAGCTTGATTGATTATCAACTGGGAATCACCAAACACTTCCAATTCATCCACATTCCGTTCAAAGGCAACCTCAAGACCGGCTATGCAAGATTCATATTCGACTGCATTATTGGTAACCGAGAAATTTAGCTTGATGGCTATGGGGGTGTGCATGTCATTCGGGTCTACTAATACCATCCCGATGCTGTTACCTCTTTTGTTTGCTGCCCCGTCGAAGAATAGCTGCCACCAGTTGCCACTTTCTACGATGAAAATCCCTTCATCAGGAAACTGGAGATGTGGCCCTCGGGCTTCTGTGCTGGGAGAGTCAGCCAACTAATCTGCCAAAGCTTGTCCTTTGATGTTTCCAGATCACATACTTAATGTCAAATTCAGCTAGGAAGAAGGTCCATTTTGCCAGTTTGGTGGAAATGCTGCCTCTGTTGCTCTGAAACAGGTACTTAATTGGGTCCATTTTGGAGACCAGATGTACTGTGTGAGATAGCATGTAGTGCTTCAACTTTCCGACCACCCAAACCGGAGTTGCACATGTCTTCTCTAGGGCAGAGTAATTCAACTCGCTACCTTGGAATTTGCGGCTAACAAAATAGATTGCATTCTCGATCTTGGAGTCCTTCTTCTCTTGTGCTAACATGGCCCCGAAGGCTGTATCTGTGACCGTCAAGTATAGAAGCAGAGGTTTGCTTCCATGAGGTGGACAAAGAATGGGAGGATTAACAAGTTAAGCTTTGATTTTCTCGAAAGCTAGTTGGCATTCTTCGTTCCAAATCACCTCCTGATTCTTCTTCAGCAGCTTGAATATTGGTTCACACATGGAAGTCAGCTGGTTGACGAATCGGATGATATATTATAGACGACCCATGAAACCCTTTACCTTGGAGATAGTTCTGGGTGGCTACATCTCAACAATTGCCTTGACCTTTCTGGGATCCACCTCAATACCGGGCTCTGTAACCATGTACCCCAAGACCTTGCCGCGGATAACCCCAAAGGTGCACTTGGCTGGATTTGATCTCATGGAGTGCACCCGAAGTCTGTTGAAGAACTTCCTTAGATCAATGAAATGCTGTCCATCTGACCCCTTTGAATGAATAATCATATCATCAACATACACTTCAATCTCCTTATGGATCATGTCGTGGAACATGGTAGTAACGGCCCTCTGGTAGGTAGCCCCAGCATTCTTCAGCCCAAATGGCATCATCGTGTAGCAATAAGTGCCCCAAGGAGTGGTAAATGCTGTCTTGTCCTGATCTTCCTCGGCCATTTTAATCTGATTATAACCCGTAAATCCATCGACGAAGGACTTGACTTCATAGTTCGCTATTGCATCCACAAGCATGTCAATGTTCGGCAGGGGGAAGTCATCTTTGGGACTAGCCTTGTTGAGGTCTCAAAAGTCTACACAAACCCGTACTTTTCCATTCGCCTTTGTGACCGTTACGATGTTTGCCAGCCAAGTCGGATATTTGATTACCTTGATAAAGCCCACCCGTAGGAGTTTCTCAATCACTTCCTTGACCTGTAAGGACCATTCAGGCTTGATCTGCCTCAGTTTCTGCTTGATCGGTTTAATCTCTAGATCCGGGGGTATCCGGTGCTCTACAATAGATGTATCCAACCCAGGCATGTCTTTGTAGGACCAGGCAAAGACGTCTACAAACTCTTTGAGTAGCTCGATCAGGGCATCCCGCTCAACTCCAGAGAAGAAGCTACCAATTTGCGTTTCTTTGGGTTCCTCAGCTGTTCCCAGTTTCACCGTGGTCAATATCTCATCGGCAGCTTGTGCCCGGCTTTCCTTTTGCTCGCAAACCTGCTTTGAATTATTTTCTAAAATTTGTTCATCTATTTAGTCTGCATTATCTTCGATTGATTCTGGCTTAATTATTTTTAAATCTTGGTGATCATTTTTTGTTAAGCGTTCAATCGTTAGATTTGCAATCACGGGATACTCAGAAAGATCGACCATTTTATTAAGAGCGAATGGGAAAACAGTGTCTACAACACGACGATGGTCTTCCGTCGTGAGGACGTCAGACCGATCGAAGGACTCAAACTCGATAACTAGGGATTCAGGGGAACGAATCAAGACACGGGGGACAAACTTAGACGCAGAGGGATTGGGACGAGGCTTGAGAACAAGTTTCTTGATCATAGTCTCCCTGTCAGCGACCGGTCCTTGAAATGAAGTCCAATTCTGTAATGACCTCTCTGCAACGGTCTCCAACATGCTCGGATCTATGACTGACCCCTTCTCAAATTCCAAAATGGCCACTACCTCGTCGTCTGAAGAGAAGTCAATTAAATCATTGGGATCTTTAGTAACAGCAAACCTTTCTGCAGGTACCTCCTCTGTATGCACGCCGTCTTCAGGCTCTGACAGCCTATGATCTTCGAACAGATATGCCAAGTCACCATCCATGTCTACAGGGTCTGCACCACGGATCTTGTGTATCACAGGCTCATCTAGAGAAAGCTTCTCAAACTGATTGACATAATTGGGCCCCCGAAAATGGTAGTTGTTCTCATAGGTAGCAGTAACACCTGGCCTTCTGGGCATACTGACGAGCATTTCCTTTACTGGGTTCTGAATGGTGGCAAACCTTCGTATCATCTTCACCCTTTCTTCCATCTGATTCAGCCTTGGTTCTGGGGAAATGAACATTTCTCCATCCTCCTTGACAAAGTGCTTGTTCAGAGACCAGCTGTAAGGGCGCATGTCAGGCCTTTTGTATCTCTTACCGGCAGCTAAGGTCATCCTCTCTTTGAGCGCTTCGGCCCTATCATATGCTTTGTCCTCTCCAGTCACAACATATCCCATGCCTCGCCTGTTTCTCTTGGGTTCCGGCATCTCAAGCTTACATGGTCCTTGTTGACGCTTTCCTAGCCCTAGGCCAAGGATGTAGCTCATGCCTCTCATCATTTTCAACACGGAAGGGATCTTGTCTGAGGAAGTTGTTAAATCGATAGTGCAGTCCGGACCTTTTGACTTTTCGATCGTGAAACCACTGAGCATCAGGCTCTCTTGGTCAAGCTTGATTTCCATCACAGGCATGGTGTTGGTGATGGTCTCCCAAATAGTGACACTATCCCTGAAATGGTTGTCAAAACCCCATCTTGCACAAACTTCAAACACTGGTGGAGGGTGGAGGCTACTGCTCCGATTTCATGTATCCATGGCCTGCCCAATAATGCCGAGAACGTGACAGGAATGTCGATGACCTGGAATTCTACTGCCATCTCCTTACTCCCAAATAATAGATTCAAAGAGATAATCCCCAACACTGCTCTGGATGTCGAATTGTAGGCTTTTATAGTCTGGTTGGATGGCTTAAGGCTCTGTGCATCAATGTCTAGCATGCTCATCATCTTGGCAGGAAGCACGTTCATGGCCGACCCATTGTCCACCAACACATAGGGGATTCAACGCCCCTCCAAGGGCACAGTAATGTGTAGCGACTCGTTGTGCTTTGAACCATACGAAGGCAAATCCAGATCTGTAAAAGTGATGATGTTCCCATATCAGGCCGTTCGATCAACGCGTGCCTCATCTGGAGTTGCGTTGATGGATACCTTGGTTTTAGATAGAGCCTCTTCTAGATTTAGCTTGTGGGGGTAAGAGGATGTAAGCAAGGACCACAAAGAGATATCAGCTTGGGTTCTCTTCAACTGCATCAAAATCGGGTCCTCTTGGACTTCTTCCTTTCCTGCTGATCTGTAGGGATCTCGAGAGGTCTGGGGATTCGAAACCGCAACTCCTTTGCCTTTCCCGGATGGATCAACACTATCCATTACCAACATTCTTCCCGACCGTGTCAACAAATTAACCTCTTGATCATTCTCAACCACAAAATCTTTGCTAGCCTCTTTGAGTTCAGCTAGTGTAAGCGGAGCAGGGCGAGTGCTGTATGGCCACGCTGCCTGTCTTATTTCATTCACGGACAAAGGCATCTTCAAGTTAGCTGCTATCCTGAGCTCCTCCAAAGAGATTGGGGACTCTCTGGGAACCATAGAGGATATAGCGTTGATGACCAAACGCTCTTCATATTCATCATAATCATCAGCATTATTTAAATCATACAAATCATCAAGATACAAGACGTAGCAAAAGTTGTCTTTCATTTCATTGAAACAAGAATTTACATCAGTCATGACTTCATTACAATCACCACTAGCTTTTCCATGTACAGACTCTCCAAACTCTATTACATTCATGAAATAATCTTGACCAAAATCGATGAGGTTCACATTGTTACTGGGCAGAGGGTTGTTGACGACATTGGGGCGAGGAGTCTTTTCGATCTTCTTCTCATCCACGAGGCCTTGGATGATTTTCTTGAGGGTGACACATGTATTGGTGGTGTGCCTCGGGTATTGATGAAATCGTCGATATTTACTAGCATCAAGGTTGGGATTAGGGCGGACAGGGCTGTAGTTGTCCAGCGGCTTAATCAAGCCGGTCCGAAGCAGGCCATTGAAGATTTCTTCTGTGGACATACCCAAGTCATCGAACCTCGGTTCCGGCCTGGGTTAGAATCTCCCTCCATTTTGTACATTGCCACCTCCCCTTTGTAGGTTGTTGATGCTGTTATCCTTGAACATTTCTCTTCCCTTTGGCACCATTGCAGAAACTGGGTTAGATGCCCGGTATCGGAATCCTCCACTTCCGCTACTACCGTCGGCATTTGCACTTGGGGTGAGGTTAAACAGCCTGTTCTCGCTTCGAGCACCCATACCAACCATTTCCCTTAAATCTGGATACCAACCCTTTCCAATGGCCTCCCTTAACACCGGCTTTACACATGACAGGAAAATATCTTTCTGATCTTGAAGGGGGATTGGATCCAACAGCTCGTTGAGTTTGGCATTCCACCTCTTATAAAACTCCATGATCGACTCATCATTCTTCTGAATGGTGCCCACTAGGTCGTCTCGGGTAGTACGCCACTCTAGGTTTCCTCTATACTTCTCCAAGAAAGTCTCGATGATCTGGCTCCAGGTGGAGCGACATTCTTGCTTTAAGGCCACAAACCAAGTGAGTGTCGGACCTTTCAAAGTTAGATGAAGATGAGAAGCCATAAACTCTGGCGTGTAACCCATCGCCCCCATCGTCATTAAGTAGGTATCCACATGAGTCTTTGGGTAGGCTGTACCATCAAAATCCATCTTTGGCATCTTGAACTTATGGGGAAGAGGTGTCACTTGAGCTGGGTCAACCACCTTGAGACCAGTGGAACCCACAGTCAATCTATCAATTTGCTGTTGCATTTGCCTTAATAAAGCTGTCACCTCCGGGGTCATTCCTGGGATTTGAGGAATAGCGGGAGCTACAGTCGAAGACGGCACAGGAAATTCTGAAGCAGATCTGATGGGCAAGGCAGCCGAGGGAAGACCGAAAGTACTGGGGATGCTGATGTTACTATCCAATAAACTGACTGAACAGGGAATCCTGTTTCCGTACATATCGTACCCATTAAACTGGACACTTGGATTCTGTGGACCAAACTGCGCCGATTGACATCCAAACTGACCTTGGGTAGAAAACCCGGTACTGATGCAGGGAGCTGAATATGGGGTGGAACCATACAGGTGCTGGGTGAGAGGAGAACACACTGCGGGCTGAGGGAAGTTGCTTTGGAACTGAGATTGATTCTGAGGATGTTGCGGGAACTGATCTTGACAAATCTGGCTTCCTGATAGACGATACTGACCGCTCTGCTACTGATTGGACTGAACATACTGATAACTTTCTGGGTACATGCTGAACTAGGGTTGGGAATAGCTTCCTTGGAATTGGAATCCATACTGAGCTTGCGGCACTGGGGCATTGGGAGCTGGAGAGGAAGTCAGATCGAAGAAGTTTGATGGTTGGCCACCGCTTTTGCTGGAACCCTGCTGAGCAACTTGACTATGAGTCTGAGAGACTGGGAGAGGAAACCTTCCTTGGGTATTCACAGCTATCTCCGGAGACGGCATCCGATCCGGGAGAGGCGCATAACTCACGGGAGGAGGTATAGCATGGTAGTTGGGTTGAGCAGGTTGAACGGGAGAAGCAGATCCGATCCCGTTGTTACCCTCTTCGGTGATTTCTTCGTAAGAACCATTCTCTCGGCGGAGCACTGCGATCCCCCTGGCTCTCATGGCCTCTATAAAACGGGTATGGACTTCCTCCTCTCGAGCCTTGGCGTTCTGAGCCAACAAGCGGGCTTCACGTTCCCTGGCCAAAGCAGCTTCTAAAGTTATTCTCAATTCTTCTGCAGACATGTCATTCAAACCCGATTGACCCATCGAAATTAAACCTCCAGCAGACTGAGCAGCAAACATATCACCATTCCCGGCCATATCTGATTCTGAACTGACTGAAACTCCCAAAGCTGTTTGAACTTCTTCAACAACACGGACCAGACGAGCTCCCGGAACAGAAGAGCGGATCCAACTCACCATAGCTGCAGGGGTAGATACGGGTTGGTAAGGCAGTGAAGGGAGATTTTGAGGAAATACGGGAGAGGGAAAGGAAAAGAAGGACGGACTCGCGCAAACAAATTATTTATCTTCAAGTATAAATCGCTGTTTTAAATCCTAAATACCGTTGGGAAAGGAGAAGCCTTTATTTACGCAAACTACACCTTGGGGAAACCTAAGGACGCAACATTCAAATTACACTAAATGCTTTGAATTGAAATTTATAATAGGTAATGATGCCTAACCAAGACCTACGCACCGTATGGGACGGAGGAGTTGTCCAAATTTCTGGGGAAATTTGGGCAGCATAACAGGTATTCTTGAAGAATTTCAAAGAAAAATCCGGCATGACCTCTCGTCGGTGCATGGTGACAATGCAGCATGATCCCTCGTTAGAACATGCCACGAGAGTGACGTGTCCTCACGTGAAACCATGTTGCATTGGCAACATGCCCACAAGGTGTAAGGTTTTGGGGAAGGTATAAGGACCTATTGTAAGTTTCAAAAACAATTCATTTTGGTGTGATTAAAAACGTTGTATCAAAAACCAACCATGGGTAAGCTTTAAGTGTGGCGCCACCTATAACGCACTAGGGGGATAGGTTTGATATTAGGCGCTCAAGCGTAGGCGACATACATCACCGTCCGCGATGCCGTCAATCGCACTCAAGGGTTCTAAATCTATGTGGTGTAGTGTGCGAATGACTATGTTCTTTTATTTTTAGAAAAACAATTTTTTTTTTAATTTTTAAAAGGAAAACAAAAGAGAAAACACACACACTCTCACAGGGAACAGAGGGTACAACAATCAACTGAGCTATTTTGATTCAAGGGACTGCCCTCAAACCAACCTCTGAAACATGTTCAGTGACCAACCATGTCACGTGATACAGGACAGCATGGGACAGAGCTGTCGCACGACTTGATAAGTCACTGAACCAGAACCCTGCAAAATGAAATCATCCCCTACCTCCCTATGGCAAGGGACAAAGCATAATAACAAAGCACAACAAGGTAGCTACAAGAAGCACACAAAAGGCTCACAAGCTTCACAATGCAATAAAATGTATGTACCACAAAAGATCATCAAGGGTGCACACAAAGATGGATATGTTGGATGTTTAATTGAACAAAAGCATGACCCTCTTAATTTTGAAAAATAGGTTTTCAAAAGTGTGTCCCCAGCGGAGTCGCCACTGAATGTGCGCTTGCCGAAATTTTGTTTTCGATGATGAAAAAAAAGGAGTCGCCACGCCATGTTTTAAGGTACACTTTGAAAAACCTTTGAGAGAGAAAATGGGTCCGGGGGTCAGGCTACGTGTTGGGAAGAACCGAGAGTTCACCCAACACGCCTCGTCCGTAGACGAGTCTTTTTAATTAAACATCCAAGTAATCCAAAAACGTGTGCAAACATTGATAATGAACAAATGTGGTAAACATGTATTTTATTGATATGAACTTGGAAACCTACAACTTGTGAGCCACTTATTTAGGGAGGCCACATCCCATATACAACAGATCAGAACATATTACAAAGGAAATGAATCCCTGCAAATGGACAAGATGTGTCGCGTGACACATAGCATGCCTAGCTAGATGTGTCGCGTGACACAGGATCTAACCAAACACGATGTGTCGCATGACACATAGTGTCCATCTGCAGATACTTACAGATTTGAACACAACAGCACCAACAATCAAAACAGATCTAATTAATCAATCAGTTAAGCTTCGAAATGAACAATTAACAATAATTCGACCAAGGGGGTGTGGATATGGAGAGATCCACACTCCCTTGGGATTTAAACACAAATATCAACAATAATCAAACAATAAGCACTCAATTATTCAAAACAATGATATTAAACAGAGAGATTGCGATTGGATCTCAGTAATCACGACTGATGGAGTCGAATTACTGAGATCAGTGAGAAAAAGATGATGGAATTATAGAAATTGCAAAGTAAGAGAGAGAGATGGGGTTGAGGGGTTACCCTTGTAGTATCCAAGAATTTTATACCAGGTTTGGTATAAAATCCTTCAATCAACTACTTCTGGCACGAACTGAACTGAGAAGGATTGGTGGATCAAGGATCCAAGTATTGGTGGGAGAGTTTAGGTGGAAATTGGAGGGAATTGAGAGTGGATTTGGGTAGGAGAGAGAGAGAGGTGTGTTCAGTATGTGTGTTATGCTCCAATTTTGGTAGAGTAACAGTATGTGGAAGTTGGGATCCTTTTCTGAGAGGGGTAGGGTCTTATTTATAGGCTGCAGTTGATGGTCACAGTGTGTCACATGACCTTCTGTAACCATTTTCCAAGCCTCGACTTGTCGCGTGACACAAGGTGTCACCAACTGCTTTTGGCGCCAAAACCAGTTTCTGGAATATTCTGAGTAAATACCCAAAAGGTCCAAAAAGGTTTATTCCCTGCAGGTCCTTTAGCATGAGCAAAGTACCAAAAGGTACTTCCTTCGCAAGAAACCTATGGAATGTTTCTGAAAGTCTCGAAATAGATCGAGAATTTACCAAAACGCCCCTTAATGCAATTTTATCGTATTAAAATGCACTAAAAAGGGTAGCGAATTGGATTGGCCTACTTACACAAGTCAATAAGGTCAACAGGCTGCTAGACCTATATCTAATGGATGGGAAAAGACTAGCTACTCAGATGAGGATGGTGAACTACAAGCAAAGGAATAAAGCCTACCATGATAAAAGGGTCAACAAAAGAGTATTTTAAGAGGGAGACTGGGTACTGAGAAAGATTTAAGATATTGGCAGAAAGGAATAACAAAACAAGCTCTCCCCAAATTGGGAAGGCCCCTACATCATCACTCCATCTGCTAGACATATCTGGTGGGATGTTTACGATTGCCCTGTGTGTCTAGATGAAGCTTTCAAAGTTGAAACAGATGAAGACATTCCCCTGAAAAGAAGAAGATCCACCTCCCAGCAAAAGCTAAAAAAGAGATGTGAAGCTGGTGACACCACAGTTTGAACCCTCGGAGAACCGTCTGGAAAATTTGACTATTATGTCACTTATCCAAACAAATCTCCCCAGCCTAACCCACCTCCTTCACCATGCAAACCTGATCTCCATCCATCACTTCCACCATATTACAAAAGGCCTTTCCATAATCCATAAAAGCCATTTGCTTCACCCATCACCAGATAATTGCCAAACGATTTCCCATAACCCATGCCTTGATCCAAAATCACAAGATTACTAAGAAGAGTTTCCTCCGCTAACCCCATTTGAATTTCCCCATAAAAGAACCAAGCATGAATGGAAGATCCAAAATCCTACATCAATTAGTGCATCGGGAAATCTAAAGCCGATTAGCCCAGTCGAAGCAACTCTCAATTGGCAAAGTGAGAATGCAGTCGCTCAGAATAAGGCTTTAAAGCACATCATCTCTCATCAAACCAGGTTTGTGAGATCTCAAGAAATCCTTTCATCAAAGATCAGAAACTTAGAAGGAATGATTGGAGAAATTCGCCATAGAATTCAGATTCTACACCAAGAACTGTTACAGATCATTCACACTTTCCCAGTATCCAAAGCCTCTGCTCTTTCCCTAAAGGAAGCAGAAATGAAGTTTCTCAAAACCCAACTTCAAGATCTAGAGTGACAACACAAGCAAAAAAGAGTGTCAACTCTTATCGATGATCCTTGGAGGCTACCCACAACCCCCTTTGTCAGAACAACATATGACCCACAACCTATACCAGTCTCTTGTCTGACCGAATCATCTCCCTCTCTTTCCTTTTGGACCTCAGTGCCTCTACCTGTTACAAAGCCCAAAACTACTCCTAACAATCCACTACACACATCGTCCTCTTCAACCTTTGCAGCCCAAGCTGGCCTAATTGACCCTCTAGATACCCATCTTGATGATTTGTCGAAAGACCCAAGTATCCTCCCATTAGAAAAAATGAACCCAGTCTCATTATTTCTAAGATCTCTAGCCCAATACAAATCCCCTCCAGTATCCAGTTCAGCCTCAACCTTTATCGGACTAATCATTGACGATGGCCCAGACCCCTTTGATGCCTTTGAACACCTGTTCATGGCAGAGCCAGAGCTAACATTCCAAGGAGAAACTGAACTTGTTGATTCATATCTGGAAGAGTCTACAAGCCAAAATCTACCACGGAGTAACACGAAAGCCAAGTCTATACCCCGACCTAACACGAAACAAAAATTTACCTTCGACGATATCTCACCCTCCAAATGGCGAGAAAGAAGTGTTGAAATGCCAACATGGTGTTCTGCAGAACTTCAATACTATACTATAGACATGGTGATCAAGAGATTTTTGGCCCGACTTCAAGGTCGCCTTTGGGACAGGTACCTTAGTCTCGGAGAATACCAACAACTGCAAATTTATCAAAGCCCCTCACCTGAGGATTCCACGAATATCATTATTCTGAACTCATTGCCAATCCAGTTGAACATAAGATCCGTGCACGAGAAGAATTTTTGAAGATGAAGTGTTGTTCATTCCAAAAGAAGGATCTTGAGAAGCATTATAATTGCATGTCTCAGTGGTTCTATTGCCTTCATGGTATTTATGATATCAATCTCAAACAAGTCTTTCTTAACTCCTTTCCAGAGTCCCTTAGAAATAAAGCCTACAGATCGTTAGAAGCTAGAAATGCAACGGTGGCACAGACCTCACTTGGTGGTCTTTACTAGTTAATACTCAATGTTGTGAAAAAGCTTTGCAACTAGAAGAAATTCCCTGTTGAGTTTGAAAGAACTAGCAAGCATCTTGGTTCAGCATGTGATGATAAGTATCTTCAGATCAAGTGCAAAGATAAATCGAGTTGTAGCTGGATCCATACAAACTCGATAAGGAATTTCTTCTGGTTGCAAAGCTTTTCGACAGCATTGAGTATTAACTGGTAAAGACCACCAAGTGAGGTCTATACCACAGTTGCATTTCTATCTTCTAATGCCCTATAGGCTTCATTTCCAAGGGACTCTGGAAAGGAGTTAAGAAAGACTTGTTTGAGATTGATATCATCAATACCATGAAGGCAATAGAACCGCTGAGATATGCGATTATAATTCTTCTCAAGATCCTTCTTATGGAATGAATAACACTTCATCTTCAAAAAATTTTCTCATGCACGGATCGTATGTTTAACTTGATTTCTAATAAATTCAGAATAAATGTTATTCATGAATTCCTCAGGTGAGGGGAAGAAGCGGAGCTGGAGTTGTACTAGCAAGTACCGATGGGGAGCAAACCATGCAGGACATAATCAGATTCAAGTTCCCTGCTTCCAACAATCAAGCTGAGTATGGGGCTTTGATATTTGGCATAGAGTTGTCATCCTTCTATGGAGCAACCAAAATAGCTGCCTTCTTTGACTCCCAGCTCATAGTCAAACAAATAAAAGGGGAGTACAACACTCAGCACCCCATACTTACGAAGTGTAAAGACCTCGTCCTATACATAACGAAGAAGCTGGAATTTTTTAAAATTAGTCAAATAGGCCGGGACGACAACTAAGTAGCAGATGTTCTATCTAAACTGACGACCATTGACATGGCAGATACTAATTCTAAACCTCTCATAGTATTTGCTAAAGAATCCGCCTATGAAAGAATACAAGTAATGCTCCTATACGAGGAGGAGAAGTGATGGATAGATGAATTCAAAGACTTCATTGAAAAAGACCAACTACCTGAGGACGAGATACATGCTAGGCTTATCAAGAAGAAGTCAGTAAGGTTCACAATGTTGAACGAAATCCTGTATAGACGATCATTCAAAAAACCCTGCTGAGATACATCCATCCCAAAGAAACAGAAAATCTCTTGGCAGAAGTCCACGAAGGCATCTGTCATGGTCACCCTGGAGCCAGAACCTTAGCTGACAAAATCATCACGCTAGGTTACTACTGGCCAAACCTGAGAGATAACGCACAAGCCTATGTAAGAAAGTGTGACAACAGACACTCATAATCCCTACGTGGTCATTTGACATGTGGGGAATCGACATCATCAGACCTTTCACTCCCGCTCGAGTCAATTGCAAATATGTGATCATAGCAGTCGACTATTTCTCCAAGTGGATAGAAGCAAAGGCCTTGGACAAAATAACAGAGGAGAATGCAATCAACTTTGTCCAAGACTTCATCTGGTGTCGCTTAAGGGTTCCACACACTATCATCTCAAATCATGGTCTTCAGTTTTCCAAGGCTTTTAACATATAACTGAAAAGACTAGGAGTCAGACACATCAAATCATCAATGAACAGACCTCAATGAAATGAACAAGCGGAAGCAGCCAACAAGTAGGTGCATACAGCCCTAACCAAGAACCTAAAAGGAAGTGATGGTAAATGGTTGGACAAACATCCCTTAGCCTTATGGGCAGTTCGCACAACCACCCTAATGGATGGGAAAAGACTAGCTGCACAGATGAGGATGGTGAACTACAGGCAAAGGACTAAAGCCTACCATGATAAAAGGGTCAACAAAAGAGTATTTCAAGAGGGAGACAGGGTACTGAGAAAGATTGAAGATATTGGCAGAAAGGAAGAACAGAACAAGCTCTCCCCAAATTGGAAAGGCCCCTACATCATCACTCCAGCTGCTAGACATATCTGGTGGGATGTTTGGGATTGCCCTGTGTGTCTAGATGAAGCTTTCAAAGTTGAAACAAATGAAGACATTCCCCCAAAAAGAAGAAGATCCTCCTCCTATCAAAAGCTAAAAAAGAGATATGAAGCTGGTGACACCACAGTTGGAACCCTCGGAGAACTGTCTGGAAAATTTGACTATTATGTCATTTATCCAAACAAATCTCCCCAGCCTAACCCACCTCCTTCACCATGCAAACCAGATCTCCATCCATCACTTCTACCATATTACAAAAGGCCTTTCCATAATCCATAAAAGCCCTTTGCTTCACCCATCACCAGATAATTGCCAAATGATTTCCCAAAACCCATGACTTGATCTAAAATCGCAAGATTACTAAGAAGAGTTTCCTCCGCTAACCCCATTTGAATTTCCCCATCAAAGAACCAAGCATGAATGGAAGATCCAAAATCCTACTTCAATTAGTGCATCAGGAAATCCAAAGCCGATTAGCCCAGCCGAAGCAACTCTCAATTTGCAAAGTGAGAATGCAGTCGCTCAGAATAAGGCTTTAAAGCACATCATCTCTCATCAAACTAGGTTTGTGAGATCTCAAGAAAGCCTTTCATCAAATATTGGAAACTTAGAAGGAATGATTGGAGAAATTCGCCACATAATTCAGATTCTACACCAAGAACTGTTGCAGATCATTCATACTTCCCCAGCATCCCAAGCCTCTGCTCTTTCCCAAAAGGAAGCAGAAATGAAGTTTCTAAAAACACAACTTCAAGATCTTGAGCGACAACACAAGCAAGAAAGAGTGTAATCTCTTATCGATGATCCTTGGAGGCTACCCACAGCCCCCTTTGTCAGAACGTCATATGATCCATAGCCTATACCAGCCTCTTCTCTGACCGAATCATCTCCTTCACTTTCCCTTTGGGCCTCAGTGCCTCTGCCTGTTACAAAGCCCAAACCTACTCCTAACAATCCACTACACACATCATCCTCTTCAACCTTTGCAGCCCAAGCTGCCCCAAATGACCCTCCAGATACCCATCTTGATGCTTCTTTGAAAGACCTAAGTATCCTCCCAATAGAAAACATGAACCCAACCTCATTATATCTTAGATCTCTAGCCCAAGACAGATCCCCTCCAGTATCCAGTTCAGCCTCAACCTTTATCATACCAATCATTGACGATGGCCCAGACCCCATCGATGCCTTTGAATACCTGTTCATAGCAGAGCCAGAGCCAACATTCTAAGGATACACTAAACTCATTGATTCAGATCTGGAAGAGTCCACAAGCCAAAATCTACCACGGAGTAACACGAAAGCCAAGTCTATTCCCCGACCTTACACGAAACATCAATTTACATTCGACGATATCTCACCCTCCAAATGGCGAGAAATAAGTGTTGAAATGCTAACTTGGTGTTCTGTAGAACTCTAATACTAACTATTGACATGGTGATCAAGAGATTTTTGGCCCGACTTCAAGGTCGCCTTCGGGACAGGTACCTTAGTCTCGGAGAATACCGACAACTGCAGATTCAACAAAGCCCCTCACCTGAGGAATTCATGAATATCATTTATTCTGAATTCATTGGAAATCCAGTTGAAGATACGATTCGTGCACGAGAATTTTTTTGAAGATGAAGTGTTGTTCATTTCAAAAGAAGGATCTTGAGAAGCATTATAATCGCAGGTCTTAGTGGTTCTATTGCCTTCATGGTATTGATGATATCAATCTCAAACAAGTCTTTCTTAACTTCTTTCCAGAGTCCCTTGAAAATGAAGCCTACAGAGCGTTAGAACCTAGAAATGCAACGGTGGCACATACCTCACTTGGTGGTCTTTACCAGTTAATACTCAATGTTGTAGAAAAGCTTTGCAACCAGAAGAAATTCCTTGTCGAGTTTGAAAAAACTGGCAAGCATCTTGGTTCAACATGTGATGATAAGTATCTTCAAATCAAGTGCAAAGATAAATCGAGTTGTAGCTGCAGCCATACAAAGAAGAATTTACATTTAAAGAAGATCTCTGGATCAAGCTTCTTTGAGACGTTTAGACAAAAGAAAGTTTCTCGAAAAAATCCAAAATTTAGAAAGAAGTGGAAGTTCATAAAGAAGAAACCCCAATGTGGCAGATGATAAATTTCCTCTTCCATAGAAAAAATCATTATTCCAATCCCTTTCTGATGCTAAAGTCCTCTCCAAGTTTGATCTCAAGTCAGGTTTTAGGCAATTAGGAATCACTCCTGAAGATTGACCAAAGACGGACTTTTGCATACCTGATCATCATTACCAGTAGAAAGTTATGCCATTTGGTTTAAAAAATGCACCCTCTTCTTTTCAAAAGGCAATGGTTACCATTTTTGAACCTATACTTTCTAATGCCCTGGTTTATATCGATGATATTTTGTTGTATTCTGCTGATGAAAAGTCTCACATAGACTTACTCTCGAAGTTTCATTCCCTGGTCACAAAGTATGGTATAATGCTGTCAGAAAAGAAGATGGAGATTGGTGTATCGTCTATCAATTTTCTCAGCATGGACATATCCGATGAAAAATACCAGATTCAGCCCCACATAGCTCAAGAGGTGCACGGATTCCCAGATGAGTTATCATCTCCAAAAGCAGTTCAACAGTTCCTTGGAATAATCAACTATATGGGTGATTTCTTACCCAAGCTATCAAGTCATACAGTGTGGTTGTTCCCCATTCTAAAAAAGGATACTCCCCCTTGTACAATAAAACAAACGGAAGCAGTCATGGCGATCAAAAAGCTGACTAATGTGATACCCCCTTTAAAGATTCCCACTTCATCAGAAAAGAGAATACCGCAGACTGATGCTAGTAATGAGTAATGGGCAGCAGCGTTATTCATCCAAGACAAAGACAAAAGGTCAATATGTGGCTACAAGAGTGACACATTCAAATAGTCAGAACAACACTACCTCTCCATTTTCAAAGAGATTCTTGCAGTCAAAAGAGGAATAGAAAAATTCCAGTTCCATCTAATTGGGCACAAATTCCAAGTTAAGATGGACATGTCCTCCTTTCCACTCATGCTAGAATTAAAGCGAAGAGCACTTCCCCAGCCATAGCTCTTACGATGAGCAAATTTGTTTTCCTAATGGAAATTAATGTGAAGCATATCAACGGTACGACAAACGTCCTTGCTGATTTCCTTTCAAGGCCTAGTGACTATAAAAGGAAATGTACTACCTCTATGGTTTCCCAGATAAATCATTCCATCCTTCCAATGGTGTTCACCGTCGATAATGCCTCTTCCTCTTCTAACCCAAACACTTCTTCCTCAGAAGCGCCCAAAATATTGCCTGTTCTTTGTAGGTGTTAGTGCCCTAGGCCTATAGAGATAGACCTTTATGTAATGTCATTGTTTATTTATATAAGAGATTATTTCTTTGATTATTATATTTGTTTACATGTTTAGTTATAATAATCGTGTCCCTAGTACTTATGAAGCACTAGTATGAAGTCTAATGGATAATCATGTGATGATTATATGCATGGAGATGCACATTAGATTCATGGGTACTTGTTAGAGAACAAGGTACTGGACTTGACCCATTATGAGATTTATGTCATGGTCGTATGTCATAAATAAATCTCATATAGTTATATCATTGATATCCTTTGACCTGAGATTATCATTGTCTTCCGCTCGATGAATATCATGTTTGATATAGTTTAACGTTGTCTTTAACCGGATGACAATAAGGGCTATCATTGGCATGGTATGATTCTTGTTGGAAGAATGATAAGTCAAGATGGAAATTTGTCCCTCGTAAAGAGAGACGTTTGCTAGGCCACTCGTAAGTAAGATTGATGTAGTGCATGGCCATGCCCGAATGAATTAATGTGATTAATATCATTCGATTAATCAATTTACTTAGTAACAAGAAACCATTGAACAATATGAGTTGACGTGGACCATGACTCATGTTCAATATAACATCGTGTGACAATGGGATTGTGATATGTTCTATGTAGGAAAAATTGAACTTGATATTATATTATTTGGGTAGGCATGATGGCTTGCTAGAGTCCGCTCATGTCTTATGTGGATCGATGTGATCGAACTCATTGCCAACTTAATATAGTCCTATGGGGTCACACGCATCGAACGAATTGTCAAAAATGGAATTATGGAATCTGGTGTGATGGGCGACTGCTCAAGTGTACCATGGGCGACCGCCCACAAGTCAATGGTTGACTTGGGCGACCGCTCAAATGGTCATGGGCGACCGCACATGTTATTCGAAAATTGGACATTGGAGACTGTCTGAGTGGGCGACCGCCCATGCTCATGTGGGCGACCGCCCATGTGTTATTTCGAATAAGGGGAAAAGGCACTGTACTCATGGGCTACCGCCCATGCCTTGGTGGGCGACCGCCCATGTACCGAGATTTGCTGAAACCGCTTCAGTTAGGGTTTTTAATTAGGGATAATATTTATAACGTATAAATACTATCCCTCTTCAACCCTAGCAGCCAAGTGACGAATTTTGAGTTTAGAGAAACACAAAATTGAGAGGTTTTTCAATTGTGAATTGAAATCATCACACCAATTCCATAACACTTCATAGATTGAAAGGAGTTTCAATCGAGGGATCTAGCAATCCTCCTAGAAGAGTTCTAGGGTTCGTTCATCGCGTGGATACTCATAGAGGATCTTCGTTCTTTAAGATCTTTTGTTCGTGATTCAACAATCGTTCATCAAGGATTTGCAAGATCGTCAATCTGGAGTTGGGTCACGTTTATCAATGACAAAAGCACTCAAGGTTGGTATTTCTATTTCATATTTCTTAATTAATCATCTAGAACGAATTCTAGGGCTTTGGGTTTTTCGAGTTATTGCATTATTCCGCTGCGCATGGACCCTCGAAACCCAACAGTGGTATCAGAGCCCCGTTCATGATGTTTATATTAGATAATCATGATAATTAGATAATGTGATTATGTTAATTTTCATGATGTACATGATCTAGAATGTGAAATTGTGTGAGTTTTGCTTGTGAAGTAATTGTATATAATGATATACCATGATTATGAAATTGAAATATATGATTAATATGATTAATCTAGATTATAGGATGTCAATTTCATTAATATGATTAATGTGATTAATCTAGGATATTTGTGAAATATTACTTAGTATATTGGCTGGACACCAAAACCTTCCCCACAGGCACTTCGATCGAAGTGTGGGATAAATTTGAAGCACGTGGCCGCGTACTAGTAATTACTGATCAAATGTGATTTGTGTTGCATCATTCCATGTTCATAATTATGCTCATATAGTTTTCATGAATCAACCTTGGCATGTTAATTGATAAACATGAAAATTGAACCTTCTTTGTAATTTGAGTTTATTTTATGCCACCCATGTTTAAACACTTGTGAGTACACGGATAGTTTCATGTAGGCTACGCCACAGCGAGGTACATTGATTTTATCTTTGTATGATCAAGATGAGCAAACAGTGATTGCTATACGTTTAACATGGTTGAACTCAATTAGGCTATCAAAACAGTTTTGGGCCTAAGGCATAAGATGAGATTGAAACATGTGACATATGATGTCTATAATCTCATAATGATCTAAGAGTCATATATAGATATGATTGATAAATGTTATCTACCTTTTTAGTTTAATTTTGAGCAGTCGTGCCATAGCCGACTTGAAATTAAATTAAAGTTGGGTCTTAGCCTATTAAATTATATTATGCATGTTTGTATAAGAAGGTTATATAATTTAGTGGGAGTATTTGTGAAATACGTTAATTAATCTTTTAAATGAATTGGTACTTATATGTTGCATATCTTTGTAGATCAATGGCTGTAAACACTAATCAAAACATGTCACTGCGATCAGTCCTTGAGAAGGACAAGTTAGAGGAGAATGGCAACAACTATGTGGATTGGATCCGCAGTTTGGGAATTGTTCTCAAACAAGAAAGGAAGTTGTACATTCTTGATGGACCCGTTCCACCCGAGCCTGCGGCTAATGCAACTAAAGCTGAAAAGGACCAACATAAGAAGCATGTGGATGATTCTATTGATGTTGGTTGCTTGATGCTTGCTACCATGTGTAAGGCCCTTCAGAAGGACCTTGTACACATGGAAGCCTATGATTTGGGAAATCATTTGAAGGAAATGTTCCAGTTGCAAGCATGTCAGGAAAGGTTTGACACTATGAAGGCTCTTCATTCATGCAAGATGATTGAAGGACAACCTGTTGGGCCTCATGGGTTGAAAATGAAGGGTCACCTCGAACACCTTGAGAGGCTTGGACATCCTATCCAGTTAGAGCTGGCTACGGATATGATATTGCATTCACTCCCTGAAAGTTATAATCAGTTTGTTCTAAATTATTACATGAGTGGGATGAATAAATCTCTGTCTGAATTGCATGGGATGCTAAATAATGCAGAGAAAAACATTACCAAGAAAACCAATCAAGTGTTGATGGTGAATAAAGGAAAGGGGTTCAAACCCAAGGTTAAAGCAAAAGTTGCTAAACCGGAGGCAAAGGTTGCCGTTGCTGAGAAGCCTAAACCCAAATCCCAAAAGGATGCGGTGTGCTACCATTGCAAGGAAACTAGGCATTGGAGGCGTAACTGCAAGCTTTATCAGGATGGACTGAAGAAGAAGGGCAATGAGATTGCCATGACTTCAGGTATCTATGTGATAGATATTTTACTTTCTACCTCTATTTCTTGGGTATTAGATACCGGATGTGGATCTCACATTTGCCTAAATGTGCAGGGACTAAAGAATAGAAGGTCGCTCAAAGAGGGTGAAGTAGATCTACGGGTTGGAAATGGAGCAAGAGTTGCTGCATTGGCCGTAGGGACTTACGAAGTCACTTTACCTAGCGGATTAATTTTAGTTTTAAATAACTGTTATTATGTTCCGGATTTGAGCAGAAACATTATTTCAATTTCTTGTTTAGACAATGAGGGTTATCGTTTTCTTATTGAGAATAAGAAATTTTCCATTTATTTGAATGATATGATTTACGGTATTGCTCATTCTTTTAATGGCCTTTATGTCTTAGATGTTGAAAATAATGTTGATAATATCTATCATGTAAATAAGAAATCCAAACCAAATAATGTGAATGACACATATAAATGGCATTGCCGTCTTGGGCACATAAACGAGAAACGCATCTCTAAACTTCATAAAGATGGATATTTAGACTCATATGATTAAGAATCATATGATGTTTGCGAATCTTGTTTATTGGGCAAGATGACTAAGGCACCTTTATCTAAGAGTAGTGAAAGGGCTAGTGATTTGTTGGCTCTCGTACATACTGATGTATGTGGACCAATGAATAGCATTGCTAGGGGAGGATTTCGGTACTTCATAACGTTCACTAATGACTTATCAAGATATGGCTATGTCTATCTGATGAAGTACAAAAGTGAAGCATTTGAGATATTTAGAATATTTCAAAGTGAAGTACAAAATCAACTTGGCAAAACTATTAAAACACTTCAATCCGATCGAGGTGGTGAATATTTGAGCCAAGAATTTGACGATCATCTTAAAAGTTGTGGAATTGTTTCAGAACTTACTCCACCCGGAACACCACAATGGAATGGTGTGTCTGAGAGGAGAAATCGAACTCTATTGGATATGGTTCGATCGATGATGAGTCAAGTTAACCTTCCTATTTCCTTTTGGGGACATGCACTGGAAACAGCTGCTTTCACACTTAATAAGGTCCCTACTAAATCGGCTCCTAAAACCCCACATGAGATGTGGCATGGAAGAAAGCCTAGCTTATCTTTCATGAAGATTTGGGGATGTGAGGCTTATGTAAAGAAATTGGTTTCTGAACATAAACTTGCACCTAGATCTGATAAATGTATTTTCGTTGGTTATCCTAAGGAAACGAAAGGATATCAATTTTACAACCGATCCGAGAACAAAGTGTTTGTTGCTCGACACGGTGTCTTTCTAGAGAAAGAGTTTCTCTCTAAAGAAACTAGTGGGAGTAAAATTGATCTTGAAGAAATTCAAGAACCTGAAAATGACATGGAGCCAATAGTAGAGACGGAACCAAATTCACAAGCTGTTGTGGAACCGGTTCAAGATACACAAGTTCTTCGTAGATCGGATAGGATACGATCCGAACCTGAGAGATATGGATTTCTCATGACGGAAAGTAACGAAGTGGAAATCATTGAGAATGATGAACCTACTTCCTATCAAGAGGCGATGTCCACTCCTGATTCGGACAAGTGGCTAGGAGCCATGGAATCCGAGATCAAATCCATGTACGATAATCAAGTTTGGAACTTGATTGATCCACCCGAAGGTGTAAAAACCATAGGGTGCAAGTGGGTTTTCAAAAAGAAAACCGACGTGGATGGGAAGGTACATACTTATAAGGCTAGGCTTGTTGCTAAGGGGTATAGGCAGATTCATGGCGTTGACTATGATGAAACCTTTTCGTCCGTAGCAATGCTTAAGTCTATTAGAATCCTAATTGCCATAGCCGCATATTACGACTATGAAATATGGCAAATGGACGTCAAAACAGCGTTTCTTAATGGAAACCTACTTGAGGATGTATACATGATACAGCCTGAAGGGTTTGTTGATCTAAAGAATTCTAATAAAGTGTGTAAGTTGCAGAGATCCATTTATGGATTGAAGCAAGCTTCCCGGAGCTGGAATCTACGTTTTGATGAATCAGTCAAAGAGTTTGGCTTCATAAGATGAACCTTGTGTATACAAGAAAATAAGTGGGATTATAGTTCTATTTCTGGTGTTATATGTCGATGACATCTTGCTCATTGGAAACAATGTTTCTGCACTTGAGACTGTAAAGTCTTGGTTAGGAAAATATTTCTCAATGAAAGATATGGGTGAAGCGGCTTATATCCTTGGTATCAAGATCTATGGAGATAGATCAAGAAGGGTGATTGGTTTGAGTCAGAGTACATATATTGACAAGGTCCTTAGAAGATTCCGCATGGAAAATTCTAAGAGAGGGAACTTGCCAATGGGACATGGCATTACTCTTAGCAAGAATCATTGTCCTAAGACAAATGATGAGCGAAAGAGGATGAA
Source organism: Adenophora triphylla var. japonica (assembly GCA_022495995.1). Taxonomy (NCBI): domain Eukaryota; kingdom Viridiplantae; phylum Streptophyta; class Magnoliopsida; order Asterales; family Campanulaceae; genus Adenophora; species Adenophora triphylla. The sequence continues at coordinate 86,496 of JAFEMH010000262.1, forward strand.
TGACATTCCATATGCTTCGGCAATTGGGTCTATCATGTATGCCATGTTGTGTACTAGACCTGATGTCTCGTATGCTCTAAGCGAAACGAGTAGATACCAATCTGATCCTGGTGAGAACCATTGGATAGCAGTCAAGAATATCCTTAAGTACTTGAGAAGGACTAAGGATGTATTCTTGGTATTTGGAGGAATGGAAGATGATCTGGTTGTAAAGGGTTACACAGATGCAAGCTTCCAAACCGACAAAGATGACTATAGATCGCAGTCTGGGTTTGTGTTTATACTAAATGGAGGTGCTGTTTGTTGGAAGAGTTCCAAACAAAGTACTGTTGCTGATTCTACAACTGAAGCCGAGTACATAGCAGCATCGGATGCGGCTAAGGAGGCGGTTTGGATCAAGAAGTTCGTTAGTGACTTAGAAGTCGTTCCGAGTATCACTAACCCGATAGAGCTTTATTGTGACAATAATGGTGCTATTGCCTAAGCAAAAGAACCAAGGTCACATCAGCGATCCAAACACATTTTGAGACGTTTCCACCTCATTAGAGAAATTTGTGAAAGGGAGGACGTCAAGATATGAAAGGTACCAACGGATGACAACATCTCGGACCCTCTCACCAAGCCTTTACCACAAGCTAAACATGATGGTCATGTTAGGTCCATGGGTATAAGATACATGAATGATTGGGCCTAGTGCAAGTGGGTGACTGTAGGTGTTAGTGCCCTAGGCCTATAGAGATAGACCTTTATGTAATGTCATTGTTTATTTATATAAGAGATTATTTCTTTGATTATTATATGTGTTTGCATGTTTACTTATAATAATCGTGTCCCTAGGACTTATGAAGCACTAGTATGAAGTCTAATGGATAATCATGTGATGATTATATGCATGGAGATGCACATTAGATTCATGGGTACTTGTTAGAGAACAAGGTACTGGACTTGACCCATTATGAGATTTATGTCATTGTCGTATGTCATAAATAAATCTCATATAGTTATATCATTGATATCCTTTGACCTGAGATTATCATCGTCTTCCGCTAGATGAATATCATGTTTGATATAGTTTAACGTTGTCTTTAACCGGATGACAATAAGGGCTATCATTGGCATGGTATGATTCTTGTTGGAAGAATGATAAGTCAAGATGGAAATTTGTCCCTCGTAAAGAGAGATGTTTGCTAGGCCACTCGTAAGTAAGATTGATGTAGTGCATGGCCATGCCCGAATGAATTAATGTGATTAATATCATTCGATTAATCAATTTACTTAGTAACGAGAAAGCATTGAACAATATGAGTTGACGTGGACCATGACTCATGTTCAATATAACATCGTGTGACAATGGGATTGTGATATGTTCTATGTAGGAAAAATCGAACTTGATATTATATTATTTGGGTAGGCATGATGGCTTGCTAGAGTCCGCTCATGTCTTATGAGGATCGATGTGATCGAACTCATTGCCAACTTAATATAGTTCTATGGGGTCACACACATCGAACGAATTGTCAAAAATGGAATTATGGAATCTGGTGTGATGGGCGACCGCCCAAGTGTACCATGGGTGACCGCTCAAATGGTCATGGGCGACCGCACATGTTATTCGAAAACTGGACATTGGAGACTGTCTGAGTGGGCGACCGCCCATGCTCATGTGGGCGACCGCCCATGTGAGATTTCGAATAAGGGGAAAAGGCACTGTACTCATGGGCGACCGCCCATGCCTTGGTGGGCGACCGCCCATGTACCGAGATGTGCTGAAACCGCTTCAGTTAGGGTTTTTAATTAGGGTATAATATTTATAACGTATAAATACTATCCCTCTTCAACCCTAGCAGCCAAGTGACGAATTTTGAGTTTAGAGAAACACAAAATTGAGAGGTTTTTCAATTGTGAATTGAAATCATCACACCAATTCCATAACACTTCATAGATTGAAAGGAGTTTCAATCGAGGGATCTAGCAATCCTCCTAGAAGAGTTCTAGGGTTCGTTCATCGCGTGGATACTCATAGAGGATCTTCGCTCTTCAAGATCTTTTGTTCGTGATTCAACAATCGTTCATCAAGGATTCGCAAGATCGTCAATCTGGAGTTGGGTCACGTTTATCAACGACAAAAGCACTCAAGGTTGGTATTTCTATTTCATCTTTCTTAATTAATCATCTAGAACAGATTCTAGGGCTTTGGGTTTTTCAAGTTATTGCATTATTCCGCTGCGCATGGACCCTCGAAACCCAACATTCTTCACCTTCCCGAAGAAGTCACTGAAGTTATTATAGATATGACTCTCAGCCAAAGAGCCATCCCAAACGACCAAGCCCTTTTCACTATCATTCATCATAAATTTGGCCTAATTATGGACGGCTACAAATTTCATCTAGAATATCCTTTCTTGAATATCTTCAGGATATACGACTTGTTTAATTTTCCTAAAGAAACACTCTGATTTTTCTAGTATTTATTTGGATCATATACCATTGTTGTCACTTTCAATACAGTTAGACTCCAATCATATCTCCCCCAATGACACTTTGACCGGATGCCCCACAATTCCCGTTATTTGTTCAAACTCTTCAAGTGGTTCCTCCCTTCTCATCAGTGGATGCATATGCTTACCACCCGAAAGCGTAAAGATCAAGTGGTAATAATATTCCGAAGGCCATGCTCATGTTTTCCACTAGCAATTATCAAAAATCAAGAACAGTCATTTGTCTATCATGCTCCAATTTCTTTCATCCATGAGTGGTATAATCTTGATAGGAAAGATCTCCATGAAATATCAAGATATCAACATAGGCATGAGAGAAGAGATGGCACGAGCTAGCAGGGTTGACCCAAAATCAATCCCGATAAAAATGCTGTCTACAAAAGAAGTTTGGCCGAAAGATCACCCAGTAGCTGTAAAATGGATTGCAGCGTTAGAAGACTGGAATGCATCACACCTCACCAAGTAGTTGACACAAGATAGTACTGACTATTTGTTAGAGAGTGATGAAAGTGATAATGAAGGAAGCTACTTTGATCCTTATGAAGATGATCCATATCATCCAGATATGTCTAGCAGCTAGAGATTCAATCATATGTACTCCTGTAGGGAAAACATTACTGTTGAAGATCTGCCATACCCCCTATTGGTATCAGATCTGGGAAACCATAGAGGTAGTGCATTTCCTTTTATAGTCAGTACTATCTGGTCTCAAAAAATTATCTAATACTTATGTCGAACGACCATCCTCAACATAAAGAGATAAAACACAAGAACAAATGTCGAACGACCTTCCTCGGCATAAAGGGACAAGTTCCCAAGAATTTATTTAAGACTTATGTTGAATGACCTTCCTCAACATAAAAAGATAAAACTACAAAAATTTATCTAAGACTTATGTCGAACGACTCTACTCGACATAAAGAGATAAACTCATAATCTACACAAGTGTTAGGTCGTACGACCCTCCTCGGTTTAACATAATCAGCTCCTGGACAATTTATCTAAGTGATTGGACCGAATAAGATTCCTCAATCTTAAAAAAGGAATCAAAACAAATGTCGAGCAACCCTTCATCAACTTGGATACTTAGACAAATGTTCAACATTCAAGCAATCAATCAACAAACATTTTAAATGAAGCAGTTCAATATGTAAAGGCAATTCAAATAAATGCATAAATGTTAAAGATGACAAGTAGTTGAAGAAGGATATTATATTGATAAAAATTCAAAGTACATGAAGGTCCTATTACATCAACAAAGTGAAACAAAAAGCCTCTAAGCTTGATCGTCTCCCCTAAATAGACCGTCTTACTCTGCGGCAGCGTCTGGGATGATGACTTGATCAGCTTGGGCAACCTCGTCCTCTTCCTCCTTGTCTTTAGAGGCCTCCCCCTATTCCTCTATTTTCTCTACTAGAGTATGAATATTTTAAGGATCAATGGGAGGAGGAACCCAGGCGGGACGGTTAGCATGCACATCCTAGGAGCCTATGACTTTCAGAGCATTATCTGAGAAGGGCACCAAGGAGTGCATGGACCGAGTTGCCTCATCATAAGAATTTTGGCAAATAAGCCAAGCAAGCCCCTCCAGGTTGAGACCAAGAGAAGGATCCACCATGGCCCTTCTGGCCAAGTGCAAGTACCCGTCAGAGTACATGGTGCCACCTTCTCGGCTACATCTTGTTTAAAGGCCGAGCTAGACTTGTAACGAGCTATGGCCTCAGCTTCCCTATAAGGAATGCTAGCCTCCAACTCTTGTAGACGAGCACTGGCTTCCTCGGCCTTCTTTAGGGCTTCAACCCTTTGCCCTTCCAACTTTGCCTCCCTTAGCCGAGCAACTTCCTCAGCTTTGGCCAGGGCATCCTTGGCCGCCTTCTCCTCTTCCTCGGCTTTTGCCTTAGTCGCCTTGAAGGCATCAGCATCACCGTGGAGGTTCTTCAAGAGTTACACCGCCCTCTTGAGGTCGTCCTAGTGTGAATGTGGTGCCCAAGATTGCGACATTTTTTGTGTCGAACCGCTTTCTCGGTCACCGCCTCACATCGGTTTGAAGACATCCGGTTTAAATTGAAAAACAGAGTCGCCATGCCATTTTGATTTCCTCAAAACTTTGAAAAAAAAGAATTAGGGTCCGGAGGTTAAGTTACCCCTTGGGAAGAACGTTTGGCGTTCACCCAAGGATCCTTGCTGAAGCAAGTCTTCCAAGATCTAACTTTCGTGCTTGCTTTTATGCTTTCGTGTGTGGGATGTGATTTGAAAAGGGAGGGAATGTGCCAAGTTGTCTTCCGGACGTATAAACCATAAGTTGGTTATTGCTCGGGATTTCTTGGATTTTGATATGTTCGGGACTTTGATCCCATGCTCATATTGGACTTACGATCATCATTAAGTGACCTTTGGTCATATTTGATCGGAATAGGGATGCCTCTTTTATAGTCCAAGAATGAGACTCTTTAGAAAGGAAGGACCTTTGCCCATCAATCCTACATCTTGAGATGATTGAGCTTGATAGGGACATTTATGCTCATCTCAAGTGATGATCAGAGATGTAGGGCTTAGGTTCGACCGTTTCTAAAGGGACTTCGACTATGGCATCTTTATGTGGAGGAAACGATGTAAAGATGAGACCTTTACACCGCTACGCCCCAAGAGATGCTTCAAGTACCAAATGGGACTAAGGAGAGGGGTATAAAGATTGGATCTTTATACTCATTCTATGCCTTTTTGTGCCTTAAGAAGGTCACTAGGCAATCCTTGGAGAGTGATCCAACCATGAGGGACATAGGGGAGTTACATTTGAAGGTAAAGATGACATTTTTATGCAAACAAGTGTAATGAACACTCTGAAGGCTAAGACTAGGAATGTAAAGGGGAGACCTTTATGGCTTTCCTATGTCCTTTAAGAACCATTTAGGTGGACAATCCTTGGAAGCAAGGTCAATGGGAAAGGGATGACATTTATGAAAGTAAAGATGACATTTTTATATGATAAAGATGACATTTTTCACATCATCATGTGAGGGATCCACCCTAGAACAAGTCATTTGTGGTCTTATTATTCATCCTTGGGATGGATTCTCCATGAATCCTATGTGATAGGGGGAAAGGGGATATGATGATCTACATGGTAAAGATATGATCTTTATGACAATAAATCACATATAATAGCAATAAATGGCAATATGGAAAGCAAGTAAGCAATATAATGAGATGATAAGTATATTTCAAAGCAAAAAGGAGGAGAGGTTACCAATGGTGGTGTTCCTCTATCTCCCTTGAAGTTTTCCCAAGGAAGGAATGACTTTGGATGAGTTTTGGAGAGGAGAGAGGTGATTTTGAGTGAGGTTTGGTTTTTGGAAATTCGTGTTTTGAATTTGGCAGAGTAACAGTGCTCAAAATTGTATCTCAAAATGAGTAGAGGAGATCTCTATTTATAAGCAGTTTTGTGCTTCCTAATGAAGTCGTGCGGCATTAACCCTTGGCAAATGAAGCCATGCGGTCTTATCCTTTAGTGACTCAGCCTATTTCTAGAACCATGCAAGGTGGCGTTCTAGAAGGTCTTTCCAGCGAGGGACTATGTGGAATTTTAATTCCTAGAAAGTCCTTCACCCCTCGAAAGGTTTGGGAAAGCTCTAGAATTGCCCCTGAACTTTAGGAAAGTCCGGGGAATTGCCGGGAAACTTAACCGGAAGGCATGAGCCAGATTTTGGTACTTACAGAAGCCCCTTGGCAACGTCACTTGCAGGGAGAGTGGGGTTGTCAATAAAAAAGGATCCAATCTGGTGAACTGCCGAGATGGATTGGGTGACCAAGGAGGTCGAGAGGCTGAACCTTTGGAAGGCTACCTACGTATCCCGGAGGAATCAAGTCATGATCGTAGTTCGGAAAAGATCCGCTGGGGAATGAGGTGTCATATGTGACGAATTGGCTAAACCTAAAGTAGGCTACCTATGTATCCTGGAGGAATCAAGCCAGGTTGTAGTTCAGGAATCCATTGGGGAATGGCGAAGAGAGACTAATATCTTGCTAGGAAGATGGAAGGAAAGTGACCTAGGAGGTCAAATGGCTGATCCTACTAGGGATGTGCCAACTGAAGGAAGTGACCAATATGGTCGGATATCTGGACCTTTATGAGGGGCTACTTCTCCACTGAGGAGTGATGAAGGAAGAGGGTGACCATTGCGGTCGGATGGCTGGACCTTTATGAAAGGCTACCTACGTATCCCGGAGGAATCAAGCCTTGGTCGTAGTTCAAGTCTCACTAGATAGTTAGGAACATGTCTAGGATCCTTGAGGTTTTGACGATTAATGGAGGAGTCACCTTATTTGACAATTAATGGAGGTTGTCACCTGATTTGACAATTAATGGAGGTTATCACCTGATTTGACAATTAATGGAGGTTATCACCTAATTTGATAATTAATGGAGGTTTTCACCTGATTTGACAATTAATGGAGGTTGTCACCTGATTTGATAATTAATGGAGGTTGTCACCTGATGAAACTAAAGCTTACGTCGCTATCGAGGAGATAGAGGTAGCTGAAGTTTGGAAAACTAAAGTGTACTTCACTATCGAGGAGTAGAAGTAGCTAAAGTTTGGGGAAACTAAAGCGTACTTCACTATCGAGGAGATAGAGGTAGCTAAAGTTTGGAAAACTAAAGCGTACTTCACTATCGAGGAGATAGAGGTAGCTAAAGTTTGGAAAAATAAAGCGTACTTCACTATCGAGGAGATAGAGGTAGCTAAAGTTTGGGGAAACTAAAGCGTACTTCAATATCGAGGAGATAGAGGTAGCTAAAGTTTGGAAAACTAAAGCGTATTTCACTATCGAGGAGATAGAGGTAGCTAAAGTTTGGGGAAACTAAAGCGTACTTCACTATCGAGGAGATAGATGTAGCTAAAGTTTGGGGAAACTAAAGCGTACTTCACTATCGAGGAGATAAAGGTTGCTAAAGTTGAGGAAACTAAAGCGTACTTCGCTATCTAAGAGATAGAGGTAGCTAAAGTTTAGAGTTTTGAAAATTCGGAGGGTGTTACCTTACGTTATTCCGTTATAATGGAAGTAACAGAGGCGTCTCGAGAAAATGTCATTCTTTTTAGAGATAATGGATATCCTTGGGAAACAGCGTTACTCTGGTTAAGAGATAACGGGAATTGTATGCCTAAATGGAAAGTCCAGGGGCAAAAGTGTAAATTCAGCTCAGAGCGGATGAAGCCGCCCGGCGAGAGATGGGGAAAAAGAAGCCGTCCGGCTTGAATCTTAATTTCACCAGATTATTTAAACAGAATTGAAATGGGCAAGGGCGTCATTGTTGTTTTTGTTTTTTCGAGGAGTAGAGAGAGAGTAGAGAGAGAAATTTTCGAAAATCTTCAATTCCCTTGCTTCTACTACTCGAGATGGATCCGGGGAGGGGGGAACATTGTGCCTAGGCAAGAGCGTAGAAACTTGTCGGAGGCCGCTAGGAGGAGGAGGAGGGATTTCGTTCGAACCGAGCGAAAATATGACTTCACACCTCCTTCCGAGCTCTATCCCGGGAAGAGGGAGCACAAATCGACAAAACCTCAATCTATTGGGGTAAGCATTCTTGATTTTCTTGCTTTTGTAAATTTTGATTGATTTAGGGCTTGACCCGATTTTTTATTTTGTTTAGGAATTTTTCAAATTTTCTTGTGATTTGGTTGATTATTTTGGGAGTTTGATGATTAACCTATGAGGCTATGGGCATACATGAAAATGCATGTGCAATTTATTTGAAAAAAATATGAGAATGACCCATTTTTTCCGAAAATAAAGTAAGAAAAATAATTTCTAAAATGTGACGGAGTTCTTGCATGTGCTAGAACTAGGTCAATTTCTGATCATGGATGGGAAAGCAAGATTTTGGACGATGAAAAGGATTCATGCATGCCATTTTGAAAAATTAAAACTTATTAATTTTGTGAAAATTGGACTTTTGTACATAGGAGAGCAATATGCTCGACATGACGTGTTTCAAATGATGAAGGACACGTTTTCTAGGCAAAGGATGCTAGAAATCTCTTATGAATGCTTTTCTTTGAAAATATGTGCACTTTTGAATATATGCATGCTTTTGAGATGAATGGAAGGACTGAAACATTTTTTTTGTTGTGTTTTCCTATAGGAGAGCAAGTCGAGGGGACCCGCTAAGGTGGCGGTGAAGTTGTGGGATAGGATAGCCAACTTTGAAAAGGATGGGGTAAATCCCAAGCAGCTGGTGATGGCTACCGGGCTTGATTCTTTCATTGATGCTATTGGTAGAGGCATTCACGTGACCTCTAAGAGCAAGGGGCTGGTCCAGGCCCTTTCAGAGTTCTGGTGGGACACCACTCACAGCTTCCATATTAGCTAGGGAGAGATTACGGTGACTCAGGCTGATTTCACTCCTATTACCGGCTTGCAGTTTACTGGGAGGCCTGTGACTTGGAGAGACCACATTTCTACAGCCAATTTTAGAGCTTTGGTGGGATTTGACCTCTGTCCAAAGGGGCTTGGGATGGAGACGAGGTTTGTGGAGTGGCAGTTTTGGAGTGTATGCAGGGGTTTGCCGCCAATGAGGTGACTGTCCACCAACTCGTGAGAGCTTTTCTGTGGTTGATGCTGTCAGTCACCATTTTTGCGAACTCTGGGACATTGGCTATGCTTTGCCTTCTTGACTCTTTGGAGGATTTGGATGAGGTTGGGGAGGTCTCTTGGGGTGAGACCGGATTGGCTGAGCTCTACTTCTCTTTGGATCTGTACAGCCGGAACAAGGCTGCTTCTATGGATTGTTTCTCTTTTGCTCTTGAGGTACTCTCACTTTCTTTTCTTTTTTTTTATTTTTCTGTCTTGAGATTTTTATGAGAGAAATGACCCTTTTTGTTTTGAAGATGCAGGTCTAGTTCTGCGAGGTGATTGGGTTCTTTCCTTGGAACCAACAGAGTGATCCGGAGATCTTCCCGGCCATGATTCTCTGGAGGGGAGAGGCTAGAGATATGTTCATCGAGAAGACCCGGATTACTTTTGATTACAAGATGGTGAGACCCGTCGTTAACAGGGACGGTCACGAGGGGGTGGATTTCTATCCTTGGGGGAGGTACCCGGAGGCCTTGATAGGGGATGCCTTGGTGGCGACCAGGCAGAGGAGATGGCTGACAGGGCTGACCTGTGACATTATTTATCTGGGGAATCGCTTCTCCAGGCAGCATGACCATGTCCCTCCTTTGGGTGCTATCACTCCTCATGACCCTCCACCGCTCATGCTGCAGCCCAGAAACTGGTCAACGGATGAGATAGAGAGGTATCAGGTTGGTGTGGCGGCCGAGGAGTATTTCGACTTTGCTACCCCGTATGCCACCTTTGTGGAGGCGCGGTTGAGGACGCCGCAGAAGCTGGTGAAGATAGCTGTCACTCAGGGGTACGGGGAAGCAGAGCCGACTGATCCGCCTATGCCTCCTGCTCATCTCTCCTATGTGGTGAACGGGGTACCGAGGAGGTTCATAGTGCCTATCCCAGACACGAGGGAGCCCCAGTATACTCTGCCTGCTGATAGCACTGTAAGTATCTCTAGGTTCCTTCTCTTTTCGACTTTCTTTACTTTCTGCGATTTTGAACTTTTCTTTTGAGATTTTCTGAGTTTTTCTTCTCTTTTCTCGCAGGTACCTGCTCGTACCTATGATGGCTTGGTACGGCAGAACAGGGGTGTGGGCTCCTCCCAACTCCCGGAACCTTTAAACTCATGTCCCAGGATGGGGAGACCCAAAATACCCTTTAAAAAACATTTTCTTTACTTTAACTTGAAAAGTAAACAACCCTTTTTAAAAAAACAATTTCAAAATAACCTCTTTACTCGGAGGCAATATATCAACCTGTTTAAACCAAACACAACCTGTTTTTACAACTATACAACTGAAAAGGCTTACACAAGCCAACCATAAAACAAACCAATCCCAAACTGAATTACAACACAACTCAACTGAAACATGTTTATGAAAGTTTTATATACAAAATCTTTCCCCAAAAGAATAACAACCATGACAATCCTAACTCCCCAAATCAACACATACCCTGACAACCCCAAAAGAAGTCCAAACTCCTCCCCGGCCTCACCGGTCCGGTCCTCCTGTCTCAGCGGGATCTAAAACAATAAAGGGAGAAGGGGTGAGATAAAATCTCAGCAAGCTATTATGTATGCAACAATATGCCATACAAGATGCAACACATAAATAGGTTGCTCAATAACCATATTGGGAAAACAGTAAACACTTTACGTTACCTTTCCCTTTACCTTTTCCATCTAAAACATATGTAGTACTACAGTAGGAGTCATACTCCTCTCATTTTGTGAACTGCTAGTGCATATCCACATCTTATACGACTCCTTACAGAGATCCATATAAGCTACCTCGCTATCTTGTGAACGGTCGTGCCTATCTACAGAAGTTGTACCCCCTCTCTGTGGCCACAGAAGGGAGTCAACGGTCACAAGTATAAGGAAATCCAATCACCTTATGCAATATTTTCTCATAAGTGACCGTATTTCCTATACCCCCGAATCTCAGCTGATACAACCATGTTCAAGCACATAACAGATACTTGAATTTAAGTCCACCCCATGGGACATCAACACACACACACACACACACACACATATATATATATATATATATATATATATATATATATATATATATATATATATATATATATATATATATATATATATAAATATATATATATATATAACATGGTACTGCATCCAATGTTAAACCAATCACTATAGTGTACATATATTTCAACACTATTGAATAACAACAATGTAATGACATGGTATAAATACTCATGCTCAACAAATGAAACAGTGCAACATGTATTTAAACACTATGTGCAAAACCAACTATGAACAGGTAAGCACTTATGGCACCAAGTATATCACATAAGTCCTACATATTCGTTACACAATATGGAAACCAGTAACAGGGTATTATCACTCCTGTCCAAACCAATGAAGTAGTGCACTATACATTTTATGCACTATAAGAACAAATAACCCTATACAGGTCACCACGTAAGGGTACACTATCATATAAGTAACCCTACGCGTTGATAATACAACATTAAACACCTTCTCTTAAGGTTCTAAGTTCAAATACCAAGTTTTACAAACTCTGGTTCAAGTTTCGTAATTGCCTTCCAAGCATTTTCAGGTCAATATCTAAAGACCTTCCTATTATCCAATTGGACCATTTCAAGTTCCACATTGTAGTACTAAAGTTGTACTACAAGTGTAGTTAAAGAGTAACTAAATCTATACTCATTTAACTATGTAAAAAAGCTTGCAAAGTTGCTAACATAACACAGTTCTGGGCACGACTCGTGATGCTGGGAACGAGTCGTTCCCAAACCCTGCACGACTGATCCAATTTCTACGACTCGTGACCATATTGGTCACATCTTGTTGCACGAATTGAAGAGGCATGGTCATGACTCGTGCTTCAGGGCACGAGTCGTGCCCAACACCAGAAACCACTTTTTATTGCTACAACTTCAGCTACAACACCCCAAACTACTACCAGTCTTATTCCAGCTACTGCAAGTTGCCAATAATCAGGGTATAACATATTTTAAACAATAATATACTCCCTCCATAACACATAACACATTAATAACAAGTTCCCAATCCAATTCAATCCATATTATATCACCCTTTAACATGTTCTTCAACCAACTTAGTTTGTTTTCATTTCAAACCCCAAGTTAATGATCCAACCTTTACCAAACTGATTCACAACATCATAAGAACATCATTAAACATGTTATGAATAGGTATTGAAAGGAACCATAACAACTTACCAAATTTTACCAAAATAAAAGGAAAATAAAATCGGATATTCTTGTTCTACTCAACTCCTTTAGCAAGAATACAAAGTTGAAATCAATAATGGATCAACGGATGAATTTCTAGGATTTTTAGAAGTTAAGCTAGGGTTTAGGTTCTTTCTCTGGAATGTAGAAGCATGGAGAAACTGAGGGAATTAATAAGGCTTCTTGAGGAAGCTTAAAGAGATTTATATCAAACAAGTTTCACACAAGCTCCTCCAAGTTTGAAAATCTACAATCAACCACCTTGGAGTTATAATTACACCTAAGCACCTCAAGACTTTTTATAACATTCCCATTTAAATTTTCCAAATGTTATAACTTTAATACACAATTTCCCATTTCCTTCATTTAGACGTTATATATTCAAATCAAGATAATAACATCCAAATCACATAGTTCATCACAACTACCAAAATGAACGCACAATCTTTTCAAATGCCAACAAGTAAAGGATGATATGAAATGCATACCCAACCCCACGTGCTTCACGTGTGACCAAAATGTGCCTAGGTTTAGGGTCGTGACACTCACTCCCCCTTAAATAATATTCATCCCGAATTTGGACTTCACTTACCTGAATGATCAAACAACTCAGGATACTTCTGTCTCATCTCTGATTTCAATTCCCAAGTAGCTTCCTTAATGGTGTGATTCTTCCAAAGAACTTTCACCACGGGAATACTCTTGGTATGCAATTCCCGGACCTGCTTCTCCAGAATCCGCAATGGTACCTCCACATAGGTCATATCCGCCTAGACATCCTCAGGAGGAGAACTCAAAACATGAGAGGAATCATAACAGTACTTTCTCAAGACGGACACATGGAACACATCAAGGAGAGAAGAAAGAGATGGAGGTAGAGCCAATCGATAGGATAACTCACCTACCTTCTCTAAAATCTCAAAAGGACCAACAAATCTAGGAGCCAACTTCCCTTTGTTGCCAAACCTTTTGATCCCCGTTCTTGGTGAGATCTTCAAGAATACCAAATCACCAACCTGAAAGGATAAATCCCTTCTTCTAGTGTCGGCATAGCTCTTCTGACGACTCTAGGATGTCCTCAATCTGTCACGGATCACTTTGATCTTCTCAGTTGAGTCTCTAACCACATCTGGACCCCAAAGTCTAGCCTCACCAACCTCGTCCCAACACATTGGGGACCTACATTTCCTCCCATACAGTGCCTCATATGGTGCCATCTCAATGCTGGATTGGTAGCTATTGTTATAGGCAAATTCCACTAAAGGCAAATGGTCTTCCTAAGATAACTGGAAGTCCATCACACAAGCTCGTAGCATATCCTCGAGAATTTGAACGGTTCTCTCTGTCTGCCCATCAGTCTAGGGATGAAATGCTGTACTAAAACTCAACTTGGATCCCAAGGCTTCATGCAAATCCCTCCAAAACTGCGAGGTGAATCTCGAATCCCTATCAGAAATAATGTTGACAGGTACCCCATGCAATCTCACAATCTCACGGATATACAACTGGGCCAATCTCTCCAATGAATACTTGGTTAAAACTGGAAGAAAATGAGCTGATTTGGTCAATCTATCCACAATCACCCATATCGAATCCATCTTCCGCGGAGTAGGAGGCAATCCTGTCACAAAATCCATAGAAATGCCCTCCAACTTCCACTCAGGAATATCCAATGGTTGAAGCAGTCCAGCTGGCCTCTGATGTTCAGCTTTGATCTATTGAAAAGTCAAACACTTGGATACAAATTCTGCAATGTCCTTTTTCATGCCATTCCACCAGTAGCCCCTTTTCAAATCCTGATACATTTTGGTGCTTTCTGGATGAATAGCAAATCGGGACTTATGGCCATCCTCTAATGCCTGCCTTTTGATCTCTGGGGAAGAAGGTACGCAAATCCTGCCTTTGAAGGTTAGAATTCCCTCCTTGTTCAATGAAAACTCCCCAGTCTTGCCATCTTGCAATTTCTCCCTGATTTTCTTCAACTCATCATCATGCAACTGAGCTTCCATAAGATCCCCATATAAAGTAGGAACAACTCTGACATTAGCAAACAACATATCACCCCTCACTTCCCGAGATACCAAGGATGATAAATGAGCCTTACGGATAATAGCATCAGCCACCATATTAGCCTTCCTGGGATGATAAGAAATAACACAGTCATAATCCTTCAGAAGCTCAAACCAACGCCTCTGTCTGTTTTTCAGTTCCTTCTGAGTAAACAAGTACTTCAAGCTCTTATGATCTGTAAATATCTCAAATTTTGCCCCATACAAGTAATGTTTCCACTTATGCAATGCAAAAACAATGGCAGCTAACTCCATATCGTGGGTAGGATAATTCTGCTCCGCTGGTGATAACTTCCTCAAAGCATATACAATTACCTTCCCATTTTGCATAAGTACACAACCCAGTCCCTCTTTAGAAGCATCACTGAATATAATAAAGTTCTCACAAACCTCTGGAAGTGTAAGAATAGGAGCTGAAGTCAATCTCTTCTTCAGTTTAGTAAAGCCAGCTTCACACTTAGCATCCCATATAAATGGTACATCATTCCGAGTCAATCTGGTCAACAGAGTTGCAATCCTCAAAAATCCCTCAATAAATCTTCGATAGTACCCTGCTAAACCAAGGAAACTACAAACCTCTGTCATAGTAGAAGGATGTTTCCAGTTGACTACGACATCAATCTTTGCAGGATCCACGACAATACCAGTACTGGATACCACGTGACCCAAGAAAGAAATCTGTTCCAGCCAAAACTCACATTTGCTGAACTTTGCAAATAACTGCTTCTCATGAAGCACGGATAAAACAATTCTCAAGTGCCTCTCGTGATCTTCCCTGGATTTTGAGTATACCAGGATATCATCAATAAAAACTACCACAAAACTGTCAAGATACGACTTGAAAATCCTATTCATCATGTCCATAAAGACCGCTGGTGCATTAGTCAACCCAAATGGCATAACAAGAAATTCATAATGCCCGTACCTTGTTCTAAAAGCTGTTTTAGAAACATCATCTAGCTTGATTTTCAACTGATTGCATCTGCTACGTAAATCCAACTTAGAATATATAATGGAAGCTTGGAGTTGATCAAATAAATCATCAATGTGAGGAAGAGGATATTTGTTCTTAATAGTAGCTTGATTCAGTAGTCTGTAATCAATACACAACCGCAAAGTACCATCCTTCTTCCTAACAAACAACACTGGTGCTCCCCAAGGTGACACACTGGGATGAATAAAACCCCTGTCTAACAACTCCTGCAACTGAATTTTCGACTCTTTTAACTCAGCTGGAGCCATTCTGTAAGGTGCTTTAGAAATTGGTGAAGTACCCGGCAATAAGTCAATACAAAATTCCACCTCTCTATCAGGAGGCATAGAATACTCAGTTAAGAATACGTCACTGAACTCATTCACAACTGGAACACAAGCTAATTCAGGAGACTTCTTACCAGAGTCTAACACATATGCCAAGTAACCCTCACACCCTTTTTATAATAACTTTCTAGCCTTTAGTGCAGAAATAACATGAATGCCAAATAAAGACTTATCAGCATCAAATACAAACAGTGGCACATCAGGCATAGAAAAGGTGACTTGCTTTCTGCGACAGTCCACCAAGGCATGACAAGAACTCAACCAGTCCATACCTAAAATAACATCAAAATCTTGGATAGGTAACTCTACCAAATCCACTGGAAATATATGCCCACATATAATCACCTCACAGTCATGATAGATCAAAGAGGATTCGAGGTGCTCTCCTACAGGAGTAGAAACCTCTAACACATAAGGTAACAACTTAGGCAACTTATGCAATGTAAATGCAAAATGAAATGCCAGATAAGAATGAGACGATCCAGGGTCGATAAGAATATGAGCCCTGATCCTTGAGACAGGGATAATACCTCTAATAACCGCGGTGGGATCTACCGTGCCTCGATCCAAAGCAAATACTCTACCTTGGACTCTCTCTTTGGGTTTCCCCTCAACATCTCTTTTCACACCACCTTTGTGCTGATCGCCTTGTGGTCTACCACCCATAGCTTGACCCTTTTTGAACTTAGGACAATCTTTTCTGAAATGTCCCATCTCTCCACAACTCATAAACCTCCCCTGCTTGCTCCAAAAGCTGTCTTCTGAGTGTCCCACTTTCTTACACCAATTACAAACAGTACCAAATTTGCTGGAAACAGGGTGAGTAGAAACTGTGACTGTTCCTCCCTAAGCCACTCCAGAAGTTGAAGATTTAGGTTGACTCTTGCTCTGACCTGAACTCTGGCCTGAGAACTTAGCCTTGCTTCCACTACCCTCAGATTTACCTCGATGTTCCTCAATGTCATTTTCGATTCTGTAGGCCATATTTACTGTCGCTTGGTAGTTAGGAAAATCATGAGTCAACAATTGCTTTCTGAACTCCAACCTGAGTCCCTTGACAAACCTGTAAACCCTCCTGCTTTCATCTGGTACTAGATGTGGACAATACCTGGCTAACTCTGTAAATTTTGCAGAATATTGGGCCACTGACATTACCCCCTGCTCAAACTTCAGGAACTCTACCTCTTTTTTGTCTTTAGTAATCACGGGAATGAAATGCTCCTTGAATTTCCCCACAGAGTTATCCCAAGTCTAGGGCGTATGATCCCGCTCCCAGCTTTCCTTAAGAATTTGCCACCAATGCTCAGCAGGACCCTCTAATTTGAACACTGCACATCTGACTTTTTCTTCATCTTTGCTCTCCATTGCCACAAAAATCTTAGTCATGGCTTCTAGCCACCTCTCAGCTATCACTGGATCTGGATCACCGTTAAAGCTTGGTGGAGATAGTTTGATAAATTTTTCTAACCCCTGTGTTGGCCTTGCCTCGGGTCGCTGCTGTGCTCTACCCTGAGCTGCCATATTCTGGAGGAATACCCAAAACATAGCCATCATCTCGGCATTCTGGTCTCCCCCAGGACCCTGATCACCAATGATTCCCTGATCTCTCTACTGGTCATCACCAGTCCCAGCCATTTCAATGATCCCCTGCATTAAAAACTAGGCGTCAGACTAGACATCTACCCTTGACTTCTAGCCAAAGCTCTGATACCAACTTTGGGCTCCTCCCAACTCTCGGAACCTTTAAACTCGTGTCTCAGGATGGGGAGTCCCAAAATACAATTTTAAAAAAAAAAACTTTTCTTTACTTTAACTTGAAAAGTAAACAACCCTTTTTACAAAACAATTTCAAAATAACCTCTTTACTCGGAGGCAATATATCAACCTGTTTAAACCAAACACAACCTGTTTTTACAACTATACAACTAGAAAGGCTTACACAAGCCAACCATAAAACAAACCAATCCCAAACTGAATTACAACACAACTCAACTGAAACATGTTTATGAAAGTTTTATATACAAAACCTTTCCCCAAAAGAATAACAACCATGAAAATCCCAACTCCCCAAATCAACACATACCCTGACAACCCCAAAAGAAGTTCAAACTCCTCCCCAACCTCACCGGTCCGGTCCTCCTGTCTCAGCGGGATCTAAAACAATAAAGGGAGAAGGGGTGAGATAAAATCTCAGCAAGCTATTATGTATGCAACAATATGACATACAAGATGCAACACATAAACAGGTTGCTCAATGAAAAATATGCAACACCAAATAGGTTGCTCAATAACCACATTGGGAAAATAGTAAACACTTTACGTTACCTTTCCCTTTACCTTTTCCATCTGAAACATATGTAGTACTACAGTGGGAGTCATATTCCTCTCATTTTATGAACTGCTAGTGCATATCCACATCTTATACGACTCCTTACAGAGATCCATATAAGCTACCTCGCTATCTTGTGAACGGTCGTGCCTATCCACAGAAGCTGTACCCCCTCTCTGTGGCCACAGAAGGGAGTGAACTGTCACAAGTATAAGGAAATCCAATCACCTTATGAAATATTTTCTCATAAGTGACCGTATTCCCTATACCCCCGAATCTCAGCTGATACAACCATGTTCAAGCACATAACAGATACTTGAATTTAAGTCCACCCCATGGGATATCAACACATATATATTACATGGTACTGCAACCAATGTTAAACCAATCACAATAGTGCACATATATTTCAACACTATTGAATAACAACAATTTAATGACATGGTATAAATACTCATGCTCAACAAATGAAACAGTGCAACACGTATTTAAACACTATGTGTACAACCAACTATGAATAGGTAAGCACTTATGGCACAAAGTATATCACATAAGTCCTACATATTGGTTACACAATATGGAAACCAGTAACAGGGTATTATCACTCCTGTCCAAACCAATGAAGTAGTGCACTATACATTTTATGCACTATAAGAACAAATAAACCTATACAGGTCACCATGTAAGGGTACACTATCATATATGTAACCCTACGCATTGATAATACAACATTACACACCTTCTCATAAGGTTCTAAGTTCAAATACCATGTTTTACAAACTCTGGTTCAAGTTTCGTAATTGCCTTCCAAGCATTTTCAGGTCAATATTTAAAGACCTTCCCATTATCCAATTGGACCATTTCAAGTTCCACATTGTAGTACTAAAGTTGTACTAAAAGTATAGTTAAAGATTAACTAAATCTATACTCATTTAACTATGTTAAAAAGCTTGCAAAGTTGCTAACATAACACAGTTCTGGGCACGACTCGTGATGCTGGGAATGAGTCGTTCCCAAACCCTGGACGACTGATCCAATTTCTACGACTCATGACCATATTGGTCACATCTTGTTGCACGACTTGAAGAGTCATGGTCACGACTCGTGCTTCAAGGCACGAGTCGTGCTCAACACTAGAAACCACTTTTCATTGCTGCAACTTCAGCTACAACACCCCAACTACTACCAGTCTTATTCCAGTCACTGCAAGTTGCCAATAATTAGGGTATAACATATTTTAAACCATAATATACTCCCTCCATAAGACATAACACATAAATAACATGTTCCAAATCCAATTCAATCCATATTATATCACCCTTTAACATTTTCTTCAACCAACTTAGTTTCTTTTCATTTCAAACCCCAAGTTAATGATCCAACCTTTACCAAATTGATTCACAACATCATAAGAAAATCATTAAACATGTTATGAACATGTATTGAAAGGAACCATAACAACTTACCAAATTTTTCCAAAATAAAAGGAAGATAAAATCGGATATTCTTGTTCTACTCAACTCCTTTAGCAAGAATTCGAAGTTGAAATCAAACGGATCAACGGATGAATTTCTAGGATTTTTAGAAGTTAAGCTAGGGTTTAGGTTCTTTCTCTGGAACGTAGAAGCATGGAGAAACTGAGGGAATTAATAAGGCTTCTTGAGGAAGCTTAAAGAGATTTATATCAAACATGTTTCACACAAGCTCCTCCAAGTTTGAAAATCTACAATCAACCACCTTAGAGTTGTTATTACACCTAAGCACCTCAAGACTTTTTATAACATTCCCATTTAAATTTCCAAATGTTATAACTTTAATACACAATTTCCCATTTCCTTCATTTAGACATTATATATTCAAATCAAGATAATTACATCCAAATCACATAGTTCATCACAACTACCAAAATGAACACGCAATCTTTTCAAATGCCAACAAGCAAAGGATGATATGCAATGCATACCCAACCCCACGTGCTTCACGTGTGACCAAAATGTGCCTAGGTTTAGGGTCGTGACACTCACTCCCCCTTAAATAAAATTTGTCCCGAATTTGGAATTCACTTACCTGAATGATCAAATAACTCAGGATACTTCTGTCTCATCTTTGATTCCAAATCCCAAGTAGCTTCCTCAATGGTGTGATTCTTCCAAAGAACTTTCATCACGGGAATACTCTTGGTACGCAATTCCCGGACCTTCTTCTCCAGAATCCACAATGGTACCTCCACATAGGTCATATCCGCCTGGACATCCTCAAGAGGAGAACTCAAAACATGAGAGGAATCATAACAGTACTTCCTCAACATGGACACATGGAACACATCATGGAGAGAAGAAAGAGATGGAGGTAGAGCCAATCGATAGGCTAACTCACCTACCTTCTCTAAAATCTCAAAAGGACCAAAAAATCTAGGAGCCAACTTCCCTTTATTGCCAAACCTTTTGATCCCCGTTCTTGGTGAGATCTTCAAGAATACCAAATCACCAACCTGAAAGGATAAATCCCTTCTTCTAGTGTCGGCATAGCTCCTCTGATGACTCTGGGCTGTCCTCAATCTGTCACGGATCACTTTGATCTTCTCAGTTGAGTCTCTAACCACATCTGGACCCCAAAGTCTAGCCTCACCAACCTCGTCCCAACACATTAGGGACCTACATTTCCTTCCATACAGTGTCTCATATGGTGCCATCTCAATGCTGGATTGGTAGCTATTATTATAGGCAAATTCCACTAAAGGCAAATGGTCTTTCCAAGATAACTGGAAGTCCATCACACAAGCTCGTAGCATATCCTCGAGAATCTGAATGGTTCTCTCTGTCTGCCCATCAGTCTGGGGATGAAATACTGTACTAAAACACAACTTGGATCCCAAGGCTTCATGCAAAGTCCTCCAAAACTGCGAGGTGAATCTCGAATCCCTATCAGAAACAATGTTGACAGGTACCCCATGCAATCTCACATACATTCCTTTCTAAGGCAGCTTCTAAACCAGCAATGCAAGCTTCATACTCTACGACATTATTTGTGGCAGGGAAGTTCAACTTGATGGCTATTGGCGTGTGCTCATCTTTTGGATCGACCAGTAGCATTCCTACGCCATTTCCTCTTTTGTTAACGGCTCCGTCAAAGAATAGCTGCCATCGGCTCTCAGGCTCAACTACGAAGATCCCTTCATCTGGGAATTGGGTTTCAGGCCCGTGATCCTCATTGCTAGGGAAGTTTTCCAGATGGTCTGACAGCGCTTGACCTTTGATTGCCTTTCTCGTCACATAGTTGATGTCATACTCAGCCAAGAAGAACGACCACTTTGCTAGATGCATCGAAAGGGAAGGCTTGTCGAAGAAGTACTTGATGGGGTCCATTTTCGAGACCAAGTTCACAGAGTGGGCTTGCATGTAATGCTTCAGCTTACCGACTACCCAGACCAGTCCTGCACAAGTCTTTTTGCACGCTGAGTAATTGAGCTCACTTCCTTTCAGCTTCCGGCTGACAAAGTAAATGGCATTTTCTACCCGGGAGTCCTTCTTTTCCTGAGCAAGCATAGCCCCAACTGCCGTATTAGTGACAGTGAGATAGAGCAGAAGAGGTTTCTGTCCATGTGGGGGGCATAGCACCGGGGGATGTACTAAGTACGCCTTAATTTGGTCAAAGGCATCCTGGTATTCCTCAGTCCATTCTGTGTCTACATTCTTCTTCATGAGCTTGAAAATGGGCTCGCACATGGTAGTCAGCTGGTTGATAAAGCGGCTGATATACTATAATTTTCCCATAAAGCTTTTGACCTCTGTCTGGGTTCGAGGCGGTTTCATGTCCATAATGGCCTTGATCTTTCGGGGATCGACTTCAATACCTCGTTCCGTGACCATATACCCAAGTACTTTTCCCCTTGTCACTCCAAAGGTGCATTTAGCAGGGTTCAGTCTCATGGAATGCTGTCTCAACCTTTCAAAGAACTTTCGCAGGTCGACAAAGTGCTGTCCATCCTCACCTTTAGAATGGATTATCATGTCATCAACATAGACCTCAATTTCCTTGTGGATCATGTCGTGAAAGAGTGCAGTCGCTGCCCTTTGATACGTAGCCCCAGTATTCTTAAGCCCAAAAGGCATCACCGTATAGCTTCCCCACAGTGTGGTGAAGGCTGTCTTTTCTTGGTCCTCCTCGGCCATCTTGATCTGGTTGTAGCCAGCAAACCATCAACGAAGGATTTGACTTCTTAGTTAGCAGTGGCATCCACCAGAATGTCTATGTTTGGCAAGGGATAGTCGTCTTTGGGGCTGGCCTTGTTCAGATCCCGGAAATCCACACAACAGCGCACCTTCCCATTGGCCTTAGTCACAGTCACGATTGTTGGATAACCATGTCAGATATTCGATGACCCTGATGAATCCTACCCACAGTAGCTTCTCAATCTCTTCTTTGACCTGTAGAGACCACTCTGGCTTGATCTTTCTCAGTTTCTGCTTTACTGGCTTGGCATCTGGTGCTAGAGGGATTCTGTGCTCCACAATTGAACTATCTAGCCCCGACATATCCTTATATGACCATGCAAACACATCCATGTATTCTCTGAGCATGTTGACCGGTCTGTCCTGTTCAGCCCCCTGGAAGAAGTTCCCAATCTGTGTCTCTTTAGGTTCCTCGACAGTACCCAAGTTAACACTTGTCAAAACCTCCTCGGCAGCTTGGGCCCAGTTTTCCTCTTTATCTGTAACCTGCTTAAAGATTTCTTTAATGTATTGTTCGTTTAGTGTGTTTGCATCTTGTTCAAATGATTCATTATTAACTGTTGTTAAGTTATTAGTTAATTTATCATTTGTTAAGTTGGCAATAAGGGGATACTCAGAAAGATCTATCATTTCATTCAAAGCGAAAGGAAAGATGACATTGGCTACATATTCATAATCTTCAGGCGTGAGGCCTTCAGATGACTCGGAGGACTGGAATTTGAAGACTCCTGACTCAAGGGTACGGACAATAGGGTGTTTGACATGACTGGACTGAGAGGGATGGGTTACCAATCCAAGCTCCGTGATCATTTACTGTCGGCTGGCCATCGGCCCTGAGAATGTCTCCCAATTCTTTAAAGGCATCTCTGTCTTAGTCACCAAAGTGCGGGGATCAAAAGGTTCTTCACCACCATCTCCAATTACGGCAACTATCTCGTCATCTGAGCTGAAGTCGATCAAGTCAGGAATCTGCGCTTCTTCATCAAACAACTTCTGCAAACCTGACTCACTGTCCTCACTAATGGCAGCTTCTATCTGGCTGATCTTTGGAAGAGATAATTCTAAGGCGAAGAAATCCATTACCCCTGATGGGAAAAGTGCTGACTCCTTGAAACGGTCAGGGTTTCCTTTGAAGGCATACTTGTTCTAAACAGTAGTGGTAGCCCCAGGAATGTCCGGCAAGTCAAGGAACATCCTCCGAATAGGATTTGCTGGTTTTCCCCGAACTTTCTCAAGGTTTTCCAGAAGAATTTTCCTCAAGGAGAGCTGACTATCACTTTCATCATATTGAGTCCCACCTCTTGTGAAGTACCAGGCCAGAGATAAATTGTAAGTACGGAGATGGATCCCTTCATTTCATTTTTCTTGAACTGTTCCTTTAGCCTTTCTGTCATCCTGAGAATTCGGTTTGTATCCCAAGCCGTGTTGGGTGGTCTGTTCCTTTGCATCAATGACAACATTGTGACCCTGAAGCCTTTTACCCAGTCCAAGCCCCGAAAGATAACCCATCTTTCTCATCATTCGCATAACAGGAGGTATTTTGTCAGAGGTAGCAGTGAGGTCTGTGCAACACACTTGCGCTTTGGAGGAGGCTACAGAGAATCCGATCAAGGCAAGCCCTTCGTCATCATGTTTGATCTCTAGTATTAGGATACCTCCCGTGCTGGTTCCTTCCACGGTGACACTATCTCCGTAGATAGTAGTAATAGTCCCATTACTTGACCGAAATTTGACGCATTGGTGCAAAGTAGAGGCTACCCCATTTATCTGGTAAATCCAAGGTCGTCCCAGCAAAGCGGTAAAAGAAATGGGAATGTCGATCACTTGGAAGTCCACATCCATAACCTTTTTTCCAAATCATAATTTGAGAGTAGCAATCCCCGAAACTTATCGAGCAGTTGAATCGTAGGCCTTAATAGTTTCTCCGGAAGATTTCAAATCTGTGGGCTTTAAATCTAATAAGTCTATCATTTTCGCTGGCAGGATGTTCATTGCAGACCCTCCGTCAACTAATACCCTTGGTAATCGGCATTCTTCCAACTGGACTGTGATGTAAAGGGGTTCGTTATGACTGACTCCATATTTTGGCAGGTCCAGGTCAGTGAAGGTGATGATATTTCCATAGTGGATATTTCCAATCATCTGGACGACCTCATCTGGGGTGACATCTATGGGCACCATGGTCTTGGCCAAAATTTCTTCTAGCTTTAGTTTGTGAGGGCATGAGGAGGTTAACAGGGACCACAAGGAAATGTTGGCTTGAGTACACTTCAACTGAGTCAACACCGGGTCCTCCTTTTTGGAGTCTGGCTTTTATGCTTCTGGCTTGTAAGGTCTTTTGTTTGTCTTCGGTTCGGAGACGACATTTCTTTTGTCACCCTTAGGCTGTTCCACACTCATCTGTCCAAACCGAGTCATCACATAGACATTAGACTTTTCCGAGTCATCTGTCCTACCGGAGGATTCCTTCAGCTCTTTCAAGGTTAGAGGCGGGCTTTTGCTGGCGTATGGCTAACTCTGCTGGTTAATTTGATTAATAGCACTACTAGAGGTATAGGAAGCTTCCCGAATTTGATCCCAGGTTACCGTCTTCCTGGCCTTTTCTGAATTCTGACTTCCCCATTGGCTTAGCAACTGGCTGATTTCAGTTTCATCTTCCTCACTCAAAGCCTTGAAAATTTCATTCAGGCTTTTCAGGGTCAACATGAAACAGAAATTATCGTTCCCAGGGTTTGGAGGTTTGCTAATGGCTTTCTCATCTAGACATAGCAACTTTTTCAATAAAGCAGGGTCACATTCCTCATTACTGTCAAACATATCCCTTCTCTCCCTCGGGATCAACCTTCTGACGGCATCTTTGACATTGGCCAAACACTTCCTGAAGTGGGAGATTCCATCATCGATAAGGATTTTTGCGGGGTCAAACCTTGTGGCAGGCTCCTGTTCTTTGCTCACAGGGAGGTTTTCCGGGCTTTTCGGCTTCTGGGCTAACCATTCTTCTACCGTTCCTTCTGGCATTTCAACTGTGTCTTCCTCGGTCTCACTATAGTAACTTCTATTGGAACTTTCATCTTGACTCTAATGACCAATGAGGGCAAAAGAAGGTCGGGATACTTGGCGCCATATAAGGGGTATTCTGGATTCTTCCCCTGACTTAGGGATTACCAAGAAGATATCACCATCGTTGTAAAATAGGAAGGGGATTGGGGTCGCTTCAAACTTTAAGACCCTTTCTAGGGCTTCCATACATTTTTCTTCGGACAAAGTCTCAGGGGTAACCCTTAACACCGCAATGGAGTCCACTCTTCCCGATGGGGGTTGGGCCTCGATGACACTTACGTGTTCTAGATCGGCAGGTGGAGCCCACTTCCCTTTCGATCAAGTTTTTCCATTCACCAACCAAGTCTTTGTAAGGAGTGTTGAATTCTATGATGTGGAATTCATTTCCTGCCTCATCTGAGCTCACATCCATTTTTCCTTGCGAGTTCTTGCAAAGGTGACAGCCACACTTTCAGGTAATACAGTCCACCTTTCCAGGCCTGTGATTTTCTGCCCTATCTGGTCCTCCGGGTTTCATTTCCATTGGCTCCATGTTCATTCCTTCTATCGAGCTGTCATCATCACTGTAAATCCACCCATTCCTATTCTCATTTCCGACTGACTCTTCGCTGTCACTGTCTGGGATGTAGGCAAATTCCCAAGCGTTGACGAAGTTGGAAAGGTTAGGTTGATACTGGAGTTTTGGGATCAGGGAATTTGGTTCATGTTGAGGAGAGGGAGTGAGTCCCATGGGATAATGCGGAGACTGAGTAACTGGGATAGCCGTGGCATTTGCTCTCTGTTGGTAGGGAACAAAGCTGGGTCTTATCTAAGGAGGCGAGGGTGTTGGAGCCCTGATGGCCTGGGATGTTGGAAAGGACGAAAAAGGGGTAGTCCTTGGTAAGGGATCATATGTGGATGGAGGAGGGCATTGGTTATAGGCTGGGGGAGCTGAGATTGCTGCTTCTGGAGTCTCATCTTCTACCATAACCAGAGAACCGTTGGCTTTGACCACTATCTGAACCCCATGACGATGGAGCGCATCGATAAGCATGGCTTGCTATTCCTCATGGACCTTACGACTGCTTTCCAAGGCTAAGGCTAGCTCTTCTTCCCTAGTCATCGGGTTACCCAAACCACTGCTGTTTTCTGTCAAATCTGCCATTCTGACTCTCTGGGCTGACAAAACTGAGGATTCTGGCGAGCTATCTGAGAATTCTGCACTGACAAGCCGCTGACCCGATATTCTCACCCACTTCTTTCTCGCTGCGGGGAAGAGCTAGGCAAGGTTTAGACTCTGGGGTAGGTGTTTAGGCTGAAGGCTCAAGCAATATGCAAATTAAGAATCTTTCAGTTTACTTAAAATGGTGTCTTTTATTAATTTCTATTTGGTTGGAAAAGGGGTTGCCCTTCTTTTTCGCAACTACTCTAGATCCTGGATCAGTGGGTTTCGTCACTACGTCTATAAGCCCCTCGTTTTCCACCTGTATTTCGACCTCCCAGGGTGGACAGTCCCGGGCGAGGGTCCTATAGGGCACACAGATCCCACCGACCGAGAGAGAAGAACGCTCCTAGGGGTCTAGTTGGTCATAGGAACTTTTAAATCACGCGCGATGTAGATTATAGTCAAGGCAATGCCGGGAAAGTCTCGTCTTTCAGCCTTAACAGAATTTCGGCAGAGTTTCGCTTGCGCGATTGACGTTTTGACTTTTGGCATTGTCCAAGAAAATAATAGGCATAGGTCAGACGGTAAAAGCCGAATGACACGGTGTCACATTGAACTTTGTTGCATACGTTGCGCGAGTCAAAGTCAAAGCCAACGCCGGGTCAAGATCTTGCCAATTTTTCCTTGACGGAATTTCGGCAGAGCTCCGCTTGCGCGAAAGATCTTTTGATTTTTTTCGCGTGGACTTGGGCTTGACTCTTACGTATCCCGTGCGGGTCAAAGTCAAAGTCAATGCCGGAGTCAAGATTCTGCCAATTTTCCTTGGCGGAACTTCGGCAGAGTTTCGCTTGCGCGAAGGATCTTGACTCTTGACATGGGCTAAGGTTTGACCTTTACGGGGGTATGCAATTAGGTTATATGAAATGGTCTAGACCAAAAATCAACCAAAAGTCACGATTTTAAAATGTGTGACACAGACTGTGCATTGGTCGACACTTGCTGCCATGGGGAGTTTGGGATGATTCCGTGCGCGCCCGGGAGCATCGTAATGCTGTCCGTGACTACAGCTGAACAACCACTTCGGGTAAAAGGACGTGCGTGCAAAGTGTATAGGATATAAAGGTGCGCATAGTGTACGGCCTCCTAAAAATGTTCCTTTTATTAGTTAAAACAGAGATTTTCAGAAATGTGTTTTAAAAGGAATGATTTTCGGGACGGGGGAAATGCAACAGTTAAGCACGTAAATTTTCTGGAGCCCGGTCAGTCTTGGAACTAAATAGCCCCAAGCTGCCTAAGCTGCCAGATTAACCTCATATTGTGTCCTGGTGGAATTGCCCAAAGAAGCCGCCCGGCTAGGATCTGGGAAGATCAAGCCGTACGGCTGGATCAAGCAATTTTCCAGGTTCCAAAATTTTTCATTTGCAGGTTGTTCCCCGAACCTTTTGGCACCTTTTCAGCTCCTGAAAGCTTCCAATTCAGTATTAAGAATATGCACAATTCCAAAAACCAAAAAATGCATGCAAAAACACGGAAAGGGAAGCAAGCACGAAATTTGGTTCCGCGGCGGAAGGCTAACCTTCTCAAAAGCTTTTTCTTTTTCTTTTTTTCAAAAGGATACAGGTATGTGGCATTTTTAGACCATATTTTATCCCAGACTCGGGTAAGGAGGCGTTAACGGTAAATTTAATGGTTTCCACCTATATACCGAGTATCATTTTTTTATTAAAAATAAAAGCTTTTTGATTTTTCCCCAGCGGAGTCGCGAAACCGTGAATGTGGTGCCCAAGATTACGGCATTTTTTGTGTCGAACCGCTTTCTCATGTAAGGGGTCACCGCCTCACATCGGTTTGAAGACATCCGGTTTAAATTGAAAAACGGAGTCGCCACGCCATTTTTATTTCGTCATAACTTTGAAAAAAAGGATTAGGGTCTGGAGGTTAAGTTACCCCTTTGGAAGAACGTTTGGTGTTCACCCAAGGAGCCTTGCGGAAGCAAGTCTTCCAAGATCCAACTTTCGTGCTTGCTTTTATGATTTCGTGTGTGGGATGTGATTTGAAAAGGGAGGGAATGTGCCAAGTTGTCTTCCAGACGTATAAACCATGAGTTGGTTATCGCTCGGGATTCCTTGGATTTTGATATGTTCGGGACTTTGATCCCGTGCTCATCTTGGACTTATGATCATCATTAAGTGACCTTTGGTCATATGTGATCGGAATAGGGACGCCTCTTTTATAGTCCAAGAATGAGACTCTTTAGAAAGGAAGGACCTTTGCCCATCAATCTTACATCTTGAGACGATTTGAGCTTGATAGGGATATTTGTGCTCATCTCAAGTGATGATCGAAGATGTAGGGCTTAGGTTCGACCATTTCTAAAGGGACTTTGACTATGGCATCTTTATGTGGAGGAAACAATGTAAAGATGAGACCTTTACACCGCTACGCCCCAAGAGATGCTTCAAGTACCAAAAGGGACTAAGGGGAGGGGTATAAAGATTGGATCTTTATACTCATCCTATGCCTTTTTGTGCCTTAAGAAGGTCAGGCAATCCTTGGACAGTGATCCAACCATGAGGGATATGGGGGAGTTATATTTGAAGGTAAAGATGACATTTTTATGCAAACAAGTGTAATGAGTGCTCCCTCAATTAGAGTAAACCTAGATGCCCTCATTCTGAAAGCCCTCGCTGCCTTAGGATCCTGAGGAACTGTATTATTGGTGAGGTACTCATAATAAGGTTGAGTCTAGGATCCTTCTTGATTATCACTCTCTAATGTAGTTGTTGGATCATCAATCTGTAAGCAACCTTCAATCTGCTCTATAGCTGGATATTTGATGTAGATAATAGGGATTGTATTGTTTATCATTGCTTTACATGATGACCCCAGATTAGCCAATGCATCCGCTTCCGTGTTTTCTTCCCTTGGCACTTGTTCGAAAGTAAAAGTGCTGAAATTGGCTGCAAGAATTTTCACATGTTGAAGATAAGCTATCATTTTAGAATTTTTAGCTGTATAGGATCCATTGAAATGGTTAACCAGTAGTAGAGAATCACTATAAACATTAATATGTTTAACATTTAAATCTATAGCTGTTGTTAAACCCATAATGAGGGCCTCATATTCGACCTCATTATTTGTTGCCAGAAATTCACATGCACAGCTTGAGGAAAGATATCACCTTGTGGGGATCTTAGTACTATGCCCAGGCCTGTTCCTCTTATATTCGAAGCGCCATCTGTGTATAAATTCCAACATGTTGGATGTATGTCACCTTCAAGTTGTTGTACCTCCAGCTCTACTTCAGGTTGTAAACTGGGGCTAAAGTCAGCTACGAAGTCGGCTAAAGACTGAGATTTGATAGCAGTCCTGGGCTCGTACTGGATGTCGTATGTACTAAGTTGTATAGACCATTTTTCCATTCTTCCTGATAGTTCTGGTTTTCTCATAACATTTCTAATAGGATAATTAGTTTTAACAGATACTGGATGTCGTATGCAAGAATAAGTTTTTCAAGATGTGTGTACCTGGTTTCAGCGTCTAGGAGGGATTTACTTATGTAATAGACTGGGTGTTGCTTACCTTGTAACTCCCTTACCAGGACAGTACTAACAGCACTTTCTGAGACAACAAGATATATAAGGAGAGCTTCACCTTGCTCCGGTTTAGATAGTAGTGGTGGCACTGAAAGATATTCTTTGAGTTGAACGAATGCTTCTTCGTGTTCCTCGGACCATTGGAACTTCTTGTTCTTTCTCAAGACGTCGTAGAACAACCTACACCTGTCAAAAGACTTAGATATGAATCTGTTAAGGGCTACTACCCATCCGGTCAGCCTCTGCACATCTTTGATTGTCTTTGGTGACTTCAAGTTAAGGATTGCTTTGATATGCTCCGGACTAGCTTCAGTGCACCTTTTTGTCACCATGTAACCCAAGAACTTCCCAGCTCGGACTTCAAAGTTACATTTTGTTGGATTCAATTTCATATTAAAAGCTTTCAAGATGTCAAAGGCTTCTTCAAGATGTTGCACTTGAACTTCAATATTCTTTGATTTGACAACCATGTCATCTATATAGACTTCCATAGTGTTTCCTAACTTGTCTTTGAACATCTTGTTGACTAGCCGCTGATATGTTGCCCCCGCATTTTTCAAACCAAAGGGCATTGCTATGTAGCAATATATTCCTTCTGGATTCATGAAGGATGTATCTTCTTCATCCGACGGCTCCATCTGTATCTATTGAAATCCTGAGGATGCATCCATAAAGGTCAAGATGTCATGTCCAGCTGTGGAATCGACTAAAGAGTCAATATGCGGTAAGGGGAAATGATCTTTTGGGCACGCCTTGTTAAGATCCGTATAGTCAACGAAAACACGGCACTTGCCGTTCTTATTTTCCACCACTACTACATTAGCTAGCCATCTTGGGTAATTAACTTCTCTAATCATCTTAGATTTCAACAATCTGTCCACATGTTCTTTAATAATTTGATTGCGTTCCTGTGCAAACTTTCTACTTTTCTGATGGACAGGCTTCATAGTGGGATCGATGTTTAACTTGTGAGTGATTAGGTCTTTGCTTTTTCCTTTCATATCTTCTTGCTTCCAAGCAAAGCATTTGATTTGGCTCTTCAAAAATTCTATTAACTCTTCCTCTACATCTTGAGGAATATTTGTTCCAATAAGCACCTTATTTTCTGGATCAGAGATGTCAACGGGTACATCTTTAACTTCATGTTCCCCAGCTTCGAGAACATCTCTGACCTTTTTATTTAATTGCTATGATTGACGAGGGTGAGTAGTAACTTTCATGGTCATCTTATAACATTCCTTAGAGACCTGCTGGTCACCTTTAAGTTTGATTACTCCCCAGGGCGTGGACATCTTAACACATTGGTGATATGTAGATGGGATGGCCCTCATATTGTGTATCCATGGTCTGCCTAAAATTACGTTATGAGAAGATGGGGAGTCTATAACACAGAACCATTCCACAGAGTTGACACCTTCTACATATATGGGCAACTTGATTTCCCCGACTGTTTGCTTGGTCTCACCACTGAATCCAATCAACGTAGAAGAATTCTTTATGATTTCGGAATCTGAGATGTCCATTTCCTTCAAGGTACTGAGCATCATCAAGTTGACAGAGCTTCCATTGTCTTCAAGAATCCTTTTCACCCTGCAATTTGCAATCTGCAAGGTGACAACAAGACCATCATGATGAGGTCCCGCAATTTCTACCTCATCATCTTCATCAAAGGTTATTTGGGGATCTTCACATCTTAAAGAATACATGACTGGTGTATTCGATTTGTCTCCTTTTGATTCTATAGCATGACACTTTGCTGCTGAATAAGTTGTACCACATATTTCTGAACCTCCAGAGATTACATTGATGGTTTTTGTAGCCGTTAGGGGTGTCAGATGTGTATCTGAAGCCGGATCCTTAGCTTCAGCACGACCTTTTGTTCTGCCTAACAGCTCCTTAAGATGGCCTTTAGATAACAGATGGTTGATCTCCTTCCGAAGGGCAATACAGTCTTCTGTTGCATGGCTAAAGTCTTCGTGGTACACACACCATTTAGACTTATCCTTCCAAGCTGTTGGTTTATCATTCTTTCTGGGCCACCTTGCTTTTTCGCCCAGGTTGTCCAATGTACATAATAGTCCTGCAATGTTCACAGAAATACAATAGTCATCAATTTTTGGAAATTTTGAATCATCATTATCTATAGCATCTTCAATAGAATTAATTTTGAGATCTTCGATTTTAGTGTAGGGTTTTCCTCTATTTTGCTTATGATGGGAAGACTCTGCCTTCCTGGCAGTGCTTTCGTAACCAGGGGTCTCTTTAGAATTCTTCTCTCGGATTAGCCTGTCTTCTTCAAGACGTATGAATTGAATAACCCTTGTTCTGACATCTTCAAGTTTCTTGCATGGGTTTTTGACTAGGTCTTCATAATATGGTGAGTCTTTCTTAAGGCCCATCCTAAATGCTTCAGTTGCAGTTGACATGTCCAGATTTGGTATATCCATCGCTTCTTTGTTGAACCTGATTAAATAATCCTTAAGAGTCTCATCCTGCGTCGCATGGCTTCCTGAATTAACCTTTGAAATAGAGATTTTTGTTGTGAAAATGGATTTTGGAAAAAACACTTTTGAGTGAATGATTTTGAGGAAGAACACTTTTAAGTGAGTAAGAAGTAATTTGGACCTTTTAAATGGTCATCCATGGAAATTTATTCCAAGGTGACTACATTTTTAGGTCAAGCAAAGATGAACAACAAACAAGTTGATGAACAAACTACATTTTTGAAGTTTGAAATGCATGCATGGATGAAGGAAGTTTAGGGTAAGGAGAAGGAGGGTTTACCAATCTTCTTTGTGTTTGTGTTTGAGGCTTGAATTTGAGAGTGATTAGTGAGTGAGATTTGGGAAAATAATCAAAAGAAAAAGGTGGCAATTCAAGGGAATTCCCACTGTTTTCTCTAGTATTTTCGCCAAGGTGCTGTGACTGAATTGTTCTTTTTTTTTCCTTTCTGAGACTGAAGGGCACAATTTATAGCCCTCTGAAAAACTCAGAACCATCCGCGCGGACCAAACCTGCAGCGTGCACTGTTTATTAAATGCAGCTGCAGGCTTTGGACCAAAGGAATATTTTTCAAAATATTGAACAGCTGTTGTTTCACAGCTTGCCTATTTCGGATTTTTGGCTTTTTTGAGATTCTTTTCTTGGTTTAACTTTAAATAGCAATCCCCAATTTACCCTTACCTTGTTAGAAAAGTTAGGAATTGTTAGAAATGTTAGGGATGTTAGGACTTTCGTTAATTTTCTAACGAAAATACTAACAACTCAAATTGGAGCACTTACAGCAGTGTACGGTCAACGTGCGCGTAGTGTGCGGCAGTCTACATTCCTTATTGAGTAAAAATAGAAATTTTCAAATGTGTCTTAAGGGCATGATGCATATAAAAAATATTTATTTTTTTTAAAACAGTTTTTTTTTTTAAATGAGACCAGTACGTGGCGTTGTTCCCCCATAGCTTATCACCGGCTCCCATGAGGAGGCCTTTTAAGAGGAAGATTAATGGTTTCCAGCCTATATACTGAATATCATTTTTTTTTGAAAATGTATGTAAACACATAAGCACATAAGCACGTAAGTACATAAAATATAAACAGTTAAGAAAATGGATCCGACAGTCAAAAATTTGACTTTCCCGGGACAGTCAAATTGATAACAACGCGTCATGGGAAAAAACATACACACACAAAAACAAAAAATTTCAAGTGTTGGGATGGAAGTTTGACCCACAAAAGTTTTTTTTTATTTTATTTTTAAAAAAACAAGTTTTATTTATTATTTGAAAAATGAGTTTTTTTTTAAAGCTTATTTGGTCCCCAGCGGAGTCGCCACTGTGATGTACCCGATTTTTTGTGCCTAAGCCCGATAAAACACTTTTTTGGACAGTTTGAAAAATCTTTATCGGAATTTGAAAAATCAACGGAGTCGCCACGCCGTTTTTAGTTTAAGGGGCCAAAACTTTGAAAAATGCCGAAAATTAGAGAAAATGAGTTCGGAGGTCACGTTACACTCCGGGATGGACGTTTGGCGTGCACCCGGAATGCCTCGTAGGACGAGTCTTCCGAACTTGAAATTTTTTGTGTGTGTATGTGTGTTTTGAAAAAGATTTTGAATAAAAGGGGGTTTTCTGGAAATAACAGAAATACAAGGGACTGAACTGGAATAATAAGTTTGAAAACAGTGACTAAACAGAAAATAACAGAAAATTGGAAAATTGTTTGCAGATGACAATGTCATCCGCGTGGATGATACTCTTGTGCAATCTTATCCGTGCGGATGGGGCTGCAGTGTCAATATTTTTTACAGTTTCCAATTTAGTCACTGTAATTTCCAGAAACTTAACTGGATTTACAGGACTTAACTGGAAATGTAACTGAAAGAAGAAAAAAAAGGAAATTTTTGGATTTTTGGCATCCATGTTTTGTCCTCTCTTTCCCTAGACTTTGGTTAGAGGTTATAAGTGATGTATCCACTTAACCAAGCCATCCCGGGGGTACATTAGGACTTGAAAACATATCATTTGCAAAAGGGAAGGGGATTTGACATGAAAGTAAGTTGACAAGAGAGAGCTAGGCCAAGATGTATCAACTTTAGAGGAAGATCTCTAAGGTGGTCATAAGAAGACCATCCTTGAGACCTATACTCAAGTGTATCTCATACATCTTGTATGACCTAGTTTGTGAGTCTAGATGATTTTCATCCAAGGAAAGAGTTCCAAGGTGAGCATCTTAGACTAGGGAGGGGACATTTACAAGGAAGTAAGCAATATGGACCATTTAAAGTGGTCATCTATGGAGATGGACTCCAAGATGACCATACTTTAGGTCAAATAAACAAATAAGGACAAGTAATGTAAAAGGGGAAATGAGGGATAACATGAAAGTAAAGGAGAATGTGGATCACTTTAGAAGATCATCCATGGAAATGGATTTCATGGAGATCCTCTTGGATCCTTGGGACAAAAGGGAAAGGGGAGTCAAACAACAAGTAAGAACAACCACTCTATATCATTTATGTATGAATGAGTTTTGAGTAAGGAAGAACAAGGGTTTTACCAACGTTTCTTGGACTTATGTTTAGGGTTTGAAGGTTTCAAAGGGTTAGAAGTGGTTTGGGGTGGATTTGGTGTTGAATTTGGTGTTGACTTTGAGTTGTGGGAATGTAAAGGGCAGTTTGAGAATGGATTTTGACAGAGTAACAGTAGGAATTCGTAATTTTTGGCTTGTTAAAACTGAGGGAGAAGGACTGTATTTATAGGTTGACTGGGTAAAATCTTATCCGCGTGGATGAGATTGTAGGCACAATCTCATCCGCGCGGATGGGATAAGCAGTGTGCCTGGTTGTTGCAGAAAGCAGTTTTGGCTGTTTACAAATGGTCAATATTCCTTTTTTATTGGGAATGACATATTTCCAGCGAGGTATTTGCCCATTTTTTTATTCCTAAGAGGTCCTTCCTCATTCAAATTGTCAAAATAATGTCCAAAATGCCCCTAAATGGCTGACGGAACATTTAACGACCCAGATTAGGGCACTTACATTAATGCATCTGGAACTCAAGTTGCACACACGCTGAGAATGCCTGTTCAACAGCCGTCTTCAACGCTGGGAATGTCTGTCCAACCAAGCTCAATAAGTGTTACCTTACCAGCCGTGATTCCTCAGGAGCTGACTTTTGAATTTATGACTAATTGACCAACATGCTGCGTTACTTGAAAAATCAACATGAAACCCAAAAGCATACCAACCAGATGATGGTCAACGCTATTACCCGTCTTCAACAAGAGTCTGCACAAGGTCATGGGACACCCCCAGTATCAAGCACAATATCTCCCTTACAACCTAGACATTTTAACTTTGCAGGAGACTCAGGGGCAGGAGGTTCAGGAAGCCATGCGACGCAGGATGAGACTCTTAAGGATTATTTAATCAGGTTCAACAAAGAAGCGATGGATATACCAAATCTGGACATGTCAACTGCAACTGAAGCATTTAGGATGGGGGTACCTCGGAATGCCACAGCAAATTGGGATCCCGCCTCAGTTTGGAATCGATCAATCCGGACCTTCGCAGCAACAGTTTGGAATTCCACCAAAGTCTGGTCTGGGGCAACAGTCAGGAGCCCCTCCTCAGAATGATGCTAGCTCAGCTGCTCCTCACACAGCTTTCACAAACCCATTTCTCACTCAGGGTTCGATGGGTTACCAAGCCTCCATCCCAGTTTCATCAGAATCACCAGGACCGCAGTATCCTCCTGGTTATGCACCCTCGCCACAGCCAGCCATGCAATTCAACAACCAGGGACAACAGCCCGCACTTAAGCCTACTTATGGGTCTCACTCTGGAAATCCGAGCTACCCGGCTACATCAGGACTGCCTCCACCCACTTTGCCAATTGAAAGTCAACAACAAGCCGCAAGGTTCTTTCCCTTCGCCCAGGCTCCTACTCATACTCCCCCGGGTAATTCGGGCCAAGGGCAGGTTTTCACCTATGTCCCCGGATCGGCCGTTCCCTCCACTAGTCTGCCGCCAGTGGTAACTCCTCTCTCTAGCTCAGTCACCGGCCTGAACATCATGGCTCCACCACAAGACCCTAACCTGGCCTGGTTCATGGAGCAACACAAGGAAATGAAAGCGCAGATTGCCGAATTGACAGCTAAGAAATCTGCTTTCCGGCCTACGGACCCGGACTCCATTGTTCCCCTGCCCCACAAGTTTGTGATGCCTAATCTGGACCTGTTTGACGGGACTGCATGCCCGAAAACTCATCTGGACACATATACCTTGGCAATGAAGGCCAAAGGATGCACCAATCAGCAGTTGGCTGACTATTTCAGTCTCTCCTTGAAATCCAGCGCTCTAAAATGGTTCTTCCGCTTAAAACCCGAGGCCAGGGCTACATGGGATCAGATCACCAGTGCCTTTACAGAGAATTACAAGGCTAATTTGGAATGGGAAACAAATAGGGTTGACTTGCAGACAACCGTGCAGCGTCCCGATGAGAATGTTGGGGATTTCTACAAGCGGTGGAATCTGAAACTCAGTGAGATGGCCATCCCTCCTTCTGAAGAGGAACAGTTGGACATCTTCCAGTCGTGCCTGAAATCACATCTGAGAACCTCCCTCAGTCATTTCCCGTACTCGGACTTACGTGCTATGGTAAACTCTGCGGCTAAGTTTGAAAAGGCTTACAATCAACAGCCGGCTGCCGCACCTGCCTACAGATACTGGACTTCTTCCACCTCCAACACGACTCCTGCCCAGCCCTATTCGGGACAGGACTGTAACAATGCCACTCCCTTTGTTCCCAAGAAACCTGATGCGTCCAGATCCCGGCTCCAAGGCTTGGGAAGCTTTGGGATGCCTTTGAGTGATATCTTCAGAGGTTTGGTAAAAGAAGGTTTGCTCCGGCCTTTAGATAATTATCAGCCAAGAAACCCCAATGCTCCTTTGGATACCTCCAAGCATTGTGCCTTTCATCAGTACCATGGGCACCTGACAGATGATTGCGTCCCCTTGAAAAAGGCCATCTAAAGTTTGATCGAGCAAGGGAAGTTAGAGGCGCCTGAAAGGCCCAATGTTATCAGTAACCCGTTCCCTAGAAATAACAACTCGAGTGTCAACATGGTCGAGTTTGGTGATTCAAGACTTGTGGGCATAATGGAATTTGACTCGCCCTTTTGTGAGGCCGATGAACCAGTCATCGCAGGCAATGAAAATGGCTGGATTGAGCAAGAGATTGCCAAAGAAATCCTGATGGAAAGATCTGCAATAGCTCCCATCTCCAGCGTCGAAGAGTAGATGCATGGTCCAACAGCAAAGAGCGGCTAGACTAGGGGCTACCTATCTCTAAAATAGTCTTTTAGTCAACCTTCGTAGGTTCTAGTACTTCTCTTTCACCTAAGTCCTTCCTGGACATTTGTCGTTGTAGTCCATTTTGGACATAGTAGTTAAATGTCTAACTTTTATATAAGTCTTTTTTTTCTTTTCTTGCTAGACTCGAGACATCACTTGCACACCCACGTTACACTTAATTGAAATGGTTTTATCCTAGACGATCACTTGTGCTGCTCAACCACTAATTCTTTGAAATAATTAATATTTGAATTAATTGGAGTGAGAAAATTAATTGATATCCTT
Organism: Adenophora triphylla var. japonica; assembly: GCA_022495995.1. Lineage (NCBI taxonomy): Eukaryota > Viridiplantae > Streptophyta > Magnoliopsida > Asterales > Campanulaceae > Adenophora > Adenophora triphylla. The sequence continues at coordinate 124,739 of JAFEMH010000262.1, forward strand.
CTCAAATGGGGGCTTACCAACTCCCCATCTTGCATCTCATATGCTCACATCTCTTTCCTCATCCTCATCATCTCGCTGCTCGATGAATTTGCACGGATCTTTTCTCATTTAAAGCTTAAGCAAGTAATGAAGACTTAATCTCGTTTAGGTCATCCGGTAGGGATTGCGGTTGAAGCCTTTCACCCATAGGAAAGCCATTACCTCACCCCCGCTAAACAATACCCTTTCATTTCAAGATCGGCGTGTTTTGAAACCCCGTTTAGCCATCATTTTTGCTCCATGCTAAGAGAAGTCCAAGCAAGCCCAAGAAGTTAGCTTCGAGAGTCGGCGATGCGCAAAATATCCCAAGCCATGAAGTAAGGACAAAAATAATCCTCAACTCCTCAGGAGGCCTTCCAAGTTATAAAAAAAAGGGGGGGCAAGAGTGCAAAAAGAGTAATGCCCAGCTAGGCTGAAAACCTTGAAAAAATGACAGTCTAGGCAAAAAACAGGGCTGCACGTAAAAAAAAAAAAGGATTCTCACAATAAAAAAAAATCCTCAATTTCTCAAGAGGCCCTCCAAAAAAAAAAAGTCCTCGACTTCTCAAAAGGCTCTCCAATATTCTGATTTGCTTGGACTTTCTCTCACCAATACCTTCTAACCAATTCCATCCATCCTCTCGATTTTAGAGGATATTCCCTACCTAAACCAATCCCAAGCCATCCTCTCGATTTTAGAGGATATTCCCATTACCATTACCGTTGCCCTCGGCCAAAGCCAAAATTTAGAGGCAATGAAGATGCAATCACAGATTTCCTCACCTTAGAAATCCCAAACACATCCTCAAAAGCCAACCTCTCATTTTTAGAGGTTCAGTCAGTAAAAGGCCCAGCCGACCTCTCATCTTAAGAGGTCACGATTTTCCAAATCACCCGATGGCCGATCGAAGCCTTGAAACCCAGCTACAGTCACAGCTGGATAGTAATTTCATTCCAATTTCTTCAAGGTTTAAATCAGATTAATGCTTCATTGCTTGCTTAAATCAGAGCCAAATCCATCTCGGCTCAAAAGATCATCAATCAAAGATTGTGCAAATTCAATCCATTCATTCGACATTTTATGTGAGCATAGTTCATTTCTACTCCACAAACACTTGCCGTGGATGTCCCACTGGGGCTCCGCATCCGTGTCTTCCATTGACACTGTTCTTAAACTCTCCGAAAATCCTCAAAGGTCCTCGAAATCGTGAATTTTCACATTCATTCCCTCTTCATTCGGGATAAGCCCGAACTACGGCGACCTGAGCTCTTCATAATGGAGGGAATGTAGGCAACCATAATTGGTCCGGTCGAAATCACAAACAAATCTTAAAAAAATCCGGTCTCATCAAGGACCGTTCCTATACACTTTCCATCCTTCCAAGCTTGATTCTTGGTATCAGTTGGTTTTCTCCTTGTGATTAATCAAAATATTTGTTCATATCAGATTTAGTGTTTGAATAACCCGAACATTAATAAAGGGTTTTAAGCAGCCTTGTGATCATCACGAGTAAGACAAGTTTTCAAGTGTCTCGACAAGTCTTCTCTCTCTCCATCATAGGGAAATAGGGCCAAACACTGTCTTTCTGTCAGCAGGGGCTTCCATACACTTTTCCACACCTTGTTATGTTTATACTCTCTCAAAAGAGTCAAACCCAAAAGCAAGAGTGTCATACACAAATTCGGGAGACATTCCCACCTTTCAAAAAGATATGCCCCTGCACGTAAACATTTTCGAGTCTTGTCCAGTGACTGATTGACTAAGGTCTGAAAAGAAGGGTGCCTCCTTTGTCTGCAATAAGACTACTCTAAATTTCTTCATGCTGGGGCTTTGCTAAGCGGTTCTCCCAGGTTATCCTGTATCAGCTCTTCAAGCTGGGGCCTCTATAGTCATCTTTGGGTCCACATTGGGTTTTTCACTACGAGATAGATTCGATCTTCATCAAATTATTTTCAGGATCGCTTTGCATTACCAATCAGATTGGGACTCTATTATGTCGGAATCACAACGAGGTTATAAGATTGGGGCTTCACCAAGTCACTTCTTCAAAATATGGACTTTGCCTACTCAGCTCTTCAAACCGAGGCTTTGCCAAAGAAGGGATCTTTCCCCGCTTTAATAGGATCCGGGGGCTTTGTCAAGCTGGTCCTTTGGACCTGAATTTTATCAAGTCACAAGAAAGGTCTAGTCACATCAACAACTAGATTTTCAGCTTCAGAACTTGGTACATAGCAGCTTCCCGTAGCATCGGAATTTAAGATCTGGGTTTCTTCCGGCATTAGCAATTTCATCAAATCTTTCTCCGAACAAGGTTTCGGCCAAGTCACAGCTCACCCAAATGAAAGAAGTTTCACTCATATCGACGTACTCTAGAGCCTGTCGGCATCAGCTTCAAATGATCAAGATTGAGAGGGAAAATTTCAACCAAGACTCGGGATTCGAATCCAAACTCATCAAAATTGAGGTCCATGTGATACTGTTAACAAAACCTCATTAACGACCGTTGTTTAAATCGCGATCGGGGGCTCCCACCCCCCACTTGCTCTAAATCTGTTCCAAACAGTTTCCAGACACGTACATCCCAATACATCCCCTCTCATCACCATGCATCCCCACAAAAATCTCCCTAGGGCTCATGTAGCATGCAGAACATGAATCAATAAAAAAAAAAAAACCTAAGCGATCGTGAATCATTTTAGTTCCATGCATGCATCCATCATCATGAATGTCATATGTGCATTTGTCCCTCTACTAACAAATGTAGCAATTCAAGCACGAAAGACCAGTTTTCCATCACTACCCGAAGCCTCTCCGCAGCGAGGATGGTCTCCACCAAAGATGACCTCCAATGTCCACAAATGGATGAAGACAGCCTCCAGCATCTACAGTTTGGCAAAGATAGTCCCCATGTCTATAGCTTGGCAAAGACAAGCTCCGGCGTCTGCAACTTGCTAAAGATGACCTCCAATGTCCACAAATGGATGAAGACAGCCTCCAGCATCTATAGTTTGGCAAAGACAAGCTCGGGCGTCTGCAACTTGGTAAAGACAACCCCCAACATCCACAAACATATGAAGACCGCCTCCAGTGAATACAATTCGGTCAGAGACGCCAAGTTCTCAAATGCAAATCGGTCAGGGACGCCAAGTTCTCAAATACAAATCGGTCAGAGACGCCAAGTTCTCAAAATGCAAATCGGTCAGGGATGCCAAGTTCTCAAAATGCAAATTGGTCAGGGACGCCAAGTTCTCAAAATACGATTCGGTCAGAGACGCCAAGTTCTCAAATGCAAATCGGTCAGGGATGCCAAGTTCTCAAAGGCAAGTAGGTCAGGGACGCCAAGTTCTCAAAATGCAAATTGGTCAGGGACGCCAAGTTCTCAAAATACGATTCGGTCAGAGACGCCAAGTTCTCAAATGTAATTTGGTCAGTGACGCCAAGTTCTCAAAATACAATTCGGTCAGAGACGCCAAGTTCTCAAATGCAAATCGGTCAGGGACGCCAAGTTCTCAAATGCAAATTGGTCAGGGACGCCAAGTTCTCAAAATACGATTCGGTCAGAGACGCCAAGTTCTCAAATGCAAATCGGTCAGGGACGCCAAGTTCTCAAATGCAAATTGATCAGGGACGCCAAGTTCTCAAAATGCAAATCGGTCAGGGACGCCAAGTTATCAAATACAAATCGGTCAGAGACGCCAAGTTCTCAAATGCAAATCGCTCAGGGATGCCAGGTTCTCAAATGCAAATGGGTCAGGGACGCCAAGTTCTCAAATGCAATTCGATCAGAGACACCAAGTTCTCAAAGGCAAGTAGGTCAGGGATGCCAAGTTTTCAAATGCCAATCGGTCAGAGGTACCTCACGCCCCTAAATGTCTCAACATCTCGATCAGATACATCAAGACTCTCAACACTATCAACTACCACACAGCCCCCGCGACTTGCTCTCCTGCAGGTAAGCACAGCAAAGGTACGTTAGTCCCTCAACATATCTCAAAAATATGCATACATTCACAAATGTTGCATGATTACCCATAGCTTTAGCTATCTCTATCTCCGCAAATAGCAACGTAAGCTTTAGTTCCTTAAGGTGACAGCCTCCGAATTATCAAAAGGCCCAGGATCCTAGACCTGTTCCTAACGGTCCAGCAGTTTTCGAACTACGTCCAGGCTTGATTCCCACTCGGGATACGTAGGTAGCCTACCATAGGTCCAGCCGCTTGACCAACACGGTCACCCTTTTCCCCGACAGTTCTCGTAAGCCCGAATCTTCCCCAGCGAGAACACCTTCAAATAGTCTCCCTCAGGTACAAGACCTCAACTTAGGTTCATACTCCTGAACCAAACCTCGACTTAGGATCATACTCCTGAACTAAGTCCCCACTTAGGATCATACTCCTGAACTAAGTCCCCATTTAGGTTCATACTCCTGAACTGAGTCCCCATTTAGGTTCATACACCTGAACTAATCCCCCACTTAGGTTCATACTCCTGAACTAAGTCCCCATTTAGGTTCATACTCCTGAACTGAATCCCAACTTAGGTTCATACTCCTGAACTGAGTCCCCACTTAGGTTCATACTCCTGAACCAAACCTCGACTTAGGATCATACTCCTAAACTAAGTCCCCACTTAGGATCATACTCCTGAACTAAGTCCCCATTTAGGTTCATACTCCTGAACTGAGTCCTCATTTAGGTTCATACTCCTGAACAGAATTCTCATTTAGGTTCATACTCCTGAACTGAATTCTCATTTAGGTTCATACTCCTGAACTGAATTCTCCTTTAGGTTCATACTTCGGAACTAAACCTCAACTTAGGTTCATCCCTGACGAAAGTCAACGGAATTTCATCTCTTTCCTCGTTTTCACCTCCGGCAGCAAACGTAAGACCGATCCCTTCAAATGAAGTCCACCAAAAGACTGCCTATCCCCTCGGAGTCTGTCCCTAATGAAAGGATACGAACATCGAAGGAAATCGTTTCAAAACAAGTTGATACCTCCAGATCACCCTTCATCAAGGTTCGAGGCACCTAAGACGCCATCATCAAGGTTCGAGGCACCTAAGACGCCATCATCAAGGTTCGAGGCACCTAAGACGCCATCACCAAGGTTCGAGGCACCTAAAATGCCATCATTAAGATTTGAGGCACCTAAAACGCCATCATTAAGGTTTGAGCCACCTAAGACGCTATCACACACAACACTAGGAAAGCGATAAATCACAATCATCCCCTAATTCGACAAACCGAAATCATTACTAGGGCGACTTCCCCAAAATAGTTAAATCAATGGGCGACTTCCCAAAAATAGTCAAATCTTAGGGCGACTTCCCAAAAATAGTTAAATCTTAGGGCGACTTCCCAAAAATAGTCAAGTCACAGGGCGACTTCCCAAAAATAGTCAAATCTTAGGGTGACTTCCCAAAAATAGTCAAATCTTAGGGCGACTTCCCAAAAATAGTCAAATCATAGGGCGACTTCCCAAAAATAGTCAAATCATAGGGCGACTTCCCAAAAATAGTCAAATCATAGGGCGACTTCCCAAAAATAGTCAAATCATAAGGCGACTTCCCAAAAATAGTCACATCTTAGGGCGACTTCCCTAAAATAGTCCCTCTAGGGTCGACGTCTGAAGATAGTCGAAAGACCCGAACTACGACCGGCTTGATTCCTCTTAAGGATACGTAGGTAGCCTATCATTAGGTTCAGCCATGAGACCAAAATGGTCATTCCTTTCCCCAGCAGAGCGGATATACAACTCTAGCCATCAGACCAAAATGGTCATATCCTATCCCCAGCAGAGTTTCTTTCAACAACCGACTGCAGAACTTGCACATTAGGTTGACATCCTAAAACAGTCATTTCAGGGTCGAAAGACCCGAACTACGACCGGCTTGATTCCTCTTAAGGATACGTAGGTAGCCTATCACCAGGTCCAGCCATCTGACCACTTTGGTCACCCCTTGTCAAATATGGAGCCTTACTCTTATCGAAGACCCCGCTTCCTCCGAAAGCGCCGTCGCCGAGGGGCTACTGTAAGTGCTCCAATTTGAGTTGTTAGTATTTTCGTTAGAAAATTAACGAAAGTCCTAACATCCCTAACATTTCTAACAATTCCTAACTTTTCTAACAAGGCAAGGGTAAATTGGGGATTGCTATTTAAAGTTAAACCAAGAAAAGAATCTCAAAAAAGCCAAAAATCCGAAATAGGCAAGCTGTGAAACAGCAGCTGTTCAATATTTTGAAAAATATTCCTTTGGTCCAAAGCCTGCAGCTGCATTTAATGAACAGTGCACGCTGCAGGTTTGGTCCGCGCGGATGGTTCTGAGTTTTTCAGAGGGCTATAAATTGTGCCCTTCAGTCTCAGAAAGGAAAAAAAAAGAACAATTCACTCACAGCACCTTGGCGAAAATACTAGAGAAAACAGTGGGAATTCCCTTGAATTGCCACCTTTTTCTTTTGATTATTTTCCCAAATCTCACTCACTAATCACTCTCAAATTCAAGCCTCAAACACAAACACAAAGAAGATTGGTAAACCCTCCTTCTCCTTACCCTAAACTTCCTTCATCCATGCATGCATTTCAAACTTCAAAAATGTAGTTTGTTCATCAACTTGTTTGTTGTTCATCTTTGCTTGACCAAAAAATGTAGTCACCTTGGAATAAATTTCCATGGATGACCATTTAAAAGGTCCAAATTACTTCTTACTCACTTAAAAGTGTTCTTCCTCAAAATCATTCACTCAAAAGTGTTTTTTCCAAAATCCATTTTCACAACAAAAATCTCTATTTCAAAGGTTAAAACTCCCCTTCCCAAGCAAATGAAATGCTTCAAGTCCTAATGTACCCTAAGGATGGCTTGATATAGTAGATCACCACTAAAATTTTTAGTATCAAAGCCTAAGGAAATGGGGACAAGCATGGATGCAAAACCCCCTTTAAATCACATTTTCCTTCTTGAGAATGTTGCTGTCCAGTAGCCTTTCTCTAAGACCTCTGTCCATTGTCTAATTTTTTGGACACAGAAAAACTTGTAATTTGGTGTTGACTACAAAATACTTTTTGTAGCCAACATCCATAGATTTCCAGAAATATTTTTACTTTATTTTTTGCGTGAGTATAACTCCCTTTTTCAAATTATTTCCTAAAGGTCAGTTCAACAGTCTCTGGAAATCCAGATTTCATATCTGTGATTTCCAGAAGGTTTTGGTCCATCAAATCATCTCCAAATGGAAAAGTTTTTTTGCAGAAACCATATTTAAGGTGTTTTGAACAACTTTTATTCTCAGACTTTCCCCATATTTTGAAGTTTTAAAGCTCTTAAATCCATTTTAAAATCAAGTGTCCACTGTCTTTTTCATTCTGGCAGAATTTATTTTCAACTTCAAGGAGTCTTTTGAGTACCAAAACTCAACCCTAAAATCATACCAAAAATCATGGGACTTGTTTAATGTCTTACAAAGAGTTCCCAATTTTTAGTTTTCTCAGTTTGAATTTATTTTGGCCAAAGAAATACACACACACACACACAAATGGTTTTTAAGCTTGGAAGACTCGTTTTACGAGGCATTCCGGGTGAACCCTAACGTTCTTCCCGGAATGTAACGTGACCTCCGAACCCAAATCTCTCATTTCGGGCATTTTTCAAAGTTTTGGCCCTTAAAACAAAAATGGCGTGGCGACTCCGTGTTTTGATTTTCAAAAGAGAAAAATCTTTTCCGGTGGCACATCGTTACAACTGCACACTACGTCCTTAACCCGGGAAATCTCAGTAGCAGCCTGGGAGGCCTTACTACGCCTCTCGGTGCGAGCACGGGACGACCCAAACAGCCATTAGTTTACCCTCATGTCGACCATGCACTTGTCCGTAACACACATTTTATCCGAGACTTGGTTGGTTTTTGGTCCGGTCCGTGTCAGATTGCGTCAGTGTATACCCCGCGTAGGTCAAACCCTAGTCAACGTGCCAAGTCAGAATCCTCGGCGTATCTAAATCAGCCGAAGTCATGCCAGTTTTTCGTCATGAACTTTGACTTGATCTTGACTAGGGCTCGGACTTTGACTTTGACCCGCACGATTTATGCACCGGCTCCCAATGTGACACCGAGTCATCAAGGATTAACTCCCAGTCCATGCTTAATTACTGCTTAACCAACGAAGAGTCAAGATCCCTTGTGGACAATCATCAGTCAAGGTCATGCCGGCTTTTCGTCAGGCACCTTAACTCGATCTTGACCCTCGACGTTGCCTTCGCCGGTAATTTACATCGACTGCGCGTTAAGACTTCATGATCCGCCAGACCTTAGGTCAGTTTTCCTTTTCAGTCGGTGGGACCCGCTTGCCCTACGGAACCCTTGTTCGAGGTTACAGGTTGAGGGTCCGTAGACGTAGTGATGGGTCCCACTGTTCCAGGACTGAGAATAGCAAAAAAAAAAAAGAGCAATCTTTTCCAACCGCTTAGGTTTTAAGAAAACACGTTTTAAGTAAACTCAAACAAATAACTACATGTTGAATGATCCCTGAGCCCAAACACCTACCCTCATTTTCTTCAACTCCCAAAGTCTGACCTCCCTTATATCTTCCTCCCGCAGCACCTCGCAAAGCTTGGGTACGGACACCGGGTCACCGTTTGGTCAGTTGGGAAGAATCAAGCGCATCGTCAGCTTCACCATTCGCTTCAACTCCGATTTTCAGAATGACTGCATCAGCCGGTAACAATGGGGACAATACCACTCGACCTCCTGGGACTCCCCAGACAGAACATCAGTGGAATTAGTTGGCCGAACAAATGAGACTACGACAGGAAGCTCAGATGAACAACCTTCTGGAGGCTATTAGGAGCCACGGTTTGACCACCAGTCTCAACCCCGATGGCACTTGGAATGCCACAGCAAGTTGGGATCCCACCGCAGTTTGGAACCGATCAGCCTGGGCCTTCACAACAATAGTTCAGAGTGCCGCAGCAACAATCTGGAATGCCGCCACCATAGTTTGGTTTAGGATAACAGTCAGGTATCCCTCCTCAAAATGATACTGGTCCAGCAACTCTTGGTGCCTCGCCAGCCTCCACAAACCCGTTCCTCACTCAAGGTCCTACGGATCAGCAAGCCCCCATCCCAGTCTCATCAGAATCACCAGGACCGCATTATCCTCCCAGTTATACACCATCACCGTAGCCAGGCATGCAGTTCAACAACCAAGGACCACAACCCGCATTTAAGTCTACCTATGAATCTCACCCTGGGAACCCGAGCTACCCGGCCACCTCTGGTCTGCCACAACCCTCTTTGCCAATTGGAAATCAACAGCAAGTCGCTGGGTTCTATCCCTTTACCCAGGCTCCTACTTACGCTCCCCAGGGTAATTTAGGCCAAGGGCATGTTATCACCTATATCCCGGTTCTGGTCATCCCTTCCACCAGTGGGTCGCCAATGGTAACTCCCCTCTCCAGCTCGATCACTGGTTTGAACACTCCAGCTCCACCATTGGACCCTCATCTGGCTTGGTTCATGGAACATCATAAGGAAATGAAAGCACAGATCGCCGAACTGACAGGAAAGAAGGCTGTCCTCCGGCCCACAAATCCTGATTCTATTGTGCCTCTACCCCACAAGTTCGTAATGCTTAGCTTGGAACTGTTTGATGGGACTGCCTGTCCCAGGACCCATCTTGACACCTACACTCTAGCCATGAAAGCCAAAGGGTGCACGAACCAGCAGTTGGTTGATTACTTCAGCCTCTCCTTAAAATTGGGGGCGCTAAAGTGGTTCTTCAGCTTGAAACCCGAGTCCAGGGCCACTTGGGAACAGATCACCAACGCCTTCACCGAAAAATACAAAGCCAACCTGGAATGGGAGACAAATCGGGTAGACTTGCAAACAACTATGCAACGCCCTGACGAGAATATTGGTGATTTTTACAAATGTTGGAACCTTAAGCTGAGTGAAATGGCCATTCCTCCTTCTGATGAAGAACAGTTGGACATTTATCAGTCATGTTTGAAGCCTCACTTAAGAGCATCCCTCAGCAATTTCCCCTATCCAGATCTGCGTGCCATGGTCAGCTCTGGGGCTAAATTTGAGAAGGCTTACAATCAGCAACAAGCCGCTACCCCTACTTTCCAGTACCGAGCCACTACTTCTAATCTTGCTCCTGCCCAGCCCAAGGGCAAAGAAGCTGTTAACTTTGCTGGTCAAAATTGGAACAATGCCACTCCTTTCATGCCAAGGAAAGTCGAGATGCCCAAACCTCAGAATATAAAGTTCAGTAACTTCGAAATGCCCCTGAGTGATGTTTTTAGAGGACTGGTCAAAGAGGGCTTGATTTGGCCTTTGGACACTTATCAGCCCAGGGACCCCAACATCCCTTTGGACACTACCAAACACTGTGCTTTTAATCAGTACCACGGGTACCTTACTGACGATTGTATAACTCTGAGGAAGGTCATACGAGGATTAATTGAAAAGGGTAAGCTGGAGGTACCTGAAGGGCCCAATACAGTCAACAACCCATTCTCTAGAAACAACAATAGGGTGAACATGATTGAAATTGGAGAGCCTTCTCATGCCAGGGAAAATGTGGATGGGCTAACCAAGGAAACAAATGAGGATCCTCAAGTGCCCTCGATTAACTTTGTCGATGATCCTGAATTCGGATCCCCTCCCAGCCTTGAGAATGATGAACAAACTAATCCTCCCTAGTCCCATGCTAGCAGCTTCTTGCAGGAATATGAAGCTCGCTACTTCTCAGAGGAAGAAATAGCTAACACTGGAGAAATGGGGCTATTCAGATAGAACTATGAGAAGACCATTTACACAAGATGGCTAGAGAACTCAAGAAGGATTGAGCAAGAGAGCTTCAGGCAGGCACCTGTATTGGGACTTATTAGTAAAGAGGCCGAAGCACACCTCGAACTAATACACTTCTGCAAAATGGTTCTGGGAGAAGCCGAATACAGTCCTGATAACAACGAAGGTGAAGGATCAGATGAGGAGGATTGCTTCCATATCCTACCTAGAGTCAAATATGTACTGCCACCTCTCACACTTCCCCCGCAATTCCTGGGAGGAAAAGCCAAGTCGCAATTGCCACTTCCAGCATTGGGAGCCTATGACAACTTATGTGGTTGTACATACTTATCTTCCCCTGATAGCAATGATCGACATTCTCTCTTAGTCGAAATTCAGGTAGCATGGGATGACGATTCTGATGACAGTGATGACGACGAGAACAAAGAATCAACTGAGGCCCAAGACCCATAATCGGTTTGGAACAATCACTCCGAAAATGACAGCATGAGTGCCAGAGACAATGGGTGGTTGTCGGCCAGTCACAACGAAGAGCCTCCAGAGAATGCGAATGAGGAGTCAATGGAAACTGACCTCAATGTTGAGCCCCTCTCAAGATGCGATTGTGGTCAATGCTCAACCTTGAATACATCGGAAGATGAGGAGCAGCCCAACCCGTTTGAAGAAAAATATGAATCTGAGATTTTGGAGCACAATGTCCCCTATGGGAAACTAGTAGGCAAATGGAGAAATTTTGTTGAAGCACTAGTCGAAAAGGCAAACTTTCAGCCTCCAGCGAACGATGAGTTTGTAAACGTCATTGGATCCCTTTCTTCTTCCTCTAGAATTGACGGCATCACTGCTTTGAGAGTCACAGGTGAACCTCTCGAGCACAATGAGTGCCTGGAATCGCTAAAAAGGGTTATGGATCTGGAAGCCACCCCAGTTGCCTTCATACCCACAGACCAGCATGACGCCTTCTTAATAGCCCCAATACCCGAAAACGGACCTCGAGTGCTCCTCACTAGGACTCAGGTATCACGAGCCACCGCGTTGGGCCATAAGAATGAGCATTGTCAATCCTTCACTTGTGGTTGCCCAGCTTGCAAAAGCGAAAGGAAAATGGTGTACGATGAGATGGAAGCTGATAGCCTGAAAATTGAAGAAAATTCAGGGGATGACAACGTGACCGAAGATATGAAAGCCATGGATTTTCCCGGGGCTGAATATGTAGATGTCGTGGAGTTTAACAATGCTTACCATATTTTGGGGAAAGGATTCTCAAGCATCCGATCTCAACAGATAGTTGAAAATCTACTAGAGAAAGGAAGACTGGCCCCTATCCTCCCCAATGAAAAAGTAACCACTATCAGATCGAGCCATCCCGGGGGAAAAGTAACAATCCTCGTCAGGATTACCAGGGAAGAAGTCACTTTTCCTGAGTGTATCACAGCTCTGAGAGAGGTCCTGGACACCGACATGATACCAGATGCTCCTACCATATAGAACGCCATATTAATCTCTAGCGTCGAGTATTATAAAAGGCAGCCGGGGCTGCTATATAAAACCAGAGATGAAGGGGAAAAGCCACCAAGCCCTGGAGGTAATAGTTCCAGCTGCATGCTAATCGTGGGCAAACTCAAACAAGTCTGGGACAATATAGACCATGATCACAAGGATGAGGATGAATCGGAAGAGGCCCTAGCCCTATGGGCCATTCAAGGAACGAATGCATAGTCCTTGGTTCAGAAACCCGTAACTTGGGAAGCAATCCAGAAGGCTGCCCAGTCAGAAGCTAGTAATACTCACTATCCCCAAGCTCAGCCCCTCACTATTGCTAAGCTCCGGGAAACTTGTAACAAAATCAGTTAGAGCCAGTGGCCAGTTGCCAAGCAATCTCCTCCATTGACCCTAGCAGCATTGAAAGAGTCCTGTAAAGAAGTAACAAATAAGCCTGAGGAAGAAGTGAACCTGTTAACCAGATCCGGGCAAATCCACCAGGGTAATCCCAAAACAGAAAAGAAGTCAGCAGATCAAGCACCCAGCGAGAACCGTAACCCTTATGCCAAGACAGCTGAAACTCATGACCCCGAGAAAGAGGATCATGTGCTCACTCAGTTGGAACAGACTCAAGCCAACATCTCTTTATGGTCCTTGCTCACCTCATCTTATCCCCATAATCTGAAATTGGAGGAAAGTCTGGCCTGCACACTGGTCCCCATTGATGCTACCCCTGACGACGTGGTGCAACTAATTGGGAACATCCACTACAGAAACATAGTCACCTTCACTGACCTTGATCTCCCCCAGTTCGGAGCTGATCATAATGAACCTCTCTTCATTACGGTCCAATTAAATGAACGACGCCTTCCTCGGGTCCTAGTTGACAATGGGTATGGAATGAACATCCTCCCAGCAAAGATCATGAGCCTGCTCGGCATCAAGCCCACAGACCTGAAGCCTTCCTCCCTTACAGTCAAGGCCTATGACTCAACATCTCGTACAGTACTTAGGGCTGCTACTTTGAACCTGTGGTTCGGAAAAAAGATGATACCTGTAAAATTCCAGGTCATTGATATCCCAATCACCTTTAATGCTCTTTTGGGAAGACCTTGGCTGCACCAAGTCAATGGAGTCGCTTCAAGCCTTCATCAGTGTGTGAAGTTCGTTTCAGAGGGGGATCTAACAACCATTTATAGAGACCTAGTCACTCTGGAAGTCACTGACACAGGTGGAATGCCCATCCTGGAGATCAAGCATGATGAAGATGGTTTCATGCTAACCGGCTTCACAGTCGAATCTCCTAAAGCTCAAGTTTGCAATGTGGATCTGACTGTCACTCAAGACAAAATCCCTCCCATCATGAGGATGATGAGAAAGATGAACTACCTGCCTGGTCTGGGTCTTGGGAAATGCCTACAAGGGACTCACAAGGTCATTGAGGTGAAGGAACAGAAAACTCGCCATGGCCTGGGATATAAGCCAACCTCGGAGGAGATTGCAAAAGAAAAGGAAATTGCTCGGAAGAAGAGGGAAGTTGTTGCAAAAAAGATCCCTTACGGTGGTCCTAAATCTCTCCCTTTCAGTCTTGACATGACTGACTACTTCATAAGGGGCGCTCCACAGGTTGACAATGCCGCAGTCAAAGAGCCCACTCCTACAAAAGGCTGGTTGAAACTACAGGAGAATCTTAGCAAGTTCAGGGGAACCAAAGCCAACCCCGTCCGAAGAATGTTCCTCGATTTACCCAATATACTTGGGGCTACTACCACCATGAAAAGTGAGTATACTTTCAAAGAAGTGCCGGAGCTGGTAAAGCAGTTTGAGAAGCTCAATGAGGTCATCCCGACTTTCGAAGAGGCCACAAAAGCTGAGTTTGAGCTGGTCATGCCAAGGGCCAAGACTCCAGGTTTCTCCCTAGATGAATGGGATGGTCCCGTCATGCAGCAGATGTTTGGGGAAGAAATACACATTCCAGACCTGATCAACCTGGGTTCAGTGAAAGAAATGATTGCGGTAATTGAAGCAGGAAAACAGAAGCCGTTGGATCCCCGAGCCATGGTCATGCAGTCTACCATGCCCCTGAAGAATTGGAAGACTCTCTCCGTTCCGTCCGCGAGCAAAGGAGAAATGATCACAAAGCTTGGATTGGTCCCTCGTCCCCTTGTGTCCACCTATCTCAAGTCCTCTGAGTCTCTTGTCGTCGATTTGAGTCCTTAGAGTCGTCTGATGGCCTTACGCCAGAAGACTACGAAATTGTAGCCAATGTTGTACTTCCTTTTGCTCTGAATGAAATGATCGACCTTTCCGAGTATCCCCTGATCGCCACTCTAACTAATGATAAATTAACTAATAACTTAAAAAGGTTAATAATGATTCACTAGATAAACATGCAGACACACTAAATGAACAATACATAAAGAAATCTTTAACCAGGTTGTCGAGAAAGAGAAAAACCGCCGAGCCCAAGCTGCCGGGGAGGTTTTGACTCGTGTGAATCTGGGAACTGCAGAAGAGCCTAAAGAGACGCAGATTGGCAGTTTCTTTGATGGTGCCGAACAAGCAACCCTTACTGAACTACTCAAGGAATTCATGGACGTCTTTGCATGGTCTTACAAGGATATGCCCGGCCTCGATCCCTCCATAGTGGAGCACCGGATACCGTTGGACCCCGAAGTCAAGCCAGTAAAACAAAAGCTGAGAAAGATCAAGCCCGAATGGTCGCTACAAGTAAAGGAAGAAATTGAGAAGATGCTCAAAGCGGGATTCATCCGGGTCATTGAATATCCCACCTGGCTCTCCAACATCGTAACAGTCACCAAGGCTAACGGAAAAGTCCGATGCTGCGTGGATTTCAGAGATCTCAACAAAGCCAGCCCAAAGGACGACTTCCCCCTGCCCAACATTGACATGCTGGTAGATACCACGGTCAACTACGAAGTCAAGTCTTTCATTGACGGTTTCGCCGGCTACAACCAGATAAAAATGGCCGAAGAGGACTAGGCTAAGACAGCTTTCACTACTCCCTGGGGGACATACTGCTACACAGTCATGCCTTTTGGTCTGAAGAACGGTGGGGCTACCTATCAGAGGGCAGCCATCGCCCTGTTCCACGACATGATTCATAAAGAAATCGAGGTCTACGTGGATGACATGATAGTCCACTCCATAGGATCCGAGGGCCAGCACTTTATCGATTTGAGAAAATTCTTCGACCGTCTCAGAGAACATTCCATGAGGTTGAACCCAGCTAAATGCTCCTTCGGCGTCAAGCGAGGTAAGGTGTTGGGGTACATGGTAACTGAACGGGGAATTGAAGTAGACCCTCAGAAGATCAAAGCCATAGTTAAAATGAAGCTGCCTCGAACACTGACAGAAGTCAAATCTTTCATGGGAAGACTGTAGTACATAAGCCGCTTTGTGAATTAACTAACCTCCATCTATGAGCCTATCTTTAAGCTGATGAAGAAGAGCACATGCACTGAATGGACCCCAGAATGACAGTTTGCTTTTGAGAAGATCAAGGCATACCTTGTGAATCCCCCAATCCTTTGCCCCCCACATTGGCAAAAGCCACTACTGCTATACCTAGCTGTCACAAACATAACAATTGGGGCTATGCTGGCACAGGAGAAGAAAGACTCTAAAGTTGAAAGCACCATCTATTTTGTGAGCCGAAAGCTACAAGTCAGCGAACTCAACTACTAAGTTTGCGAGAAAACCTGCGCAGGTCTAGTATGGGTAGTGGGAAAATTGAAACACTACATGTAGTCTCACTTAGTGCACTTGGTCTCAAGGCTGGATCCCATCAAGTACCTGTTCGACAAGCCCTCCCTCTCCATGAGATTGGCGAAATGGTCATTCTTTCTGGCCAAATATGACATCACTTATGTGACAAGAAAATCCGTGAAGGGGCGGATAATGACAGAACAACTGGCTGACTTCCCAAGTGATGAATGCCAAGGACCTGAACCTCAATTCCCTGACAATGGAATTTTCGCTCTAGAAGAAGAAAATCGCTGGCAACTCTTCTTTGATGGGGCAGCGATCAGATGGGGGAATGGGATAGGAATGCTCCTGGTCGACCCCACTGATGAACATACTCCCATAGCTGTGAAGCTCAATTTTGAAGTCACTAACAATGCCGCCGAATATGAAGCCTGCATAGCTGGATTGGAGGCCGCTTTAGAAAGGAACATCAAGGAGTTAGAAGTATACGGTGACTCTGCTCTCATCATCAACCAAGTGTCCAACAAGTGGAAAACTGTGGATCCGGGTCTGCAAAAGTACCACACTTATATGGAAGACCTCGAGGCCCAGTTCAAGGAGGTCAGCTTCCACTATCTGCCCAGAGATCGCAACAGGTTCGCAGATGCCCTGGAAACACTAGCCTCTCTTGTCGAAATACCCGAAGGAAAATCAGTCAAACCCTTCAGGGTTTGGAAAAGAGAAAACCCAGCCTACTGTTTTGAAATTGAAGCAAACAACGAACCAATAGATGACCCGTGGTATGCTCAGATCTACCAATACTTGAAAAGTGGTGAAGCCTCTTTCAAAAACGAAGACGGTGAATATAAAGAAGGAATCAAGGCAAGAAGTATGATAGCTCTGAAACGCCTGGCTTCCCACTACGTCCTTCTGGGAGATACGCTATACAAAAAGCATTACCGGGGTCCCCTCTTATGCTACATTAGCAAACAAAGGACTACCGAGCTAATGAATGAAGTATATGGTGGTGCCTGTGGTCCCCACATAAATGCTCGAGCCTTAATACAAGTCATCCTGAGAATGGGCTATTTCAGGATCTCTATCGAGACGGATTGCATCCAGTTCGTGAGAAGCTGCGACAAATGTCAGCGCTATTCAAATCTCAACCATTTTCCTCCACACGACCTATACTGCATGACAACCCCTTGGCCTTTCGTTACCTGGGGAATCGACGTCATCGGCAAGGTTACACCACCAGGAAGCAACAGTCACGAGTTTGTCCTGGTAGCCATAGATTATTTCACCAAATGGGTCGAGGCCAAGTCTTACAAGGTCCTTAATTCCAAGAAGGTGGCCCTCTTTATCAAAGAAAACATCATGTGCAGATACGGGTTGCCAGCTGAAGTGATTTCTGACAATGGCTCTAATTTTGAGGGAGAATGTGACAGATTGTTGGCGGAGTTTAAAATAACTCGTCACAAATCATCCCCTTATCGGCCCCAAACCAACGGCGCCGTTGAAGCAGCAAACAAGACTCTTGAAAACATCATCAGGAAAATGGCTGTCCGAGGCAGAGATTGGCCAGACAAGCTCCACCTTGCCCTCTGGGGATACAGAACATCCGTCAGAACTACCACGGGAGAAACACCATTTGCCCTCACTTACGGAATGGAGGCCGTGCTACCAATCGAATTGGATATCCCCTCACTTCGTGTGTTGTTGGAAAATCAAATCAACAAAGTCGAATGGCTCCAGAGTCGCCAGGATCAGTTGGCCCTGCTAGATGAACGTCGCCTAAAAGCCATGGAACACACCCGGGCTTACCAAGCAAGAATAGCCTGAGCTTTTGACAAGAAAGTGAAACATAGAGACATCCGAGAAGGCAACCTCATGCTAAAAGAGAAGCCTCCAACCCACGTCAATTCACTTGGCAAATGGGAGCCCGTCTGCATCGGACACTACGTAGTCCAGAAGATCTTCTCTGGAGGAGCCATGTAGTTCGCAGACTTAGATGGAAATCCTTTCATGCATTCGGTAAACGGAGACAAGCTCCGTAGATACTATGCCTGAAGACCGAGTCATTTCCCCTCAAAATTGCTAAAAGAGTAATACCTAACTAGGTTGAAAACCCGAAAGGGCGGCCTAGGTAAAAAACAGGGTCACACTTCTCTTGTCCCTCTCTCTACCTACCCCTTCTATAAAAAACATGTAGAGTCGAACTACGGAGACCTGAGCCCCTCAGTCCTCTTGTAAAAGGGGAACGTAGGCAGGCGGAAACGGTTCGGTCTAAAACATAAACAAAAAAATCATACTTTGTCATCCACACATTGATCAAGTCATGACCGTGTCTCGAAAAACTCTAATGCAATTCACATATTCATTACAGTTAAAAACTTTTTGAGTTCAAGTCCGGTCTACTCTTAAACTCACAACAAAGCTAAAAGATAAAAAAATGCATAACATAAAACTAATGTGCCTGCAAGGATGATCAGTGAATACTCGAGGCTCTAGCCACTAGTGCTCGCGTCTCCTTCTTTCCTCTTCCGTCTCCTCCCACCCTACCTCGTGTTCTTCCTAGGCACGGGAATGATATCCGTCCTCCTCCTCCCTAGCTCCGGCATAGGGGTCGGGTCCATCAAGCCTGCCTCTATTAGAGCTCGGGTCGCCTGGGCTTCGTCTCTGATCTCTTGCCTCCTGGGCGACGCCATAGGTATCCTATCTCTCTGACGTTCAACTCTCACCTCATAATCACGCATGTTGTCCCCGCTCTTGTCATAAAGACTAGCCTTAGCCTCGGCTCTCCTCAATACTGAAACTGGGATGTCTTCTGGTCCCACAATGGCCTCACGCCTCCTCATAAGTGCCACCTGAGTCTCCCCCATGTATCTCTCATACCATTCCAAGTACCAAGTGTGCAGAAAAATATGCTCTGGACGCCTGGGAAGGACCATAGGAGGAAAAACCTGGTACCTCCATACTCGGGAGAAGAAGGGAAATGCAGATGAATCATCCATAAAAATGGACATCACCACCCGGGTGGCAATATCATCGCAGACCTCCAAAGGAACCTGCTCTATCCCGAACTGTCGGAGAGCTAGAGCTGGAATGTAGAAGGAAGACCAACAGAGTCCTTGAACCTTGACTACCTGAGATCCATCCTGAAGTGTCCTCCTAGTCTCTATCTGCCAGTGCGGAATCCACCATCGGATGTCTTGGGTACGACACTGAGCCATTCAGCGCTCCCATGAGGCCTGATCCTCGATATCGACTGTAACCCCCCTCCTGGCAAAGGTCCATGGTCTGAATGTGTGTGGAGCCTCCCACATGACCCCCAGCCTCTCTATCAGCCACATCAATAGCAAAAACCGGCTTCCCCGTGCATGTACCGCTTCCCGGTAGCCAACCGGTCAATAGCATGAAGGGTCTCTCCCAAGATCAAGGGAACTATATCCCGACCCAATCGGCAGTGAACAACAACGTCTAACAAAGACCGGTGATACATCACAAAGGAGCAGACCATGAACAAGGACCCGATTGCACAAAGAGAAAATGCATCCCAATAGCAATCACCAACCATACCCAAGCTCCTAAACCTATTCGGGAGACCAGAAATGTCAAAATAGTCGGGTCCTCGAATCATACATCGGGCTTCCTCCGGGGAGATTTAAAGGAGACTAGATAATTTGTTGACGAAAGACATCCCTCCAGGCAAGGGAAGTGCAACCTCTTCCACCTCGAGCCCTCCAAGTAAAGCCCTAAAATCTTCAAGGGTGGGAACCATCTCGTTGTAAGAGAAGCAAAAGATGTGCCTCCGAGTTCCCCAAAATGCGGCAGAAGCCCTCATCAAGTCATAATCCGGGACAAGCTCCTTAAGAGACCACAAGGATTTGATCTGTTACCTCTCTTCAAAGAACACCTTGTTCCCATGCATGATTTCCCGAGACCATTCCTTGAACTTGTTGAAGAAGACCATTTGCAACTCCTTTAGCAATTTAGGAGAATTCTTTATGTTTCCATGGTTTCTTTTGGTTTTGCTCGAAACTTCAGAAAAATCAGAGAGGAAGATCCCAACAAAGATTCCATTCAAAATCCCAGTCAAAAAATTCCTGACAGCAGTAAAAACTGCTTTCCCCCAATGAGGAAATATTTCCCCAAATAGCCAAGATGCAGAAAATTTGCCAATTCCCCATTTTTTCATCCAAAATCCCAACAAAGATTCCATTCAAAATCCCACATAAAGCACCAAACCGGGCTCATGCAACTTGCATTCAGTACAGAATTAACAAAACAAAAATACAAAAAAATAGTGAAATAAAATGTCTTAACCTAGTTATTACATTCCAAAAATAGAAAAAACAATGTGAATAAAATGTGTATGTTTTCTCTCTCTCTCTCTGCCCTAACAGACGCAGTCAATCACTATCAGTCAGAATCGCTGTCCGAATCAGGAACGGGATCTTCCTCCCTAGAGATCTCCTTGATGCGCCTCCTAACCCCCTCCGCAGCTGCCTCCGGGAAAGCCATCCCTGACTCTACATCGTCCTGCTCAGCGTCAGAATATGTATCCTCAGGATCAGCAAGCACGCCTCGATACGGCACCCCGATGTCGGCAAAGAAGTCGTATCCGAAGGAGAAGGCATTAGAGCTCTGGCCGTACGTCCCCTGAGTCTGCAAGGGAGTCCCGTAATATCCCTGCGACTCAAAGGTGTCGTAACCCCCGCGGTACGAAGAGGAGCCCTCACCAGCCCCGCCCTGTACGTAGCTCGGCCCCTCCATGCCCCCGAAAATGATGTGATCCCGAGAAAGCTCCACGCTCCTGTCCATGTCGGGAGAAGGAGAAATGTCCACCGACTCTCTGGGATGGGTACGAGGAGTCTCCATAGACCTCCTTCCTGTCATAGGCCCGCTGGCTGGAATAGGTGACCTCTCTCTCGCAGAGGCACTAGGCGCTAGTCGCGACACCCTTTCGGAACCCCGAGCATTCCCCGCGTCACGAGGTTGCGAATGAACCTCTTAGCCCCGATGACCTGGCACAAAAGTCGATCCACAACTCGGGACGAGTACTACAAAAGAAAACAAAAGCATAAAAAAACAGTCGAAGCAATAGCGTAAGAAGTACAAAGGCTAAATAATCAGGACGTGATCAGCACATACCAGAGCATTCGGTCGAGGCCAAAAAGCTCGCGGTGTCACCTATGGGATGGGTATCTGCGCCCACATCCTAACCCCCTCTTGGGTATACGAGAAGTCAGCTCGAGGAATCCTCAAGACTGAACTCCCTCCCTCGCCAACACCTGAGGGATCCTCAGCCTGCATCTCACAAATGCCAGATAAGGCTCCTGAACGACATACTGCATAGCGAGTAACCCACCCCTAAACCACTGCCAGTTCGGTGACCCTTCCCGGGGATACATCATGTCAGCCGGAGGCTCAGCCGGCGCCAAAGCGACCATCCTTAAACCGTGCTGCCTCGTCACCCTCTCCCCCCAAGTAATAGACATCGCAGGTGAGTCCCCGCAAGATACACCTCTGCCTCGTCCAGCGCTCGGCACCGCCCAACTGATCAACCTCAAACCGATCCCAAGGGTAAAAATTGACCTTCTCACTGGTCTCCGTCATCAAAAATGGCACCATGTCATTGTACCTCACCTTCTTCCTAGTCCTGCTAGTCCTCTTCACCCGGGCATCCTTCGTCCACTAAAGCATAGTCGGGTATGCAAAAGCCTCCTCCGGGACATGGTCCCACAGGGCACACCCAAAGATCTCCAGAGCCCAGACCTGCATCCGACAAAGGAGACCCATCAATACCAAAAGTGCATACACAATATGTACAAGGGAAAAGAGAGAGAAGAAGAAATAGAGAGTATACCTCCAGCGGGAACTCAAAGCAGGTCAGGGAGGTGGAAGCCTTCCTGCTATATCTGTCCAAAGAGAAGTATAACTCTGCCAAGCCTGCCTCTCCCCAGGCATACTCATCAATCCTGTCAATATCCGCCAAAGACCCCAGCAAGGCGAACATAGCTGTGCCCTCAGCGTGCCCAAACAAAGTGCTAGAAAGGGGGAACCACAAGAAGCAGGGAGCGATCTGCTCACCCGAGATGGTCTGATCTCTCCTCTCATACCGAGCTATGCTCTCGGTCAACTTTCCATCCACCAAGGCATACTCCATGCCCATTCCCTTCCTCGGCATGAGAACAATCCCCAGCAGATCCATCAGCTCCGTGTCCATATACTCATCGTGCCACTCCAAGCTAAGCCCCTTGAAGGACAGGCTAGTGATAGCGGCATAGTCAGTGGGGGTCACGGTAGCCTCCCCCCAAAAGAAGTGGAACGTGTGGGTAACATCATACCAGTGCTCAATCAGTGCCAAATAGAGCCCCTTGCTCTTATGTAACACCGCCACTCCTCTCAAGCACTCAATGAAACCATAAAGGTTAGAAGCCACCACGAGCTGGCGAGGACTCCTATGACCCGCCCTACCAGCTGTGGGCAGGGCATCCCAAAGCCTGACGACTGCCTCCACGGACCCTCGAGTCATTAGCTTATCCAACTTGCTCTGGATGACACCCGCTATCCCCTGAAAGTAAGCACAACGCAAGTATGTCATCAAAATTGCAAACATGACACAAACACAAAACAGAAAAGAAAGAAATAAAGTCCGTCCCATTCTTTGACACATTTTTCTACATGCATCTTTTCTCACATTCAGTCATCATTCAAAAAAAAAAAAACAAGTTTTCATCAAAATATCTTATGCAAGAGTCCGTCCCAAATTCGGCAAATTTGTACCCTCTTTACATTTACAAAAAAAAAACAAGTTTTCATAAAAATCTCTTATGCAAGAGTCCATCCCAAATTCGGCAAATTTGTACCCTCTTTACATTTACAAAAAAAACAAGTTTTCATCAAAATCTCTTATGCAAGAGTCCATTCCAAATTCGGCAAATTTGTACCCTCTTTACATTAAAAAAAAAACAAGTTTTCATAACAAAAATCTCTTATGCAAGAGTCCGTCCCAAATTCGGCAAATTTGTACTCACTTTACAAAAGCAAAGTTTCATAACAAATATCTCTTATGTAAGAGTCCATCCCAAATTCGGCAAATTTGTACCCACTTTATTTTCACATTATGCAAAATACCCATGTTTTTT
This sequence comes from Adenophora triphylla var. japonica, assembly GCA_022495995.1. Classification (NCBI taxonomy): domain Eukaryota; kingdom Viridiplantae; phylum Streptophyta; class Magnoliopsida; order Asterales; family Campanulaceae; genus Adenophora; species Adenophora triphylla. Next base: position 147,905 of record JAFEMH010000262.1, read on the forward strand.
ACAAATAAATTGCATATTCCTACTATCCATGCCTTCAATTAAACATACGTATCATCAATTTCATATTCCAACGAAAAATTCAACAAAAGCCCCAAATTTTGGCATTCAAGCCCTAAATCTAGCATGAACCAATTTTGATAAAAAAAATCAATAAAATCGACAAAATTGAGTGTCATACCATGCGAAGATCCTCATCGATGGCCCAATGTTGCCACATATCAGGGTAAAATTCCTCGTTCACCGATTACGAGAGCTTGTAATGGCGGTGCATCCTCACCAATTCAAGCCTCTTCTCCGCAGCTTCTCTACTCACCCGACCTCGGCGGACTACGTTAGCTCCTTCCCTTCACTCCATAGCCTTGATTTTGAAGGTTTTCGCATAGATTTTGGACAACAATGGAGTTTTCTCTCTCTTTTCTCTCTCTTTCTCTCGACACTTGCAGTTTGAAAGAATGAAGAAGACAGGTACGGTGCCTCTGTTTTAAAACCCATCGCCCAGCTGATCTGGTCCGCACGGATAAGATTGCAGAGTGAAATCCCTACTTTGCCCTTTTAATTCCTGGCACTCTGCACTCAGACCCCCAACTTAACAGAAAGTTAACAGGAATTAACTTCTTCACCCAAAACTTAATGGAAGCCCATTCCCTTCCTCGTTTTCAACCCTGGCCTTCAACGTAAGCCCGACCTCTTCACCAAAAGGAAGCCCATTCCCTTCCTCGTTTTCAACCCCGGCCTTCAACGTAAGCCCGACCTCTTCACTGAAACTTAACGAAATCCCATTCCCTTCCTCGTTTTCAATCCCGGCCTTCATCGTGAGCCCGTACAAAGAATACATACCCCTAGCAGATAAACCCCGGCAGTCATTACAAGCCCGAGTTTTTCCCAGTCGAGCAACAAAGCAAGTCTGCGCTGATAAACAATGCCTCCGTTAGTCGAGATACCTTCGGCAGCGCCTCCGTTAGTCGAGTCTACCTTCGGCAACGCCTCCGTTAGTCGAGTTTATCTTCGGCAACACCTTCGTTAGTCGAGTTATCTTCGGCAATGCCTCCGTTAGTCGAGTTTACCTTCGGCATTGCCTCCGTTGGTCGAGTCTATCTTTGGGAACGCCTCCGTTAGTCGAGTTACCTTCGGCAGTGCCTCCGTTAGTCGAGTTACCTTCGGCAACACCTCCGTTAGTCGAGTTTATCTTTGGCAAAGCCTTTGTTAGTCGAGTTACCTTCGGCAATGCCTCCGTTAGTCGAGTTTATCTTCGGCAATGCCTCTGTTAGTCGAGTTTACCTTCGACAACACTCTAATTAGTCGAGTTTATCTTCGGCAACAACTCCGTTAGTCGAGTTATCTTCGGCAACGCCTCCGTTAGTCAAGTCTACCTTCGATAACGAAAATGGGGTGGGAGGTCCATTCGTTTGACCGCTCCTTTCCCCCGCAAGACCTGAACTACGACCGGCTTGATTCCCACCTGGGATACATAGGAATCCTTTAGAAGGGTCCAGCCATCTGACCACCTCAGTCACCTCCTCACCCATCTTGGTAAAAGTTTGCCAGATTGGGATCCTCACTTTGTCGACAACCCCACTTCCCTCGGAAGTACCGTCACCGAGGGGCTACTGTAAGTGCCCCAATCTGGGTCGTTAAATGTTCCGTCCACCCAAATTAATGATTTATAATCATTTAGGGGCATTTTAGACATTATTTTGACAATTTGAATGAGGAAGGACCTCTTAGGAATAAAAAAATGGGCAAATAACTCGCTGAAAATATGTCATTCCCAATAAAAAAGAAATATTGACCATTTGCAAACAGCCAAAACTGCTTTCTGCAACAACCAGGCACGCTGCTGATCCCATCCGCGCGGATGTGATTGTGCCTACAATCTCATCCACGCGGATAAGATTGTACCCCAGCCAACCTATAAATACAGCCCTTCTCCCTCAGTTTTAACAAGCCAAAAATTACGAATTCCTAATGTTACTCTGTCAAAATCCATTCTCAAACAGCCCTTTACACTCCCACAACTCAAATTCAACACCAAATCTACCCCAAAACCACTCCTAACCCTTGAAACCTTCAAACCCTAAACACAAGTCCAAGAAACATTGGTAAAACCCTTGTCCTTCCTTACTCAAAACTCATTCATACATACATTTTTCATACATAAATGATGTTGAGTGGTTGTTCTTACTTGTTGTTTGACTCCCCTTTCCCTTTTGTCCCAAGGATTCAAGAGGATCTCCATGTAATCAATTTCCATGGATGATCTTCTAAAGTGATCCACATTCTCCTTTACTTTCATGTTATCTGATAAGTGACTATTATATAGTCATTTATCCTAAGTTTTATATACTTTTACAAGGATAAAACATCATTTCTCATAGCATTTTTAGTACTTTTTACTTACTTTCTCTATTTTATTAGACTTTACGCTTTTGGTATGTTTTATGCATTTTAGACAGGTTTTAGAGTCTTTTTATGATCAATAAGATGCTTGGACACTTTGGTTCAAAAGCATGGAGGAACAACAAAACAAATCAAACATAGAAGCTGAAATCTAAGAGGAGCGGCCGTGCAACTATTGGTGGAGCGGCCGTGCACTTAAGGCCATGACAGGCCATTTTTGGCCCCAAACCATGGAGTGGCCGAGCCTTGAACTGGCCTGGCCGTGTCAACCATTGGAGCGACCGTGCAGCTAGTCTCGGAGCGGCCGTGCAAGTCTTCCAAATTCAAATTCAAATCTGGCGCCAAGGGTGCACGGCCATGCAAAACCCTTGACACAGCCGTGCAAAGTGGTGACTGCAGACTAAAAGGCACCTTTTGGAAGCACCTTCTTGAAGAGTTCCCTCCCCCTTATAAAAAGACCCTTTGTAATCAGTCTTGGACACATTACAGACGAATTATATACAGAATTTTAGTGATATTCCATAGTATAGCACTTGTGATATCAATTTCCAAAGATCGTTTGAAGATCAAAGTTCATATTTTGTTCTTGAAGTACTTTGGAGAAAAGCAATAAAACTGAAGAATCATTTTCAGCCATTTGCCTTCTATTTCATCATAAGTCCTCTTACTCTCTTCTCTATTTTTAATTGCTTATATGTTCTAGATGGCTAGTGAGTAAATCCCCCTTATTCTTGGGGTTGGAAACTCAAAAACATACATGTTCATCATCTAAAAAATGAATAGTCTTGTCTTCTTTCTTCATCTAAACAATTTCTCAATATTATTCTCAAAATGCCTTATATTTTGGAGACATCCAACTTGTATGATTCAGTCAATTGAGAGAAGTACCTAGCAGAGAATCTCGATTGACGGAACCATATAAAGAAACTAGGTTCCATTGATCACGAAAGTAGTTCAACGGCCTAGGGATGTTTCTTTAATGGAAAGTATGTTAACTCTCGTTCTTAGTGGATTCTTACTAATTATGGTCAGCTAGAGATAAGCCGGAACGCCCGTTTGTGACAGGGCGGGGGTAACGTAAATGGAAATTTCAAACAGTTAGGACATAATTAGTGAAGAATACAACGCTACTGCCTTGACCGTGAGAAGTAGCGTAAGCCTAACATACCATCCTTGATTTAAATGAAAACCTATATTTCTAAGACAATGACAATTTGATGAACAATGTTATGTATATGATTTCCAATCCCGAGAATGCTTCATTTTATAAGAGTTTTATTAAAAGTATTTTCTGTTTATGTTCTTTATATTCTCCAAAATCAACTTTATCTCCCCCCAATCTTTTCTATTATTCTAAAGACAAAAATATTCTCTATGTAAACCTTGTCTCTGTGGGATCGACTCGTACTTGCACCCGCTATATTACAATAGCCCGTGCGCTTGCGGATATAAATAAACCATTAGGTTAACACCCCAACAAGTTTTTGGCGCCGTTGCCGGGGACAACGGTTTACTTTTTATTTTTGTCTTTACTACATAATTTTTCGTTTTATTTTGTTTTTACTATTTTGCTTTTTCTTCCGATAAATTGTTGCGTTTAATCTCTCTTCAAGTGTTTTTCCTTAGTGTATGAAACGGGCTCGGACATTCTTTGACAATTTTGATCCGGAACCCGAACGAAGCTTTCACGAGAGACTAAGAAGATTTAAAGAGACCTTAAGGAAACATATGGAAGGAGAACCGCAAACACCCGCTAGGACCTTACGGGACTTCGTAAATCCAAGTACCCCGGGAACTATATCCCCTATTGTTGTGCCGAATGCCGGAGCGGCACACTTTGAGATAAAGCCGCAACTATTGCATATGGTTATGAATAACCAATATAGCGGCACCGCTTTTGAAGATCCCCATCTCCACATCCAAACATTCCTTGAATATTGTGATACCACACGTATTCAGACTGTTACCCCGGAAGCGATTCGGATGCGCCTTTTTCCTTTCTCTCTAAAGGATAAGGCGAAACAATGGTTGAATTCGGTCCCCCAAAATTCATTGACAACATGGGACCAAATTCAAGAAGCATTCCTTGGTCGATTTTTCCCACCAAGCAAAACTGCCCAAATACGCACAAAGATCACTAACTTCTGTCAAACGGATAGTGAGACTTTGTATGATGCATGGGAGCGGTTCAAGGAACTTCTCAGAATGTGCCCCCACCACGGGCTTGAAAAGTGGTTGATTGTTCACACCTTCTACAACGGTCTCATATTTAAGACAAGAGAGACCATTGATGTCGCTGCAGGAGGAGCATTGATGAACAAAGGAGTCGATGAGGCATATGACCTTATCGAGAACATTGCATTGAACCATTACCAATGGTCAAATGAGAGGGAGCAACAACAAGGTACGCCCAGTAAATATAATGTTGATGCAGTTACTCTTCTCTCTTCTAAGGTTGACATGCTTTTGAAAAAATTTGAAAATCTTAATGTCAATCCCGTAGCTAGTGTAAATGTGTTATGTTAACTATGTGGGTCTAACTCACATAGTACGGATAACTGCGAGTTACTTGACATTTCCTCTAATGATCAAGTGAACTTTGTAAATTCTTTTGGACAAAAAGGGGGGATGCATTCTAATACATACAATCCCGAATGGAGGAATCACCCCAATTTTTCCTATAAGAATAACAACGTTCTTAACCCGCAACCATCTACACAACCCCCGGGATTTGCACCTAAGAATTTCAATAACAATGCAAGTACCTTCCCCCCTAAATATAAATTGGATCTTATAATGGATTTTGTAGTGGAAAATAAAAATTCCCAAGAAAATATCAATAATGAATTTAGGGAATGCTTTAAACTTCTCAATGCTAGGCTGGATAACTTAGCAACGCATAATAAGATGCTAGAGACTCAACAAGCTCAACAGGCTACCCCAATGAATAGGCCACAAGGGAGTCTTCCCAGCCAACCTCAAAGGCCAAATGAGCAAGTTAACATGATAAAAACTAGGGATGAGCAAGAAAAGATAGATGAATGCCCTAGAAATATCAATCATAGTCCAATCCCTTCGATGATTGAGACTAGTTCGGGGATAGAATCCCCTAGAAAGGAAGACAAGGATTATGATGAATTCCTTGAAAACCTAGATGCCATTAATGTCAACATTCCATTTTTTAGAAAACATGAAGATATGCCTTTAGCCGTTAAACCTTTGAAAAAATTAATTTTTGAAAAAGAAAGGCTAGAAGAAAATGAGAATGTTATGTTGGCGGAGGAAGTAAGCGCTGTTTTGCAAAATAAAGACCCTCCAAAATTAAAAGATCTAGGTACATTCACCATTCCTTATTGTGTTGGCAGAATAAACATCGGTAACGCTGTCCTTGACTTAGGAGCTAGCATTAGTATAATGCCATTATCGGTTAGCGAGAGACTTGGTATAGGGGAACTCAATCCCACAACCATAACTCTCCAATTGGCAGACCGATCCGTTCAATACCCCATTGGTATTATGGAGAATATGCCATGTCGAGTAGGGAATTTGATCATCCCTGTCGATTTTGTAATCCTAGATATGGCGGAAGACCATCAAATTCCCGTCATTCTAGGAAGGCCATTTCTTGCCACTGCGGGGGCAATTATAGATGTAAAAATGGCACCTTTTCCCTAAATGTGGGGAAAGAAAAGGTCGAGTTTAGTATGCATAGATCAGATCCTGAAGATCCCTATTTCGAAACCTACACCCCAAGTGAAGAAAATTGGATTCCAAGTGAAGAAGATTTGATGGGTGAGGAATCGCAGTCAAAGGAAGGAATAGAAAACGATCCAATAAATGTTGAACCTTTGAATTGCAATGATGCTATAGATATTTCTACATGTCCCGAAACTAATAATGCAGTGAAAAAGTCAAAAAGAACAAAGAAGGAGGTCACTTCGAATTTTTGAAGATGCAAAGACTAAAAGTCACTTGTTCTACCCAAAAAGTCGGGATGGAATAAATGTCTACCGCAAAAGATACTAATTACTCCGGAAGGGTTGCATTGGCAAGTTGTCATTGACAAAAGGCCAACCAAATATCACGCATCTCCTGCTACTGGAAAGGGGTCAAGCTAAGGACCTAAAACAAGCATCATCGGGATGGTAACCGATGGATTATTTTGCTTTATTTTATTTTCTTTATGTTTTACTTTATTTTATTTCATTTTTTATTTTTAGTATTATTTTGCTAACCTTGTTTTGTAGGTATACACAAAATAAGAGAAAAAGAAAAAAAATTAAAAGTGGTGAATATTGTTTAGCACGGCCGTGCAGCACATCTTGGAGCGGCCGTGCAGTTCATATCGAGTCAGGAAGAGTTGACTCAGCAAAAGGGAGCGGCCGTGCAAATCCCTTGACACGGCCATGCAAAGCGTCTGGGGAGTTGTGTCGTTTCAGTCAAAAGGACGTACCCTTCTCCCTCCTCCCTCACTCACTTCATCTTCTTCAACTCTCCATCAATACCTCTGCCCCACCCACTTTAAAAACCCACCTCTCCACCATTTTAACTCCAATTCAACCCTCAATCCTCCTCAAATCCTCCATTCAACCATTTCTCTCCAATCAAAATCATCCCAAAACCCCCCTAAAACCCCAATTCTGAAAAATCCAAAACCCTTCACCCATTTTATAAATTCAAGAAGGATTACTCCAAATTAAGGTGCAAGGAAGGAGCTTTTGGGTGTCTTGTGGCTGTTCAACAAAGATTTCAAGCCTTTTAAACACAGATCCAGGTAATCTACTTTCTTTTTACTCTAGCTGGGTTTTTGAGTATTTTTCTACAAATTTTTAATGGAAGGAAGGGTAAAGGAAAGGCTACTGAAAAGGGTTCGAAAAGGTCCTGAAAGGAACCATCTCCTACCCCTAATCTGAACCCAACACTCAATGATTTGGGTATTGAGTTTAGAGAGCCTTCCAAAGTGGCTAGATTTACCGCCCTTCGTCAAAAGAGGATTAGGCCAACCCAATTCCCAGATATTCCTGCCCTCAAAGCCTTAGATGTTTATTCCAATGTAAGAAAGTTCCACACCGGGTTTGGTTGTGGTGGTTTTCTCGAATTGGATGCAAAAACTTATGAAAGGATCATTTTGGAGTTCTTGTGCACTATGAGGAAGGAAATTACAACAGAGATTTGTGGAGATACGGGGGAGCCATATCAATTGATACATTTGTATTTTAGGCTTGGTGGAGAGGAGTTTCACCTCACTTACATTGACATAAACAGGATTTTAGGTTGGCCCGCTTACACCAATTATGAAACCGATTTTCCCATTGAGTTTAGGGAGAAGGTGTTTTGGGAGCAAATAACTGGGATCCCATCCTTCAAGTCTAGAACCACAAAAGCCTCGTCTATTATCTATCCCGTTCTTCGGCTTATGCATAGGTTCTATGCTTGTACCATTTTTGCAAGGGAAGATAAGGGTACGGTGAATAAGAAGGAGTTGTTTTTGTTATGGTCTTTGGTGAGGGCTCATAGGAGGGTGAATTTGAGCCATTTCTTGATAGAGTTGTTTAGTGACATTGTCTCTCCAACTTTCAATGGGGAGTTTCATATTGGTGGTATTATTACTCTGTTTGCTAACCATTTTCGGCGTGTGATACCCGCCAATGAGGTTGCGGTTTCGGGTTTGACAAAGCTGGATATTCCAACCCTACGAATAATTCAAATGATTTCGGATAGAGGATGTGGGGAATACAATTGGTAGGTAGGGCCGGGTAAAATGCCCTACATTGTTTTGCCTAGTCCCATCCTCCCCTTTGCCCGAACTCATCAATTTCAAACTTGGATCTTTCCTAATTCTATGATCCAAGGGGAGGGCCAATCAAGCTAAGCAAACCAAGAGGAGGAAGAAGAAGAAGAAGAAGAAGAAGAAGAAGAAGAAGAAGAAGAAGAAGAAGAAGAAGAAGAAGAAGAAGAAGAAGGAGAGCAACACCATCCCAACCCACCCCAATTGCCGCCAGATTTTAATGATAGGTTTGACTGGATCGAGCTTCAAAACAATCAAATAATGACTCGGTTCGACACTTTCAACAATGAATTTCATTACTTCCGGAATGATATACAAAATCGTGTGGGTACGATTCAAAGGCAAGTAAACACAATCTTCAACTACGGGGTCAACAATTGGGAAGACTTTCCTCAACCACCACCATCTTAGTAAGTTTCTCTTTACTCCCCCAAGATTGACATTGTTCCTTGAAACATTGAGGACAATGTTCATTTCAAGTGTGGGGGGGGGTATACCTATCTTTATCTTTATTTTATTTTTCGCTTTCTAGTTTAGAATTTACTTGCTTTTTAGATTAAATTTACTTGCTTTCTAGTGTAAATTTTTCTTTTTAACTTAGTTGCATTTTCATTTTATGCATGCTTTTTTTAAAAAAAAATTAAAATAAATAAAAAAATCCCTATGATGATCCATAATCATTATTTCTTATGCTTGCCATTTTGCCCTAGAATAATGCCTATTGTCTTTTCTCTCATATTTTCTATAAACTTAAAAATTTATAAGAAGAAAAATATAGGGATATTTTTTTAGAAATAATTGAAAGCCTCATAAGTTAGTATAGCAAAATATAGGGTTTTATCAAGAAAAAGGTATTTGATTAGAAGGAATTTTTATCAATCTACGCTTGGTCATTATTATAAAAAAATTATTTCTTTAGGATGTACACTTTTTTATCTTTATTAAATGTTTATTCCCTTATTAGAAGCACCCTTTGTTTTGCATCCTTTGAATCACACCTCTTCATCAAAATTCCATCTTTGCATTTCCATGAATCAAATCAAAGTTAGGCATTTTTATCTTATTGCTAAAAAGAGTGACTTAGTCACCAAACCTTAAAAGCAAAAAGAAACCTATTACTTCCTAAGTAACTCGGGGCACGGCGTTCGCTGCGACGATGCTTCCTTGCCAAACGGGAGTAATATCCAAAAGTATTATTGATCTAAGTATTAGGAACATGGGGTTCGCAGCCACAATGTCTCCTACTTGAAAGGATCAAAAATAACTAAGGACTTTTGCAAAAATATAACACGTGCAAAAATAAGATAAATTTGTTAAAACTTTGATGAGATTTTTCCACTACCATCATCCATTTTTTCGCCCTTGTGATTCAAAAATGCAATGCAATTCTTCGGGAACTTCTAGTTTGTGAATAAATGTTTATACTTTCCTTTGTACATTTTAAAGAAATAAATTCATTTTTCACAAAAATCACTCTAAAGAGTGAAAGCTTTTCTTTTACCAAGAAATGGATCTAAGATTTATCCTTCTAACATGCTTTACTTGATCAAATTCTATATATGCTATATTAGGTTATTGTCTTACAAATTATCTCTTTAAAAATATCCCCAAAATGTTTTTTTTAAATAATTTTAAAGGTATACAAAATATGACTAAAAAGATGAAGGCATTATCCAAAAGGCATTTAGGGCTTGCTACTCTATTTTCTGAGGGATCATTCTTGCTTTTTCTTTTCTTTTTCTCCCTCTCCGTATTTTCATCTTAAAATTGCTTAGGGACAAGCAAAAGCTTAAGTGTGGGGGAGTTTGATAGGTGACTATTATATAGTCATTTATCCTAAGTTTTATATAATTTTACATGGATAAAACATCATTTCTCATAGCATTTTTAGTACTTTTTACTTACTTTCTCTATTTTATTAGACTTTACGGTTTTGGTATGTTTTATGCATTTTAGACAGGTTTTAGAGTCTTTTTATGATCAATAAGATGCTTGGACACTTTGGTTCAAAAGCATGGAGGAACAACAAAACAAATCAAACATACAAGCTGAAATCCAAGAGGAGCGGCCGTGCAGCTATTGGTGGAGCGGCTGTGCACTTAAGGCCATGACAGGCCATTTTTGGCCCCAAACCATGGAGTGGCCGAGCCTTGAACTGGCCTGACCGTGTCAACCATTGGAGCGGCCGTGCAGCTAGTCTCAGAGCGGCCGTGCAAGTCTTCCAAATTCAAATTCAAATCTGGCGCCAAGGGTGCACGGCCGTGCAAAACCCTTGACACGGCCGTGCAAAGTGGTGACTGCAGACTAAAAGATACCTTTTGGAAGAACCTTCTTGAAGAGTTCCCTCCCCCTTATAAAAAGACCCTTTGTAATCAATCTTGGACACATTACAGACGAATTATATACAGAATTTTAGTGATATTCCGTAGTATAGCACTTGTGATATCAATTTCCAAAGATCGTTTGAAGATCAAAGTTCATATTTTGTTCTTGAAGTACTTTGGAGAAAAGCAATAAAAGTGAAGCATCATTTTCAGCCATTTGTCTTCTATTTCATCATAAGTCCTCTTACTCTTTTCTCTATTTTTAATTGCTTATATGTTCTAGATGGCTAGTGAGTAAATCCCCCTTATTCTTGGGGTTGGAAACTCAAAAACATACATGTTCATCATCTAAAAAATGAATAGTCTTATCTTCTTTCTTCATCTAAACAATTTCTCTATATTATTCTCAAAATGCCTTACATTTTAGAGACGTCCAACTTGTATGATTCAGTCAATTGAGAGAAGTACCTAGCGAAGAATCTCGATTGACGGAACCATATAAAGAAACTAGGTTCCATTGATCACGAAAGTAGTTCAACGGCCTAAGGATGTTTCTTTAATGGAAGTATGTTGACTCTCGTTCTTAGTGGATTCTTACTAATTATGGTCAGCTAGAGATAAGCTGGAACGCCCATTTGTGACAGGGCGGGGGTAACGTAAACGGAAATCTCAAACAGTTAGGACATAATTAGTGAATAATACAACACTACTGCCTTGACCGTGAGAAGTAGCGTAAGCCTAACATACCATCCTTGATTTAAATGAAAACCTATATTTCTAAGACAATGACAATTTGATGTTCAATGTTATGTATATGATTTCCAATCCCGAGAATGCTTCATTTTATAAGAGTTTTATTAAAAGTATTTTCTGTTTATGCTCTTTATATTCTCCAAAATCAACTTTATCTCCCCCCAATATTTTCTATTATTCTAAAGACAAAAATATTCCCTAAGTAAACCCTGTCTCTGTGGGATTGACCCGTACTTGCACCCGCTATATTACAATAGCCCGTGCGCTTACGGATATAAATAAACCGTTAGGTTAACACCCCAACATTATCCCCCATTTCCCCTTTTATATTACTTATCCTTGTTTGTTTATTTGACCTAAAGTATGGTCATCTTGGAGTCCATCTCCATAGATGACCACTTTAAATGGTCTATATTGCTTACTTCCTTGTAAATGTCCCCTCCCTAGTCTAAGATGCTCACCTTGGAACTCTTTCCTTGAATGAATATCATCTAGACTCACAAACAAGGTCACACAAGATGTATGAGATACACTTGAGTATAGGTCTCAAGAATGGTCTTCTTATCAACTTAGCTCTCTCTTATCAACTTACTTTCATGTCAAATCCCCTTCCCTTTTGCAAATGATATGTTTTTCAAGTCCTAATGTACCCGCGGGATGGCTTGGTTAATTGGATTCATCACTTATGACCACTAACCAAAGTCTAGGGAAAGAGAGAACAAAACATGGATGCCAAAAATCCAAAAATTTCCTTTATTTTCTGCTTTCAGTTACATTTCCAGTTAAGTCCTGTAAATCCAGTTAAGTTTCTGGAAATTACAGTGACTAAATTGGAAACTGTAAAAAATATTGACACAGCAGCCCCATCCGCGCGGATAAGATTGTACAACAGTCTCATGCACGCGAATGACATTGTCATCTGCAAACAGTTTTCCAGTTTTCTGTTATTTTCAGTTTAGTTACCGTTTTCAAACTTATTTTCCAGCTCAGTCCCTTGTATTTATGTTATTTTCAGAAAACCCCCTTTTATTTAAAATCTTTTTCAAAACACACACACACACACAAAGTTTCAAGTTTGGAATACTCGTCATACGAGGCATTTCTGGTGCACGTCAAACGTCCATCCCGGAGTGTAACGTGACCTCCGAGCTCATTTTCTTTAATTTTCGGCATTTTTTCAAAGTTTTGGCCCCTTAAACTAAAAACGGCATGGCAACTCCGTTGATTTTTCAAAGTAAAGATTTTTCAAACTGTCCAAAAAAGGGTTTTGTCGGGCTTAGGCGCAAAAAATCGGGTACATCACAGTTAAGTGCTCCATTCCTTCCTGCAACATTCTGAGTATTATGACCAGAGCTAGGAGTGCTCATCCTGAAGATGTAATAGCAAACTTAACAAACCAAAGTTTCCACAGACGGCGCCAAATTGTTTTGGTCAATTTCTTGTATAATGAAATTGAACTTTTGGTGGAATGATTTTGGCCACAAATGGAGTATAAGAATGTAAAAACTCAAGATGCTACGCCAAGATGTAACGAGGAAAGCCCTTGATCAATTGATCTCCAGCACAAAACCTCGGGAGGCTTTAGGAAAATCCTACCATAACAAAAAATATTTATAAATTTATGTGATATGAGTACAAAGTGAAAGTATAGTGAGAGTTACAATATGTTGCCGTCCATTGCGCCTATCCCTATCTCTCTTCTTATACCCCTAGTATTTGAAAAAGTAATTAACCCGTAACTGAAGATCCCGAAAAATCTGCATCAGGTTGCTGAAGTTTAGGGACTGTTAGCCATGATCTTATCTTTCGTTTGAAATACGTTTGTAATACATGAGACTTAGTCATTGATCCTTAGCGTAGTAAATATCCCTGAAAAGTAGGAACGGTTGAATTTGCACAAGATGAGTTGAACCTGCATCTTCAATATGTTAGAAGCAAGAATGTCATGTTAAAGATGCTGAATAATCAAGATGTTGAAGAACCATTGGAACCAAGATGTCAATGCAGTGCTCAAGAAAAATCTACCCCAAACAACTGTTATATTTTCAGAACTCAAACTCAAGACCTATAGGTAACCTAAAACACCCCCTACTAGGTGATAATATGTGTTTTTGGTGACGGAGATAGCATTGAATAATCATCAAACTGCACATCCTTTTGTTTCTTCACGACACATACCGCTAAGTGAAGACGCGACACAAATGAGTATTAGACAAATCTAAACAATCGAGCACAAAAGTAAAAGAATTACAATAAAATTGAAATATAATATACAACATAAAAATTAACAAAGAAAAAACCGTAAGTCGTCGTCTTTTATTTGCTTGAATCCGAGCCGTGTTAGACACTCTCCTTAAGACTAATTCGCCCCCTCACTATGAGTGCTCGAGGTCTTCAATGGACGTTAGTCTCCCAGGATAGAACGGATGAACCGGAACAACTTTGCACTTAAGTTTTCCGGCGAATTTCCCTATGCTTGGACAAAATCACCATGGATATTTCTCTAGGAGACCAAAGGAAGAAGATAACAAATTGTAAGAGGGAGGTGGAGAATTGATGGAAAAGGAAAATCAATTTTCATTATTGTGGGTCTCTCTACTTATAGCTCCACTAACTCTCCCATGAATACCCAATTAATCTTAGTATTAATATGAGACTTATTACATTCTATTCAATAAGTTTAATACCAAACTTTGTAACCCCAAATTCCAAAGTAATGATCCATATTAATCCCTCAATTAATCTAGGAATTATGGGACATCAATAGTGGTGTTAACTTCTAAAAGTTACACTTTAACCCTCTTACTTTGAGCTATCATATCTTTCTCATCCAATACCAAATTGGACATCTAGATATTTCATTTTCATGTTCTCACAACGTGGAACATGAACCCACAATAATCTTTGTCAAACGACAAACGATTCATGTAAGGAAAATACACAACTTCTTTCACATATAACAAATTTTTCCAACAATCCCCCACATGAAGGAAATTAATGACGAGTTTGGTGATAGAGTCCGGCAGACGAAAACTTGCATACGATAGGTGTGGGAATGCCCATTAAACCTTCGCTCGTACAAGCATATTTACCCTACTCGCAAGTCGGTAGACGCGATGTCCTTGAACCGCTATGCTTTTTGTGTAGCAGTTCATATACTTGACACAAGTAACGTCCTAACATAGTTCAATTCTCATAGCTATGTTCATTCATGGCCCTGAACATTTTTCCTGGTTCTGTGAAAGGGTCTAAGAATTGAGCCTCACAAAATTCTCCTTGAAGCGGCCCCACTTCTCTCTCACATAGGTGATTTCTCAAAGGTAACCCGTATTACCCCGCTCGAATTTTTGACGCATAAGAATCATTAGAAGCCGTAATTTTATCCTTGTCCTTTCGAGATGTCACTAACAGGAATGGACTTGGGGTTGGTTCCCCCACAGTGACGCTGCAAGTCTTTTAACAGTTAGGTTGTCCCATTGAATCTAGTTCTTGGGATCTCCAGTCATCTAGATTGGGTTTTCCGCTGTGTTTAACTTTTAAGAGGCTTACGTCTCATTCTCCTCATCGAACTTTCAACTAACTCTCTATTTAACCCTTTGGTTAACGGATCCATTTATCATTTGACTTCACATTGTCAAATTAGTTGAGAGTAGTTGTTTAATGGTATTATGTCTTAGACATAAATGTCTAGACTACCATTACACACATTTCTATATGTCTTTTCAATCATAAATTGACTTTAGCAATATACCATCTTGCTAACACAAGCTTTATCCATTTGATACTTGTTAACTCAAATTCATTTAAATCCCAGCTATTCCATATTGATCATTTCAAAAATTTCAAGAATATCCACCTAATGACTTGTTTAACAACAAGTCTATTAGTTTTCCTTGAATTTGAATCAACAGATCAAATTGACAAGAATTTCCCTTAGTTAACATATCGTTTTTGGATTTAATCACTTTGTTTAAATCCATACAATCAAACCTTTGATGTCATTATCTTTGTACTTGTCTCAAGTCATACAATGACTTTACAAACTAGCACATTTTCTTCTAGGTTCCATTTCTTGAACCGTTTCAACACTTTGATCTATTTCATTCAAAATATCATATATTCACTTTCATAAATTTGACATCAATACCTGATTTTCATTGAGTAAGGTTGATACATCTTGACCTAGCTCTCTCTTATCAACTTACTTTCATGTCAAATCCCCTTCCCTTTTGCAAATTATATGCTTTTCAAGTCCTAATGTACCTGCGGGATGGCTTGGTTAATTGGATTCATCACTTATGACCACTAACCAAAGTCTAGGGAAAGAGAGAACAAAACATGGATGCCAAAAATCCAAAAAATTCCTTTATTTTCTGCTTTCAGTTACATTTTCAGTTAAGTCCTGTAAATCCAGTTAAGTTTCTGAAAATTACAGTGACTAAATTGGAAACTGTAAAAAATATTGACACAGCAGCCCCATCCGCGCGGATAAGATTGTACAACAGTCTCATGCACGCGAATGACATTGTCATCTGCAAACAGTTTTCCAGTTTTCTGTTATTTTCAGTTTAGTTACTGTTTTCAAACTTATTTTCAAGCTCAGTCCCTTGTATTTATGTTATTTTCAGAAAACCCCCTTTTATTTAAAATCTTTTTCAAAACACACACACACACACAAAGTTTCAAGTTTGGAATACTCGTCATACGAGGCCTTTCTGGTGCACGTCAAACGTCCATCCCGGAGTGTAACGTGACCTCCGAACTCATTTTCTTTAATTTTCGGCATTTTTTCAAAGTTTTGGCCCCTTAAACTAAAAATGGCATGGCAACTCCGTTGATTTTTCAAAGTAAAGATTTTTCAAACTGTCCAAAAAAGGGTTTTGTCGGGCTTAGGCGCAAAAAATCGGGTACATCACAGTTAAGTGCTCCATTCCTTCCAGCAACATTCTGAGTATTATGACCAGAGCTAGGAGTGCTCATCCTGAAGATGTAATAGCAAACTTAACAAACCAAAGTTTCCACAGACGGCGCCAAATTGTTTTGGTCAATTTCTTGTATAATGAAATTGAACTTTTGGTGGAATGATTTTGGGCACAAATGGAGTATAAGAATGTAAAAACTCAAGATGCTACGCCAAGATGTAACGAGGAAAGCCCTTGATCAATTGATCTCCGGCACAAAACCTCGGGAGGCTTTAGGAAAAGCCTACCTTAACAAAAAATATTTATAAATTTCTGTGATATGAGTACAAAGTGAAAGTATAGTGAGAGTTACAATATGTTGCCGTCCATGGCGCCTATCCCTATCTCTCTTTTTATACCCCTAGTATTTGAAAAAGTAATTAACCCGTAACTGAAGATCTCGAAAAATCTGCATCAGGTTGCTGAAGTTTAGGGACCGTTAGCCATGATCTTATCTTCCGTTTGAAATACGTTTGTAATACATGATACTTAGTCATTGATCCTTAGCGTAGTAAATATCCCTGAAAAGTAGGAACGGTTGAATTTGCACAAGATGAGTTGAACCTGCATCTTCAATATGTTAGAAGCAAGAATGTCATGTTAAAGATGCTGAATAATCAAGATGTTGAAGAACCATTGGAACCAAGATGTCAATGCAGTGCTCAAGAAAAATCTACCCCAAACAACTGTTATATTTTCAGAACTCAAACTCAAGACCTATAGGTAACCTAAAACACCCCCTACTAGGTGATAATATGTGTTTTTGGTGACGGAGATAGCATTGAATAATCATCAAACTGCACATCCTTTTGTTTCTTCACGACACATACCGCTAAGTGAAGACGCGACACAAATGAGTATTAGACAAATCTAAACAATCGAGCACAAAAGTAAAAGAATTACAATAAAATTGAAATATAATATACAACATAAAAATTAACAAAGAAAAAACCGTAAGTCGTCGTCTTTTATTTGCTTGAATCCGAGCCGTGTTAGACACTCTCCTTAAGACTAATTCGCCCCCTCACTATGAGTGCTCGAGGTCTTCAATGGACGTTAGTCTCCCAGGATAGAACGGATGAACCGGAACAACTTTGCACTTAAGTTTTCCGGCGAATTTCCCTATGCTTGGACAAAATCACCATGGATATTTCTCTAGGAGACCAAAGGAAGAAGATAACAAATTGTAAGAGGGAGGTGGAGAATTGATGGAAAAGGAAAATCAATTTTCATTATTGTGGGTCTCTCTACTTATAGCTCCACTAACTCTCCCATGAATACCCAATTAATCTTAGTATTAATATGAGACTTATTACTTTCTATTCAATAAGTTTAATACCAAACTTTGTAACCCCAAATTCCAAAGTAATGATCCATATTAATCCCTCAATTAATCTAGGAATTATGGGACATCAATAGTGGTGTTAACTTCTAAAAGTTACACTTTAACCCTCTTACTTTGAGCTATCATATCTTTCTCATCCAATACCAAATTGGACATCTAGATATTTCATTTTCATGTTCTCACAACGTGGAACATGAACCCACAATAATCTTTGTCAAACGACAAACGATTCATGTAAGGAAAATACACAACTTCCTTCACATATAACAAATTTTTCCAACAATCCCCCACATGAAGGAAATTAATGACGAGTTTGGTGATAGAGTCCGGCAGACGAAAACTTGCATACGATAGGTGTGGGAATGCCCATTGAACCTTCGCTCGTACAAGCATATTTACCCTACTCGCAAGTCGGTAGACGCGATGTCCTTGAACCGCTATGCTTTTTGTGTAGCCGTTCATATACTTGACACAAGTAACGTCCTAACATAGTTCAATTCTCATAGCTATGTTCATTCATGGCCCTGAACATTTTTCCTGGTTCTGTGAAAGGGTCTAAGAATTGAGCCTCACAAAATTCTCCTCGAAGCGGCCCCACTTCTCTCTCACATAGGTGATTTCTCAAAGGTAACCCGTATTACCCCGCTCAAATTTTTGACGCGTAAGAATCATTAGAAGCCATAAGTTTATCCTTGTCCTTTCGGTATGTCACTAACAGGAATGGACTTGGGGTTGGTTCCCCCACAGTGACGCTGCAAGTCTTTTAACAGTTAGGTTGTCCCATTGAATCTAGTTCTTGGGATCTCCAGTCATCTAGATTGGGTTTTCCGCTGTGTTTAACTTTTAAGAGGCTTACGTCTCATTCCCCTTATCGAACTTTCAACTAACTCTCTATTTAACCCTTTGGTTAACGGATCCATTTATCATTTGACTTCACATTGTCAAATTAGTTGAGAGTAGTTGTTTAATGGTATTATGTCTTAGACATAAATGTCTAGACTACCATTACACACATTTCTATATGTCTTTTCAATCATAAATTGACTTTAGCAATATACCATCTTGCTAACACAAGCTTTATCCATTTGATACTTGTTAACTCAAATTCATTTAAATCCCAGCTATTCCATATTGATCATTTCAAAAATTTCAAGAATATCCACCTAATGACTTGTTTAACAACAAGTCTATTAGTTTTCCTTGAATTTGAATCAACAGATCAAATTGACAAGAATTTCCCTTAGTTAACATATCGTTTTTGGATTTAATCACTTTGTTTAAATCCATACAATCAAACCTTTGATGTCATTATCTTTGTACTTGTCTCAAGTCATACAATGACTTTACAAACTAGCACATTTTCTTCTAGGTTCCATTTCTTGAACCGTTTCAACACTTTGATCTATTTCATTCAAAATATCATATATTCACTTTCATAAATTTGACATCAATACCTGATTTTCATTGATTTTATTTTCTTTTGATTTTTATATATATTCAAACTTATTGAATCATATATACCAAACCAATATGCACAATTGTTATGAACATAACTCTTGAAACATAATCCACCATTTAGTAACCAAATTCAATTTCTTTGGTAATTGGACTTGCTACTTTGCGAAACACCCCCACATTAACAAGTGTACGTAGGCCTACGTTTCCATACTTCATATGGACATCTCATTGTTTTCTTGGGGAAACCTCTCCAAAAGGTAATTATTTTTCAAAGTATACCCACCCCCACATTTTTGGAGTAGTCCCAAAATTAGCAATAATGCCAATTTTCATTATTAACACCATTTGATCATGATGTACATTGTGGACACTTTGTTTCATTGCTCATGTACAACAAACCCCTCGGGTTGTTCTATGTAATTTTTCTCTTCTAAATCAACATTTAGAAAGGTTATTTACATCCATTTGATGCATTTCAAATTCTGCTATGCAGCAATTGCAAATACAACTCTTTATTCTCGTGATGAGAGAATAAGTATAAAAGTAATCAAGGTCTCCATTTTTCTTGTAATCCTCAATTACAAGTCTATCCTTGTACTCATTGATTGTTCCATCGTTCTTCATTTCCTTTTTGAAAATTGACTTATATGCTAGTGATTTACTACTCCGAGGTAAATTCACTAGTTTCTAAGTATGATTTTCCAAGATTGAATCAATCTCACTTTTAATGGCCTCTTTCCTCAAAGATCCTTCCAAAGAGCTCAATGTCTTTATAACTTTGTGATTCACTTTCTAGCATGGAGGTTAGAAAATTCGGGCCATAGAATTTTCTTATCCTACTTCATTTTCTATGTCAAGGTTATACCTTTTCTTTATCATTACTCATGATAAGTTTCTTCTTCTTCTTCTTCTTCTTCTTCTTCTTCTTCTTCTTCTTCTTCTTCTTCTTCTTCTTCTTCTTCTATTGAATCATTAATCCGTTTGAATGAGTTTACCTCATCTCTTAATTTATACGGAAACATATTCTTAAAGTAAGAAGCGCTTCATGATTCCATTATTGAATCTTGAATTCATACACAAGAATTATATAATCACAACTATTGTAAGCATACCCAACCATATGCAATCAATAGTATTTAGTGTAACATATACACAAACTACATTTAGTTGTGTTTTATCGCTACCTCCTTATTAAGTTGATTTCCAACTTTTTCTTTAAAGAGATAAGATTAAATATTTTGCTCTTAAGCAAATATTGATAAATGTAATAATTTACACATTACCACCATGTGTTTAAATAATATTCACATCATAAGCATCAATATGCTTTGATTATATTTCTTCAAGCACATATCACATTTTCTTTGAATTCCTTTTTAACGTAAGGAATATGATCTAACTAACGAGACTTATTCTCATTATTGATCACTAATTCAACTCATCGGTTGATACAATTCCATTTCATTCATTTAAGAATCATGAATATTATTCTTGATGATATCATGTTTGACATTCAAACCAAGTTTGACTTTCCAAATAAGCTTGACTTTTCAAACCAAGTTTGACCAACTTATCTTAGAGTTAATCATTTCGATTTGCTTCAACTTCTTCTCCAAAGCTCTATTCTCTTTTTCAACACAAAGACAAATAGCAAAAACCTCAACTTTCATTTATATGTGAGGTAATTCTTGAAAACTTTTCAAGTGTGAAACAATTTCTCAATTATTGCCATCACTTGAGAATTTCACTCAACACCATCCATTCGGTATGGTTTTCATGAAAGACCATTTTCAATTCTTTCATTTAACTTTTCATGGTTTATGAAGTCCACTATTTTAAAATCAAGAGCACGACTTATAATGAAGTTCATTTCAGCCGCATTCTCAGATTTATTATTTATAATCCAAAGACTCTCATAATTATTTCACCATTTTCTAGGTACTATACACGTTATATAACGAATTCGACAATCCGTTAAGTATATAATTCCAAAAAAAAATCTCATGCTTCAACCGCACTCACGGATTAAACATCCATCTTATTTTCGCCCAACTTCATAGAATCTTCCTTAAGAAACCTCACAAGTTTAAGGGTTGTCAAGTAGAACATCTATTGTTGCCATCACTTAAAGTCGAGGCCAACAAAATTTTCTAACTTCTCATTATGTGAGCCGGAATACTTGGAACAACCACATCCCATTGAAGATTTTTCTCCACACAAGGAGCCTTCCCTAAAACATTGGTTTTAATTTTTCAAAAATTAAACACCAAATTATAACTTTGTTGTTACAAATAGAGCTCTCTAATATAATTAGAGAATTCACCCAAAAATAAATATTAATTCATTAGGGGAATTATCACAATTTAATTCTTATAACAAATCATATTATAAACCTCTAAATTTCTTTAATGAAATTATAATTGGAGGTTAACTATTCCAAAATTTTAAAGGTCTCATCTTGGAGTACCTCTAAATTAGAGAAATTACCTTCTCATTCACCAAATACACAATTTCTTTTAGAAGTTATACTTCTAAATATTTTGTGTCATTTGTCATCAACAATAGAATTTAACTACTTCCTTTAATAATTCATTTTATTTTTAATCTTTTGACATTAGTCACCCATTTCAATTATAGGTTTTAACAACTTCTCCCAAGAAGCCCTATACTTTAGTCCTTGTGATATATGTCAATCTTCACAACAATAAAATTCAACAACTTCTTTCAAGAAGCTCTATTGTTTTAATCTTTGTGACTTTTGTCACTATTGACAATAATAGGCTTTAACAACTTTTTTCTAGAAGCCCTATCATCTTTGTCAATACATCGCATAAACAATGCAACGTTAAAGACTACATCTTTATCCGTTCATCTTCTCAACTTAGTTCAAAAGAACTTTTCATTTATAAAATGCAACGTTAAAGACGATATCTTTACCCGTCCATCTTCTCAACTTAGAGCAATGAACTATTCAATTTTTCTCAACATGATTCTTGTGAATCATAAGAACGTTAAATACGATATCTTTAACCGTTCATTTTCTCAATTTAGTTCAATCGAACTTTTCAATTTTTCTCACTATGATTTTCATGAACCATAAGAGATCTATCATTTATTGTATAAACACTAGAAGTGGCATCACCACAACTATTTTACACAATCATTGCAACATTCTTGATGTTCATCCGTAAGTCAATACATCATTACTTTTTTCAGAAACTGCTCTATTCCGAAATTTATATATTAATATCTACATAATAAAATCCAATCTCCACCGTTCAGAATCTTTTCCTATGAGTCCTGAACTTGCACACCAAAGTTCAGTCCGATCCAACGGTTAAAGAAACGGGAAAATAATTTTTACCACAAATGGTCACTGAAAAAATGTGCTGGAATTTTCTTCCGTCTCGTCCATCGTTTTCCAAGTCTTTTACCTCATTCTTTGATTACCGCTCCACCGGATTTCCAAATCTGTAATTCTTTCTCAAATAGGGAATTAGTCTTAAGATTGTTAGACAAATCTAAACAATCGAGCACAAAAGAAAAAGAATTACAATAAAATTGAAATACAATATACAACATAAAAATTAACAAAGAAAAAACCGTAAGTCGTCGTCTTTTATTTGCTTGAATCCGAGCCGTGTTAGACACTCTCCTTAAGACTAATTCGCCCCCTCACTACGAGTGCTCGAGGTCTTCAATGGACGTTAGTCTCCCAGGATAGAACGGATGAACCGGAACAACTTTGCACTTAAGTTTTCCTGCAAATTTCCCTGTGCTGGAATTTTCTTCCGTCTCGTCCATCGTTTTCCAAGTATTTTACGTCATTCTTTGATTACCGCTCCACCGGATTTCCAAATCTGTAATTCTTTCTCAAATAGAGAATTAGTCTTAAGATTGTTAGACAAATCTAAACAATCGAGCACAAAAGAAAAAGAATTACAATAAAATTGAAATACAATATACAACATAAAAATTAACAAAGAAAAAACAGTAAGTCGTCGTCTTTTATTTGCTTGAATCCGAGCCGTGTTAGACACTCTCCTTAAGACTAATTCGCTTCCTCACTACGAGTGCTCGAGGTCTTCAATGGACGTTAGTCTCCCAGGATAGAACGGATGAACCGGAACAACTTTGCACTTAAGTTTTCCTGCGAATTTTCCTATGCTTGGACAAAATCACCATGGATATTTCTCTAGGAGGCCAAAGGAAGAAGATAACAAATTGTAAGAGGGAGGTGGAGAATAGATGGAAAAGGAAAATCAATTTTCATTATTGTGGGTCTCTCTACTTATAGCTCCACTAACTCTCCCATGAATACCCAATTAATCCTAGTATTAATATGAGACTCATTACTTTCTATTGAATAAGTGTAATACCAAACTTTGTAACCCCAAATTCCAAAGTAATGATCCATATTAATCCTCAATTAATATAGTAATTATGGGACATCAATAGTGGTGTTAACTTCTAAAAGTTACACTTTAACCCACTTACTTTGAGCTATCATATCTTTCTCATCCAAAACCAAATTGGACATCTAGATATTTCATTTTCATGTTCTCACAACGTGGAACATGAACCCACAATAATCTTTGTCAAACGACAAACGATTCATGTAAGGAAAATACACAATTTCCTTCACATATAACAAATTTTTCCAACAATGAGATGTACACCAAGGATAGCCGTTGTAGCTTGTGAAATGATGTAAGGATTTTAAGCTTCCCAATACCTTGCGTACACTTTGGTGGCTTTTGTTTTTATAAGCATTAAGTGCTGAAATTTGATTTCACCTCTGAAATCTGATTAAGTGTTAAGAGACAGCGTCTGAAGACTGAATTCTGAATTAGGCAAGCTGTTTGATTTTCCATCTAAATTCGTTTTCTGAAATGTGTGTATTATATATATATATATATATATATATATATATATATATATATATATATATATATATATATATATATATATATATATATATATTAATATATTTAATATATATATATGAGTTGGTCTTATAAAAAATGCGTTTTTTCTGGCACTTAGAAAAAACGTGTTTTATGTTTCCCCGTTTGTGTCAGTGCCAGTTAAACAAAGTGCCAGTGTGATAAAGTGCCAGTGTGATAAAGTGTCAGTGCATGTGTAACAAAATGCCAGTGAAAAAAGTGTCAGTTCCAATATAACAAAGTGCCAGTGTAAACTGGCACTGGCACTTTGTTAAACTGGCACTGACACTTTTTACACGGGCACTTTTATATACATGAACTGGCACTCTTCACACTGGCACTCTGTTACACTAACACTGGCACTTTGTTACACTAACATTTTTGCTGGCTCTCAAAAACACAAGCACTGGCATTCAAAAACACATGCACTGGCACTCAAATACACATACACTGGCACTGATGGAGAAAATTCCACTGTGTAATAAAAATACCTTGCAAGTACAAGTTACTGTTGTAGCAATATGCACAAGCAAGGGTCGAATCCACAGAGACTTGAGTGTTCAACAAGTAAATTTAATTAATGCTAAAAGTAACTAGAAGGGGGTTTTTGGTTTTGATTTATTAAAAACTAATAACGAAAGAAATTTAAATAACTAAAGTAACAAATGAGCAGGTGCGCAGAAGTAATTCAAGGATGAGACAACTAGCCCACGAATTGGATTCACCACATATTATCTCTTTATGCCTTTTGGAATGATAAAATATTAATTGGGTTTAGGGCTTCTTCACTTTTGTAAGAATTGGGACGGTTAGATGGCCGGGTTGCAATTCTATTATTGAGTGATTATCAATTATCACGCAAGATCAAATTAACAAAAACTCAATTCATTAAGCACAAAAGAATTAATGTAACCTAGACTCAATCGATTCACGCAAGATCGTCAATCGAGTCCAATCACCCTAATAGTGTTCATGCACAATTCCCCACGCAAATGCAAGAATCATACCAAATATCAATTACGAATATTAGAATGAACTAACCTCACAATTAAAAGAAGATTAAAGACTTAGCATAAAGATCAAATACGGGCTACACCAATCCGTGAACTACAAAGAACTTAGCTACTCATATTCAGGATTGACATCACAAAATATGAATAGCCACAATACATCAAACCTGAAAATCTTGAAAGACCTCCAAAATCCAAAATCCTTCAAAGCTTTTAAAATATAGGCAAGAAACTAAAATAAAAGGTACCTAATAATCAGTCTAAAAGGGAGTATATATACTCCTTAATAAGTCCTATATTAACCTGGAAAAAAAAGGAAGAAAATCCATGCAAATCTGTGCCATACGCTCTGCTGACGTCACAAACCGCGTCCTGGCACGAGTCGTGCTAATTAGCACGAGTCGTGCCCTGTTGATTTCACTCGTGAGAACGAGTCGTCCACTGTCCTTCAAGTCGTTCTGATCGCTTTCTTGGACTGGTACTTTGGTTGCCACTCGTGAGAACGAGTCGTGCTAATGACCCCCACTCGTTCTGATCAGCTTGTCTCTGGCGTGCTTGATTCCCATTCGTTCTCCACTCGTGCCCAATCCTTCTTCAGTCGTGCTTCACTCGTGCCATATGCAGAATTGCCCAACTTTGACTCAGCTTTGACCTGGCCTTCGCCCCTTGACTTTGTTTGACCCCGAGCTTGAACCTTGATCATTTTGTTGCCCTTTTTCATAGACCAATGACTTGCACTCTTTGCTCCATGAGATTTCACAACCAATTACAAAGAAAAAGCCAAAACTGCCCTCAAAATGCATTGTTTTCTCACACAACCTCACCTTACAAAATGTCACTCGAATACATCAAAACCAATCTAAATACATCAAAACTCAATGAAAAGCATTCGGAAACATAGGTAAAATGATATGTACAAAATCCACTCATCAAATTCCCCCACACTTAGACCATTACTCGTCCCTGAGTAATATCCTAACTCCAATCTAAAATTGGTCTAAAACAGATGTGTGGAAGAAGATGATACCTAGTTCCTCTACCCCTCAATCACAAGTCACTCGAAGATGATATACCGGAGTGTACAAAACTCCGTCTCCATACAACTCCCCAAAGAAACATCAATGGCCCTAGCTTGACATCAAACTCCATAATAAAATGATCGTCCAAACTAGGGCCCACACAATGATAGTTGGGGGAAACTACCATGTCCTAAATTTTCCCCCACACTTGCTCACACTACGTAATGTACACCCTCAATCAAAAGTTAATGTTAAGCAAAGGGAATACTCAACAAAAACTTACCTCGTGCTATTCTCCAACCCCCCTTATTACTCCAAGGTGCACAAGGATTTCTATCCTAACGCCTCTAACACAAACCTCCATCTCAAAAAAATGTTCCTACCCGAACTCCTAACTCCCCCTTATGTCTCCACGCCGATGAATAAGGATGTTATCACTCAAATTCTCACCTTTTTCCTAACCTTTCGAGTTTTCACTTAGCCGCTCTATTTTTTTTATTTTTTTTAATATATATACAGTACAAGGCACCGCCCTTCCCCCACACTTAAACTACACAGTGTCCTCAATGTGTGCACAAAAATAAAACAAGACAGTTTAAATGCAAAGAGGGAAGGGAGTAAGAAAATGTACCCTCAATATCTCAGGCCGAAGCCCCCATCCGGAAACTGGTCCTCACGGTCCAACTGCCGATGTCTGCGCCTATCAGCTCTCCTCATCATCTCTACAAAGTGTGCGTCTGGGACCGGCTCATAGTGTCTCGGCTCGGACTGCTGCATCCAAAGCTCCTGCTGATATATCGTTCTCCCCATAGTCTCCATCATGTCCTACAAAGCCTCTAATCTGTCATCCTGAGCGTCCCAACGCCTATCCACATAATCAAACCGGTTGCGCCACATCAAGTTTTGCGCCTCCCGGGCTTCACACTCCTCTCTATATCTCCTCTCCCGCTCTTCTGCATCTCTCTGGTGCTGAGCCTCCAAATAAGCTCTCATATCATCCCAATTACCAAAGGCCCCCACCATACTCGACTGGCCCTGACCATGACCTGCATAGCCTCCACTCGTCCCGGCCTGAAATGGATCTCTCATCTGGTGATCCTCACCACCCTGAGGCAACTGTTGCTCCTTTTCTTCGCCAATCACTCTCTCACCTCTATCTCTCATCACGTCACGCAATGTCATATCAGCAACATACGGCATCCTCCAATCCCGCGCGTATGGTCCAAAAGGGAAGACCACTCCTTGTGCGCATCTGAAATTTCTACCCTCTCCATAATTAAATGTCAATGCCTTGTTCTGCCCCGAGATCCTCTCAAAAGTGTCATAACGATATAAGAAAAACCGATCATAAAATAGGGGCCCATCCGCATTCCCTACCGATCTAGGATGGTTGCGCACAAAATTCTCCACCAATAAAGTAACCATGCCACCCACCGGAATGTTTCCATTCCCATTGACTCCCAAAGCTTCACATCTCCTGAAAAACAAATCAATCCAATCTGGGATAACAGTGTTGGAGGATAACGCACACTCCATAGTAGCAAACTGTAGGGCATTCATATGTGCCGGTTCCCCATTAGCATAGAAAGTCATAGATAAACCCCTATAAAGAAGTTTCCAAGCAGGATGGGAAAGAGACTTCATAACCACGTAGGGCTTTTGCATGAACTTGCCCGTCAACTCATAGAAAAATGTCTCCACCGTTCTATCCCTTTCCGACCACTCTCCCCTGGGCTCACTCACTCCCAAATATTCCCGAGCTGCAACATATGAAAGGGTCCTCGTGATATCATTCACATTAGACTTAACACTCCTCACTCCATTCTCCTCACGTCTCTCTAATGTAGCCAAAAACTCAAGCGTGACTCGCTTGTACACCCCCACACTTTTGCCCAAGAAATCTCCCAAACCAATGTTGTTTAATAGCCCCGCAACCAAACCATGGAGACCAAATTTCCGCAATGTATTCTCACATAAGAATCTGGTCACCTGGACATCTCTCCCATTAGCTAAATTTCTCCATTTATTTTTTTGAGCATCCGTCAACTTAGTCAAACCCATGAAATCGTCGGGTATTCGTGGAGGCTCCTCCACAACAATGTTTCTCCTTTTCTTGGAAGGAGCTTCAACTCCTTTACCCCCTTTATCTTTTGTTCTTCCCATAACTCACCCAAGAACAGTCAACACAAAATATTTGAAACAAATAATAATCCCAAACAATCCAACCTTCCTCCAAATTCACCAAGCAACAACCAACACAATTTTTAAAATCGACGGAGAAGATAGAAGCCAAATGTACCTTTGACAGTTAAGGTCACCGGAAAAATGGCCGAAGAGTTCGCCGGAAAGTCACCGGAATTTTAGAAGAAACCCGGAGAAGAGGGGGAATACCAATGTAGCACCAACCCCAAAGAAATTTGCTCCAATCCGTACTCCACACCAAGCATTCAACACAAACCCACCACCAAACACTTCAGGCTTTTCATCAAGAAATCACCAAAAAGGTGGAATTTTGGACTGAGATTTCGGATTAGGAGGGCTAAAATGGGGTGGAGAAGAGGATTTTGTGGGTTAGGGGTAGAGATTTTAGGGATTAATGGAGGATTTTAGAGAGGGAAAAGAAGGGTTTTTGAATTTAGGGTAGAGAGAGAAAGGGGGCGGCTGGAATTTGTAAAGGGAGGGGCACGACTGAAGGGTATTAGGAAAACTGATGGTGCAATTTTAATTTTGGCACGAGTCGTGCCATTTAGCACGAGTCGTGCCCTTTGAAACCATTCGTGCCCACGACTCGTGCCCAAGTCCCCCAATCGTTCTGATTGAAACGAGCCTTTCTCTCCCACTCGTGCTCCCACTCGTTCTCAGGAGCACGAGTCGTGCTCTGCCTGGGCCAATTTTCAATTGTTTTTTTTTTTAGGCCCAGGATTTTTGCTCCTCCACGCACATTTTCCTGCACATCATTAAACAAAGAAAATACCCTTCAGTAGCACCAGTTTAATACACAAATACAAATACAAATCCGGGTTGTCTCCCGGTGAGCCGCCCTTTTTTTAATGTCTTTGGCTAGACCATTTGCATGCCTAAGTTGACACACATTTTGACCGCACTTTCGTTGCCTACGTCCCCATTATTGTGCGCGGACTACCCAATAAAAATAGGCTCAGGTCACCGTAGTTCGACATGTTTACGAAATAAAAGACCCATAAAAGCGGAATTTTTTTTTTATAAATATCACCACCCCCACACTTAAATCATGCTATGTCCTCATGGCATAGACCAAGAAAAACACAACACAACCTAAATGCAAAGATGAAGAAAACTGGAAAGAAAATACGGAAAGCAATAAATGTTACCTATATTGGGTTGCCTCCCAATCAGCGCTTTTTGGTTATCGTCGTTAAGCTCGACGTTATGCCCCAACAAAACTAGGCGGCCTCCTCCGGGTCCACCAACTCGATCACGTCAATCTCATTGATGTCTTCCAAAATTGACACCCCTTCGTAATATGGTTTCACTCGATGCCCATTGACTTTAAATACATTCCCATCTTTAGGATTCTTGAGTTCAACTGCTCCGTGCGGATACACACGCACCACATCATAAGGGCCTGACCACCTAGAACTCAACTTACCCGAAAAGAGCTTCAACCGAGAGTTAAAGAGTAGGACCTTCATACCCGGCCTTATGAACTTGGGTTTCAAATGTTTGTCGTGGTATCGCTTGGTCCTTTCTTTGTACAATTGCGCGCTCTTATAGGACTCTTGGCGGAGCTCCTCAATCTCATCAAGTGCAAGCAATCTCTTTTCTCTCGCAGCATTTAAGTCCATGTTCAATTCCCTCACAGCCCAATACGACTTGTGTTCCAACTCCACCGGGAGGTGACATTCCTTCCCATACACTATCCTGTACGGACTCATTCCAATGGGTGTTTTGTATGCCATTCTTTATGCCCACAATGCATCCCCCAACTTTAATGCCCAATCTTTTCTGTTGGGACGCACTGTTTTCTCAAGAACACCCTTTATTTGTCGATTAATCACCTCCACCTGTCCCGAAGTTTGAGGATGGTATGCTGTAGCAAGCTTATGCACCACCCCATACTTTTTCAAAACTGTATTGAACTTCTTGTTGGTGAAGTGGATCCCTTGATCACTGATAATTGCCCGCGGCACTCCATACCTGCTGAAAATGTTATCAACCACAAACTTGGAAACAACATTAGCATCGTTAGTTCGGGTGGCAATTGCCTCCACCCACTTTGAAACATAATCAACAGCAACAAGTATGTACAAATAACCGTGGGAGGGGGAAAAGGGCCCATAAAATCAATGCCCCACACATCAAATATATCAACAATAAGATTACGTTGCAAGGGCATCTCATCTCTCTTTCCTATGTTCCCGGACCGTTGACACCTATCACACCTAAGGCAAAACTCTTGAGCATTTTTAAACAGAGTAGGCCAATAAAGACCCGATTGAAGCACTTTCCTAGCAGTCTTTTGGCCACTAAAATGACCCCCACATTGGAGTTCATGACAAAATCTCAACACACTACTCTGCTCATGGTCCGGGACACATCTCCTAACAATTTTGTCCGGGCAAATTTTCCACAAATAAGGATCATCCCAAATGTAATGTTTCACATCGGACTTAAACTTGCATTTTTGGTCATACGTGAAATGTGGTGGGAACATATTAGATACCAAGTAATTAACGAAATCGGCATACCAAGGCTCTTGGACATGTACAACAAGAAGTTGTTCATCCGGAAAATTTTCATTAACCGGAATCAAACTTTCCTCGATATTAAGATACGAATAGTCCTCAAGCCTCGATAAATGATCCGCTACCACATTCTCAGTCCCCTTTTTGTCCCGGATCTCAACATCAAATTCTTGTAACAATAACATCCACCTCAACAAACGAGGCTTAGCATCCTTTTTATTTAACAAATGTTTCAATGCAGCATGGTCAGAATAAATTATCACCTTTGACCCAAGCAAGTAAGAACGAAACTTTTCCAATGCAAACACAACAGCCAAAAATTCTTTTTCAGTGGTGGTGTAGTTCAGTTGTGCATCATTAAGTGTTCTAATTGCATAGTGGATAACGGAAGGCAATTTGTCAATCCTTTGTCCCAAAACAGCCCCAATGGCAAAGTCCGAGGCATCACACATGATCTCAAAAGGGTGAGACCAATTGGGACTAGACAGAATGGGAGCACATGTCAACTTTTCTTTAAGCAAATTGAAAGCATCAACGCATTCTTGATCAAAAATGAACTCCGTATCCTTGGCAAGCAGATTACATAAAGGCTTACAAATTTTTGAAAACTCTTTTATGAATCGCCTATAGAAACCCGCATGCCCTAGGAAACTTCGCACACCCTTGACTGAATTAGGGGGAGGTAATTTTGCAATCACATCAATTTTAGCTCTATCAACCTCTATCCCCTTATTTGACACAATGTGTCCTAAAACAATGCCATGTTTTACAAGAAAATGACACTTTTCCCAACTCTAAGTCAAGTTGGTTTCGCAACACCTTTTAAAAACAGATGTCAAAATCTTTAAACAATCATCAAAACTATCCCCAACAACCAAAAAATCATCCATGAAAACCTCAACACACCTTTCAATCATATCCGAAAAAATAGAGGTCATGCACCTTTGAAATGTCGCAGGTGCATTGCAAAGCCCGAAGGGCATCCTCCTAAATGCATATGTGCCAAAAGGACATGTGAAGGTGGTTTTGGACTGGTCTTCAGGGGCTATGGCAATCTGATTATACCCCGAAAAGCCATCCAGAAAACAATAGTAAGAATGACCGGCCAACCTCTCTAGCATCTGATCAATAAAAGGTAAACGAAAGTGATCTTTCTTAGTTGCAGCATTTAATTTTCTCAAGTCGATACACATCCTAAGACCGGTCACTTCCCTCATTGGCACGTCCTCTCCTTTCTCATTCTGAACTACAGTGATGCCCGATCTTTTTGGTACAACTTGTACCGGGCTTACCCATTCACTTTCAGTCATCGGGTAAATAATACCCGCATCTAGCAATTTAAGGACCTCTTTTCTCACAGCTTCCTCCATGTGAGGATTCAGCCTCCTTGCCTCTCCCTAGACGGTTTAGCACCATCCAAGAGATGAATTATGTGCATGCACATCGAGGGACTAATTCCCTTAATGTCCTTTAATGTCCATCCAATGGCCTCTTTATACTCACTCAGAACAGCAATCAATTGGGCCTCTTGTTCTTTGGACAAATCAAATGCAATTATGACAGGCAATGTTTCTCCCTCTCCTAAAAATGCATATTTTAAATTTGACGAGAGAATTTAACTCAAGGACTGGGGGAATCACAATAGAAGGAGCCAACTTCTCATTGAAGTGGCCTAGGGGGTGAAACGGGCCATCATTAGGATGGTGCTCGTCGGCCTTATCCACAGCCATTAGTTGAGAATCCCCATTATCCCTAGGTTTCTCACCGCCCATTGAAATCAATGACTCTAACTCCTCACAATCTCTCTCATGCCATGAAATATCACGCACACAATCATCAACCTCATCAAACTCATCTACAAACATGCAAGACTCATCATGACCTACCGCATTTTTCATTACCTCAAAAACATTTATTTCAATTTTTTCATTTGCGACAGTCATGGAGAGAGTGCCACTAGCAACATTGATTACGGTGTTGGTCGTTGCCATGAATGGTCTCCCGAGCAAAATGGGTGAATCACGGCGACTACCCTCACCGTGAGGCATCTCTAAAACCACAAAATCCACAGGAATGATCAATGACCCAACCTGAACTAAAACATCCTCTACGATGCCCAATGGTCTTTTTATGGACCGATCAGCGAGTTGTAGGGCCATCATAGTGGGTTTTAGCTCAGGTAAACCCAACTCAAGATACATGTAATAAGGCTACAGATTAATGCTTGCCTCAAGATCAAGCATAGCTTTCACCGTGTGAGAATCCCCCAAAGTAATGGAAATTAGAAAACTCCCGGGGTCTTTCATTTTCGGTGGAAGACTATGTTTGACTACAGCGCTCGCATTCTCACCCAACACCAATTTATCATCTTTCCCATACTGAATTTTCTTGGAATTAATTTCCTTGAAGAATTTGGCATACGCAGGAACATTCTTGATCACATTCAACAAAGGCAAATTTATATTAACTTTTGAAAACATGTCAATCAATTCTTTCATTTGGTGATCAAGTTTGTTCCTCAAAAATCTACCAGGGAAAGGAACAGGGGGCACATATGGCTTGGGGTTGGACTTTTCTACATTCACATTTTGCCCCAATCCATTAGTACCCTCATCCTCAGACACAACATCCTCAACAATCACATTTTCCACATTCGGGTGTTCCACAACAGGAGAGTCAATGACAGGGGGTGTAGGATGAGAAGAAGGAGAAATTACCTGGTTGTCTACCTGTTTGCCACCACGTATGGTGATGATGGCCTTGGCTTGCTCCCCTTGGCTAGGGAATATACCCGGCTGTCGTCCCTGTAATGCCTCCGCCAATTGACCCATTTGGGTCTCCAACTTTTTCATTGCAGCAGCTTGATTGTTGTTTGCTTGCTGCTGTTCTGCCCTCGCTTGGAGTTGCTCCGCTCTCATCCGATCCATCACCTCTTCCCAAGGCTCTCTTTTCCTTTCATAAGGCCCCTGTGGTGGTGGTTGGGGATGGAGAGGTTTATTCGGCTGTTGATTTCCTCCCCAAGAAAAATTAGGGTGCTTCCCCCATCCAGGATTGTATGTATGTGAAAATGGATTGTTACTCAAGGGAACCTCTGCATATATGCTTGCATCGCCTGTACCTGCTCATGATTATATAAATGGGGACTAGTGGTGGGGCAAACTTCATAAGAATGAGTGTTAGATCCACAAGTTACACAACTATCATGCATGACATTACCAACAGATGACACATTGGAAGCAGAATTGGAATTACTATTCATGGCCAACGTATCAAACTTTTGATTTAAAAGTGCAATTTGTTTTGAAAGCTCATCGTTCATTCCTATTCCATTCACACTATTTGTTTTACCCCTTGACCCCTTTTGTTGCGAATTAGATGCTAATCTCTCAAAAAGATCTTGGGTCTCCTCCGCAGTTTTGGCTCCTAAAGAGCCTCCGGCTGCGTTATCAACCATAGCCTGATCGACTTGTGTCAACCCCCCATAGAAAGTTTGATGCAATAAAAGCAAAGGAAAATTATGGTGGGGACATTGCACCAAAAGCATCTTAAATCTGTCCCATGCTTCATGAAATGCCTCAAAAGAGTCCTGTGTGAACCCTATAATTTTCTGTCTAAAAGTGGCTAACGTAGCATGTGGGAAGTATTTTCTCATAAATATATCATGTAATTCATCCCAAGTATTAATGCTCCTAGGTGGGAGCAACATGAGCCACTTCTTAGCATTATCCCTCAAAGCAAAGGGAAAACATTTCAATCTTAAGTGCTCATCAGTCACACCTTCTCTCAATGGAAAACTCGACACAATCATCATATATTCCCTCAAGAAATTCAAAGAATCTTCAGAGGGAAGGCCATGAAATTGAGGGATCATGTTAAACAGATGGCCTTTTACCTCGTAACTTTTTGTTGCATCATTCAACACAATGCATGACACAGACGTGTCCACCCGCGGCCTAGAGAAGGCATCCATAGTGGGTGCTTGCAAAGCCATATCAAATTCAAGTTCTTCTCCCTCGGTGGAAGAAGTTTCTAAGTCACTCAAAGTTACCTCTGTCTCGGTGACAGAAGTTTCAGAATCGGTTTCGCTCACTTGAGTAGAGGGAATGCCTCTCTCAACTTTGTCTATCTCGTCATTCAAAGGAACCAAATTAGGATCCAATGACCGACGACCAAACATGCACCGATTAAATAAACTTGTTAAAAATCACAACAAGTCCCCGGCGACGGCGCCAAAAACATGATGGAGAAAATTCCACTGTGTAATAAAAATACCTTGCAAGTACAAGTTACCGTTGTAGCAATATGCACAAGCAAGGGTCAAATCCACAGAGACTTGAGTGTTCAACAAGTAAATTTAATTAATGCTAAAAGTAACTAGAAAGGGGTTTTTGGTTTTGATTTATTAAAAACTAATAACGAAAGAAATTTAAATAACTAAAGTAACAAATGAGCAGGTGTGCAGAAGAAATTCAAGGATGAGACAACTAGCCCACGGATTGGGTTCACCACATATTATCTCTTTATGCCTTTTGGAATGATAAAATATTAATTGGGTTTAGGGCTTCTTCACTTTTGTAAGAATTGGGACTGTTAGATAGCCGGGTTGCAATTCTATTATTGAGTGATTATCAATTATCACGCAAGATCAAATTAACAAAAGCTCAATTCATTAAGAACAAAAGAATTAATGAAACCTAGACTCAATCGATTCACGCAAGATCATCAATCGAGTCCAATCACCCTAATAGTGTTCATGCACAATTCCCCACGCAAATGCAAGAATCATACCAAATATCAATTACGAATATTAGAATGAACTAACCCCACAATTAAAAGAAGATTAAAGACTTAGCATAAAGATCAAATACGGGCTACACCAATCCGTGAACTACAAAGAACTTAGCTACTCATATTCAGGATTGACATCACAAAATATGAATAGCCACAATACATCAAACCTGAAAATCTTGAAAGACCTCCAAAATCCAAAATCCTTCAAAGCTTTTAAAACCTAGGCAAGAAACTAAAATAAAAGGTACCTAATAATCAGTCTAAAAGGGAGTATAT
Organism: Adenophora triphylla var. japonica; assembly: GCA_022495995.1. Lineage (NCBI taxonomy): Eukaryota > Viridiplantae > Streptophyta > Magnoliopsida > Asterales > Campanulaceae > Adenophora > Adenophora triphylla. The sequence continues at coordinate 183,697 of JAFEMH010000262.1, forward strand.
ATACTCCTTAATAAGTCCTATATTAACCAGGAAAAGAAAGGAAGAAAATCCATGCAAATCTGTGCCATACGCTCTGCTGACGTCACAAACCGCGTCCTGGCATGAGTCGTGCTAATTAGCACGAGTCGTGCCCTGTTGATTTCACTCGTGAGAACGAGTCATCCTCTGTCCTTCAAGTCGTTCTGATCGCTTTCTTGGAGTGGTGCTTTGGTTGCCACTTGTGAGAACGAGTCGTGCTAATGACCCCCACTCGTTCTGATCAGCTTGTCTCTGGCGTGCTTGATTCCCATTCGTTCTCCACTTGTGCCCAATCCTTCTTCAGTCGTGCTTCACTCGTGCCATATGCAGAATTGCCCAACTTTGACTCAGCTTTGACCTAGCCTTCGCCCCTTGACTTTGTTTGACCCCGAGCTTGAACCTTGATCATTTTGTTGCCCTTTTTCATAGACCAATGACTTGTACTCTTCGCTCCATGAGATTTCACAACCAATTACAAAGAAAAAGCCAAAACTGCCCTCAAAATGCATTGTTTTCTCACACAACCTCACCTTACAAAATGTCACTTGAATACATCAAAACCAATCTAAATACATCAAAACTCAATGAAAAGCATCCGGAAACATAGGTAAAATGATATGTACAAAATCCACTCATCAGGCACTCAAAAACAATGGTAAACATTTTTGCTGGCTCTCAAAAACACAAGCACTAACACTCATAAACACATGCACTGGCACTCCAAAACACATGTATTGGCACTCCAATACACGTGCACTGGCATCTAAACAAAGCCAAAAATCAATCACGCCAAGCAGCACAAAATTGTATTCAAGAAACAATACGAAAACTGAATCAAACACAATCCAGTAAAAAAATGATTGTTTGGGCATATCCAGCAGACACCATGAAACTGGATAACTAACAACTTCTGCCAACACACATTGCAACCTTACACAGTGAAATTCCGAACCCAAGTGATCCCTAATGTTCCATGCAAAAAGAGTCCAGAAATCTCAATCAATAAATGGTGGAATGCGAGTGTGATCAAGAACAAGAAGGGCAAGGTGATCGGAATTCATTGGAGAAGCAGTGGTGGTGAACTGTTTAGGATTTGAAACAGGGGAGACGGCATTGGCAATTTTGGGGGAATTAAGAGGAACGGTGGAAGCGGTTGAGAGAGGGTTGGATTAGGTTTCCATTCAGCCGAGTAGGGCGAAAATGACGATGAGCTTGGTCGAAGAAGGAGGACGCCATTAGAGAGAGCTCTGGTGAGGAAACCGTTTTGCATCTAGAGAGAGAGACCGTTTTGCGTCTAGAGAGAGAGAGAGAGAGAGTCTGAGAGAAAGAGACGAAGTGTTTAAAAACATGTTTTTTTGTAAGCTTAAAAAAACACATTTTTTACAAGTTTTTGGATATATATATATATATATATATATATATATATATATATATATATATATATATATATATATATATATATATATATATGTATATATATATTATAAGAGGCAATAAGAGGCAGTTAAGTCTTAATCGAAAAAAAAATAAACGGACTTAATTATAACGCCACCTTTGTCATGTCTTACCTATTTCAAAGTGTGAAAATCGTTTTTTGTTCATATTGAATTAAATCTGTTAATATTGAATTAAATCTGTTAAAAGTTGTTTATATAAATTGTTTTTGAAACAATGTGTGAAAATCGTTTTCTGTTCATATTGAATTAAATCTGTTAAAAGTTGTTTATATGATTTAATTGCTCTATGATTTAAGAATTGATTGAAACTGGAAATCTGCAATTTGGCATCTCGTGTCACGCGACAGAATTGGTCTCTGTCACGCGACAGAGTTGGTCATGGGTTGTCTGATGGCTTCGATGGGTCGTGCGACAAATCAGGACTCTGGAAGTCTCTGTCACGCGACAAAATAAGCCCAATCTGGGCAGAATCAGTTTGTTTCGTAATCCTGCTAATCTGTGAATATGTTTGCAATCTGATATGTTTATGTATCAATCTGGATGCTATAAATTTCTGGAAATTGAGTTTATAGGGCTATGCTAGATTAATTCATTGTTTATGCATGCTTAATTAATGTAAATGTGTTTTATTAATTGTTGCGATGCATGAATTATATGTTCTTAAGTGTTAAGAGCTTTGTTAGATGTTTAATTGAAACATTGAATGATAATTTCTTGAATGTTTAGTTGAAACATTAAATTTTGATTTTCTGATTGTTTATGAGAAACAAGTCAGTTTACGCAAAATTTGAAGGAATCTGATTGTTTATGAGAAACAAATCAGTTTATGAGTCTGATTGTTTAAGAGAAACAAGTCAGCATACAAAGTATTGATTATGTTGCATTCAAATTGGTATTGTAATTGTGCATGACTAGGAGAGTTCTGTCTGAGAAAGATTTGGTACTTAAGCAGTCCTTGTGGCTCACCTATTTTCTTGGGAACTTACCTGGTGTACATTATGATTATCTTTGTTGATATGCTGATAATCTGCCTTAAAGGACCTTCATTTAACTTTTAAGTTCTTTATGCCAATCCATGATTAAAACACTTGAGACCACTCGGATAGTTTTGGGTGGGCTTGCCATAGCAAGGTGCTTTGATTCTATTACGTTTGCGAGCAAGATGAGGAAATGGTGGTTCCTATACGTTTAAAGTTGATGAACTTAATTGGGTTATCAAAATGGTTTTGGACCCAAGGCATAAGATGAGATTAAAATATGCTTAGACATATGATGTCTTAAATAAATCTCATAAAAGATCTAAGAGTCATATACGATATGATTGATGTTTTCTACCTAATTAATTTCAATTTTGAGCGGTGCGCCATAGCGTACTTGAGATTAAATTAAAGTTGGATCTTGGCCCATTAAATGCATATTATGCTTATTTGCATTAGAAGGTGTATGATTTAGTGGGAGTATTTATGAAATACATTATTTGCTCTTAAATGATAAATGTGTTGGTATTGATATGTGTTCATATAGTTTGTATATTTTGTTGTAGAAGTAGCATTACACAATGATAATTGCGATTTGTCCTTATGAAGGACAAAGTTCGAAAGGAACGATACAGATAATTCTGATTGGATCAGAAGCCTAAAGAATGGTTCTTAGGTAAATGTGCGTTCTTGACGAATCCGTTCCTGCTAAACCCACTGCAAATATTGCAAAGGGCATATAAGGAGCAACATTAGAAACATGTTGATGATTCTAATAATATTGCTTGCCTTATACTTGCCATCATATTTAAAGGCTCTTATGAAGAACCTTGAACACATGGAAACTGCTTTTGTTCTAGCAAAACGCAAAAGGAAATGTTCCAAATGTGAACTAGGCAAAAGATGTATGTTGTGGTGAAGGCTTTTAATGCATGAGATGCAAAAGGAGCAATCCGCAAGTGTGTTAATGGTTAACACAAGAAAGGGGTTCAAAAGGTAAGGTAAAATAGGTAAAGCAAAGGTTGCTGAACCTAGGGCAAAAGTTGCAATGCCGAAGAGGCTAAACCCAAAGTGTCTCAAAAGGATGCAGTTTGCTACCATTGCAATGAGATTGTTCATTGGAATCAAAGTTGCAAGGCTTATTAGGAAGGCCTAAAAGGTGAAGAAGGTCAATATGATTGCTAATACTTCAAGTATCTATATGATAGATGTTTTACTTTTGACTTCTTGTTCTTGGGTATATGATACCGGATTGGATCCCACATTTGTTTAAATGTGCAAGGAATAAAGAATAGAAAGCTACTCAAAGAAGGTGAATTAAACCTATCCGTGGGAATGGAGCAAGATTGCTACATTAACCATAGGGACTTATGAAGTCACTTTACCTTGTGGACTAATACTTGTTTTGAACAAGTATGACCGCGTTCCGGATTTGAGTAGGAGTATTATTTTCGTTTCTTATATGGATGATGAAGGATATAATTTTCTTATTGAAAATAAGAAGTTTTATATTCATTTAATGATATGCCTTATTGTATTGCATATGTCATTGAATGGTCTTCATATCCTTGATGATGAGAAACAAAATAATGTTGAAGATATCTATAATATAAATGGGAAATCTAAATCGAACAATATGAACAACGAGTTCATATGGCATTGCCAGCTTGGTCAGATAAATAAGAAACATATATCTAAACTCCATTAACATGGAATTTTAGACTCATATGCCGATGAATCATTTGAGGAATGTGGATATTGTTTATTGGGATTATTGACCAAACCACCCTACACTAAGAGTAGTGGAAGGGCTAGTGACTTATTGGTCATTATACATAAGATTTATATGGACCATTAAGTAGCATTGCTAGGGAAAGACTTCGGTATTTCATCACATTTCACTAAAGACTTATCTAGATATGACTATGTCTATCTGATGAAGTCCAAAGGTGAATCGTTTGAGATGTTTCAAACATTTCAAGATGAAGTGCAAAACAACTTGGCAAAACTATTAAGTACATCGATTGGATAGAGGTGGTAAATATTTGAGTCAATAGTTTGACAATCATCTCAAAACTGTGAAATCGTTTCAGAGTTGACTCCACCCGGAACACCACATTGTATGGTATGTCTGAAAGGAGGAATAGAACCTTGTAGGACATGGTTCGTTCGATAATGTGTCAATTAGACTTTCCTATTTCCTATTTCCTTTTGAGGATATGCATTAGAAATAATGTGGTTACACTGAATCGAGTCCCTACTAAATCGGTTCCTAAAGGCACCACATGAGATGTGGCATGGAAGAATGTCTTTCATGAAGATTTGGGGTTGCGAATCTTATGTAAAGAGACTTGCCTCTTATAAGTTAGCACCAAATCTGACAAGGTTATTTTCGGAAATTAATCTTACAACCGCAAAGAGAACAAAATGTTTGTTGCTCTATATGATTCGTTTCTTGAGAAATGGTTTCTCAATAAAGAATCTAGTGGGAGTAAAATTAATCTTGAAGAAATTCAAGAACCCTAAAATAATATTGAACCAAGAGTAGAGACGGAACCAAGTTCACAAGGAGTTGTGAAACCGGTTCAAGATGCACAAGTCCATCGTAGATTGGATAGGTTACGATCAGAACTCAAGAAATATTGATTTCTCGTATCGGAAAGTAATGAAGTGGAAGTCATTGAGAATGACGATCCTACTTCCTATCTTGAGGCGATGTCCACTCCTAATTTGGATAAATGGTTAGGAACCATGGAATCCGAATTATAATCCATGTTAGATGATCAAGTTTGGAACTTGATTGAGCTACCTAAAGGTGTAAAAACTAAAGGGTGCAAGTAGGTCTTCAAGACCGATATGGATGGAAAGGTGTATACTTTCATGACTAAGGATTGTAACAAAAGGAATTTAGGCAAATTCATAGTATTGACTATGTTGAAACCTTTTTCGCCAGTTACAATGCCAAAGTCTATTAGAATTTCAATTGTCTTTATCACATATTGTGACCATGTGATATGACAAATGGATGTCAAACGACTTTCTTTAAATGGAAAGATTATTAAGGATGTGTATAGTACACAACCCAAAGTTTTGTCGATCCGAGAAATTCAATTTAAAGTATGCATGTTGCAAAGAGCCATGAGATGGGTTGGAACAAGCTTCAAGGAAATGGAATCTTCATTTTGATGAATCAGTCAAAATGTTTGACTTCATCAAGTACGAAAATGAATCTTGTGTATACATGAAATTCAGTGGGAGCGTAGTATTAATTCTATTGTTTTATTACAATGATATCTTACTCATTGGAAAAACAAAGTTTCGACACTTAAGACTGTCAAGTCTTGGTCAAGGAAAGATTTCTCAATGAAAGATATGGGAGAAGCCGCTTACATCCTTGGCATCAAGATCTATAGAGATAGATCTAGAAGGATAAATTGGTTTGAGTCAAAGTATTCACATTGACAAGGTTCTTAGAAGAGTCTAATAAGAGTAGCTTGTCAATGGGTCATGGTATTTCTCTTAGCAACACTCATTGTCCTATGACAATTGATGAGCAAAAGGGAATGAATGAAGTTCTGTATGCTTCGGCATTTGGATCTGTCATATATGCCATGATTTGTACTAGACCCGATGTCTCATATGCTTTGAGCACGATGAGTCGATATCAATCTGATCCTGATGTAAACCATTGGATGGCAGTCAAGATGATCCTTAAGTACTTAAGAAGAACTAAGGATACGTTCTTTGAAAGATTGGAAGTTAATCTTGTTGTAAGGGTTACATAGATGCTAGCTTCCAAACTGACAAAGTTAATTTAAAATTGCAATTAGAATTTGTGTTTATGCTTATTAGTGGTGCAATTTTGTTGGAAGGGTTCCTAGCAGAAAATCGTAGCCGATTCTACTACTAAGGCCAAACCTTAGCAACATATGATATGGCTAAAAGAGGCAGTTTGGATCAAAAGCTCATTTAGTGTTTTGGAAATGTTCCAAGTATCACTAATCGGTGAGACTTTTGTTATGACAATCGTGGTGCCATTTGTGCAAACAATGGAACCAAGAACACAACAGCGATCCAAACACTCACTTGGACACTTTTCAAGGAATTCATAAAGAATGAGAAAACCGTTAAGATATGCAAAGTATCAACCGATGATGACATTAGGGATTCACTTACAAAAGACCCTAGCACAGGCAGAAGCATGATGGTCATGTCAAATCAATGGGTATTCGATACATAGATGGAGCCTATTACAAGTGGGAGACTGTTGGTGTAATGCCCTAGGCTTTAGTTATGTTTAACTTAACACCATTATTTATCATCTTTATCGTTTAAGTTTTTTATTTGATTATTATATATTTTGCATATTTATTGTAATAATCTTCATCCCTAATTATTAAGAGAATAATTAGTATAATTGTCAATGGATAATCATATGATGATTATATGCATCGAGATGCACATTGAAATTATGGGTACTTGTTAGTGAACAAGTGACTGGACTTGACCCGTATGAGATTTATGTCATGGTCAAATGTCATAATTAAATCTCATATGGTCACTTCATTTAGTCCCTAGACCTGAAATTATCATGACCTTACATATGATGAAAGTTATGTTTGATTTTAGTCAAACGATATCTTAACACGATATTTATAAAGGCTATCTTTGGCATGATCGAATTCATGATAGGAAGGATGATAAGTCAAGATGGAATTTGTCCCTCAAAAGAGAGATGTGTTGCTTGGGCCCCTCGATGAGTGATAATGGTGAAAGTGTGTGGCCACACCCCAATGTGATTGGATTATCATTATACTCAAGATCGAGAAAGCATTGAACAAATACAAGTTGACGAGGACCATGACTTGTGTTCAATATAACATCGCGCGACAAAGGGAGAAATGGAAGTGTACCATTTGGAAATGTGAATTCTTACGTTATATTATTTGGGTAGACATAATGGCTTTCTAGAGTCCGCTTATGTCTTATGAGGGTCGATATAATCGAGCTCATTGCCAACATAATATAATCCTATTGGGTCACACACAACTAGAATGAATTGGTTAAACCAAGGAAGAAAATGATTGAGAATTCCTGATTTGACTTGAGAGGTCGTGCGACACAACATGGCCAATGGTTGTTTGTGGTCGTGCGACAACTTAAGACCTGAGGCGGTTTTGGACTGGTTTCCTAATTTAATTAGGAAACAAATACTTATATTAAGGTAATATAAATATGAGGTCTGTAACCCTAATTAGAGCTAGCCGAATTTTTCAATAAAAAATTCACAACAAAGGTTTCTCAATATCTCTTCTTAAGGTTTAAGAATCTAGCAATTCTCAAGAACTGTTCTTGGTTCATTCTAACGTGTGGATACTACTAGAGGGTCTTCGCTCGTACGACGATCAAGGCCTAGATTTCTATTGTTCAAAGCAATATGAAGATTCAAGTTTTTGAAGATCGAAGTTTGTGATTCAAAATCACATTGATAATTGTTCGATAGCTCAAGAACGGAAAGCAATAAAGGTTGGTAAATTCTATCTCATAGGAATTCAATTTAATCGTATAGAACGGATCTTAGGGCTTGGGTTTTGTGTTATTAGATGCTTAATTCCGCTGCGCATGGACCCATAAAACCCAACAAAACAACAAATTTATCTTCTCCCCATTTATTATCTTTGACATAAACAATACATTCAAGTATTTAGGCCTTTTTGAAATAGGATTTTATAGGGAGTTTTGTGATCTTGAGAATCTTTGAAGGCAACCCACTTATAAGATATATTGCAGTTATGACACATTTCCCCCAAAACTTCTTTATTAGTCCTGTCTCAAATTTCAATGCTTTAACTGCATCTAAAATGTGCCGATTTTTTGGGATGGATGTATAAGATTTTGTTATAAGGGTAAAATGGGAAATAAGTGGGTGTTTCAAGATTTGCTAGTATTTATTAAGCTAGGTTGATAGGTTATCTAATAAATGTGGGAAATATGATATACTTGCCCCTTTACTTAACTATTAGACGCAGATATACCCCTCATCTTGTTTTTCTACCCATATGCCCTCGTATAAACATTTAATTAGGGTAAATTTGACCAAAAATAACTTTTCGTCAAATTTTTAACGAAATTGCAGACTAGGATGGCTTTATGGTAATTTTGCACATCCACGTCATTTAAATTTGTCAGATAAGCTTGCGAACTATACATAACTTAACTACGTCGTTTTGGTTTTTCCAAACATACACAATTGAACATAAACGGCAAGAGCTCCGACCACCCAATTTCGGGTATGATGGAGGCGACCAACTTAAAGATGGTGTCGCAAAGCTTTTTGGTGATATTTTTGGTGGATTCGTTGATGACGAATTGAGGACCGTTGACTTGATGGTTGACTGTGTGGAAGGAGAGAGAAAAGGGTAGATATAGGAATCGTCACGAGTGAGGAGCTTGCGGAGGAGGATTGCAGACATGGCGTGGGCTTCAGGATGAGGGGAAGAGTGGAGGAGGTGAGCAAGCTTGAGAGAAATGGTATCAGGCTGAGTTTGTTTGTAGAGATTGAAGAGAAATTCGACTTGGGAACACTGGTCGTTTGAGACATGAGGTGGGAGATTAGGGTTTCGAATGGGGTTTGCTCAGAGCCGAGGATGGCGGCGATTTGAGCGAGATGGAGTTGAGTTGGATCGGCCGCCATGGGTGATGGTGAAAAGCTTGGCTTTCTCTCTCTCTCTCTCTCTCTCTCTCTCTCTCTCTCTCTCTCTCTCTCTCTCTCTCTCTCTCTCTCTCTCTCTCTCTCTCTCTGTAGTTATGGTGGGAAAGTTTGGAGAGAGAGAGAGAGAGAGGAATGGAGGGATGGAAGATAGTGAAAGGATTTTATAAAATGACGTCAAGGAATGGAGGGAAGGAAGATAGTGAAAGGGTTTTATAAAATGACGTCATTCTGAGAGATTTTTTTTCAAGGAGTAAAACGACGTAGTTTAGTTATATATAGTTAGCAAGCTTATCTGGCCAATTTAAATGGCGTGTATGTGCAAAATCATCATAAATCCATACTAGTCAATAATTTCGTCAAAAAATTAACGGAAAATTAGTTTTGATTAAATTTATCCTTATTAAATGTTCATATGAGGACATATGTATAGCAAAATAAAATGAGAAATATATATGAGTCTAATAGCTAACTAAATAAGGCGCAAATTTATCATATTTCCCAATAAATGTTGGGCGTATTAATCAACTAGTAAAAGTCCGTGTTCGAGGACACGTGTTTTTTTTTAAGGGCAAAATGAAAAAAAAAACAACTTAGTAAGAATAAAATGAAAAATTTGGCATTTGGTACTGTTTATAGTACTGTTCACCCATGGTGTCACTACAACAAAAATGGGCTTTTACAACGTTTTTTAAACGTTGTTAAAGACCTTTGACAACGTTTTTGAAAACGTTGTGTCATCCACCGTTGTCTTAGGCCCCAGTCTAAGACAACGTTTTATAAACGTTGTAATAGGGTCTAAGACAACGTTTTAAAAACGTTGTAATAGGGTCTAAGACAACGTTTTAAAAACGTTGTCCTATCTTTGACAACGTTTTTCATAAACGTTGTAATAGGTTCTAAGACAACGTTTTAAAAACGTTGTAGAAAACCTTAAAACAACGTTTTTAAAACGTTGTGAAAAGTTTTTTTTTTTTAATAAATTTTGTTTTTCTGCTCTTTCCCCAATTCACATTCAACCTACGTGCTGAAACAACTCGTAAAAGCAGTAGTCACATCAAATATAAATAAAATTTATTTCTTGTTTACTTTACAAATTAATTCCACGTACAATTCATAAAGAAACAAAATTGTAACAGTAAACCAACATCACAAATATGTCCCCTAAAGTGCTAATCAAACCTAATACAAACGCAACTATACACGGACAAACATCTTAATTAACTTTATAAATTATTTCCGCGTCCAAAGGGAAGATACCTTGCGCCATGGATGACCTGTGAAAATCTGAAATTTTCCAAGGGTTCATGCCTTTAATTTCTTCCATGCTTGGAGTACCCAAAATCTGCAAATAAGGAAAAAAAAAAAAAGGAAAGATCAATATGAAGCCATCAGAATAAGATTTTATATCCAACTTTATTTTTAACCACAATTTTGAGGAGCCAAAACACATTAAGAAAAAATGTTGAGAGAGATGTCACACTCATAGCATATCATTCAAACATGTCAGTGCAATATAGAGTGTAATTCATACCCAACAACAAGAGTACAAGAGACTCTGCTTGGTCATGGAAGCGTCAAAGGCCTTGCTATTCTCGAGATCTTACAGCTAGCATCCCTGTTCCTCAATTGCCTGAAAGTTTACACACATTAGTAAATCTTCTATATAACATAAAAATAATACCGGTACATACGGTTAAATACTATCCATTCAATTACGTCTACGACACCTTCAATGAGACCAAAATTTCCCACAACGACAGTGTGTATCCATGTCTAAATGAACGAATAACAACAAAGAGAACAATGAAGACAAGTTATAAATGAAGCAAAATTTGTTGATACGGCAATATTTGTAGATCTCACACACACACATGTATATATAAAATACACCATCCATTCCATGTAAAGAGTCAAAATTTAAAAGATTGACTTATTAATTTGGTACTTGTATGCCTTTATACAATATGCAAGTAAATTTTGAGAAAAAAAAAGTTTAATTTTTGAAAGTGGACTCTTAAAATGGAATGGAATTTCCATAAGGAAATAGTGGGCTATTAACATGGAACGAGAAGTAATAAGAACTTGCTATTACCATATTAGTGTAAATCATACTTGAATAACCATCCAATGGAAAGCAGACTGGAGTGTGAAACAGGTTCAAGTGACTAGGTGGACCAGTCACTCTAAAGCCGACACACAATCTCTGTCAGCATCTCAGTTGCACATTGTTCATTTAGCAGTACTATGATGCAGGGTCAAAGGGAAATAAATGAAACTCAACTTGATTAGACTAAAATAGGATATACTAGTACTACTCCCTCCGTCCCAAAATAAATGTCACATTTGACTTGTCAACGTTTTTAAGAAATGTGTTTTACTTGAAAAAAATGCACCAAGTATATTTCCATATTTAGAAAGGCAACATTTATTTTGGGACGGACCAAAAAGAAAAGTGCGACATGATTACGGGACGGAGGGAGTATGACTTTACCTAATTCCTTGTCTCTTCTAGTTTCTGCAGTTTCCTAGTATGTCATGAATGAACACACAAACATGCAAACTCCAAGAGCACACACTGACACCGAAACAAAATGTTAAAAGCATTCACATCTAGTGCAAGAACTGACATTTGAAAGCATGGAGAAGAACTCTTCAAGTGCCCGGACCTGGATAATTTGGAGAGAAATACGTCGAGATGAAAGAACAGCAGTATGAGCAGATTTTTTTATCTTTATTGTTCTTAAGAAAACAAAGAACTCTAAATCATAAAGAAGTTTTGGCTTTGTGACTACCTCTTGTCTTTGCTTTTGTATCTTTTATAAGATTCATGACATTTGGGGCCTCCAGAACCTCTCTCAAACTATGCCTGCATTACAAATCATTTATGTTTGATAAGAAATAGGTTCTCAATTCATCCAGAATTATTTACTACGATAAATCATCAAGAACACTGGGCAGGAAACATGAACAGCTTAAAGTGCGTAGCAGAAATGGGAAAAATGATATGGAGAATTAAATGGAAGTTCTAGCTCATAAAATGCTCTCAAATGCTAAAAAGAGCAGTTGGTTCTCAGAATTTACGAGTATTAAACATAATTTATAGAATTCCGTGTTGCTTTACACCCTTCATTGCTATAACTTCACATATACCATCCAATCTATCACCCCCTATTATGGGATTAATAAGTTCAGTCGTTCGAGAATTATCAAAGAGAGACAAATGCTCACAGCCTACAAAAGCTTATACTTTTTGTATTTTGCCTCAGTATCAATATATTACAAGAGCACACTTTATATCAGTAAGTGATATCACAACAATTTAACAAGTAAATAGCAGAAGAATGCCAACTTAACAATAGTCTCCGCAACTGTTCACCACCCCCATGAGATTGCATGCCATCCCAAAGAAACCGTAATTAAATTACAATACTCATCAAGTTTATTGAGGAACAATATCAGCAAGGTAAAAGCCCATAAATCATGAATATTCCTTCCACACCAGAACAAAAGTCCTATGTTGACTTTGATAGTCAACTCCACTCTCTCTTACCTCAATTTTCATTCTCACAACACCTAATCTATTACCAATGCTTTTTAATATATATACACTCTCCTTATTTTCTGCATAAAATGATAATTATATTCATTTTGACCCTCTTTCTTGTCGGGAAAAAAAATTGCACCATACAATACTATTGACTCCCATTTGAATCAAATTCAGATACTACCTTCATAGTTTTCTACCCCCAAAATTCTTGGCCTTGTTTCAACAAAATCCTGGCTGCCAAATATCAAGTACTACAACAGAATCAAGAATACTTTATTTACTTACCTGTAATGAGACTGTAATGAGACTACAGGGTACAGAAGGCCCACAATAACATCCATCAAATATGAAGATCTTCCAGACTTCAGCGAAGAGATAATATGAATAACTACACATCCAAAAGAGGGTCGATCAATATAGTGTAACAGTGAAAACCGAAGGTAGTTTTAAGAAAATAACCAGAAATTAACCCAAATAATTAGTACAAATTCGTGAAAAAAAATCCATCGATTGAAACCCTAATTTTAGGGCCAATCTGAAATTACACCCTAACATTAACTGGAATTGAAACAAACCTTGTTAATGACGAATGTAGTCTACTAACCTTTGAATCCTTTGATCGGATTGGCGATGAATGAAGATGTGCGAGGGTATGGCCAGTTGAGAGAGAGAGAAGGGGGAGTAGAAAATAAATTGGGGATTTGGGTGAGTTGATCTTGGCTATTGGAAACGGAAGTATCAAGCTTACTCCGTCTAGCGACCTTGGCAATGGATACCGGCAATGGAGGAAAGAGGGGTTTTGTTAGAGAGAAGAAATAGTCATTTTGTTAGAGAGAAGGAAGGTGAGTATGGCTTAAGCAGCGGTATAGGGTAGGAAAGAGGGGTTTTGATTTTTCACAGACGCGGGCTAAATTCACATTCGCGGGCTAAATTCACAATCTTTCTACAACGTTTCATTAAAAATGCGGAAGAAGAGCACAACGTTTTTCACCAAAAACGTTGTTAATTTGTGCAACGTTTCTCATTAAACAAACGTTCTCCTAATTTTATTTCTACAACATTTATTAATAAAACGTTGTCATCTCAAAATACGACAACATTTTAAAATAAAACGTTGTCTAATTATCTGAACCACAACGTTTTTTTCAAAACGTTGTCCTTAAAAACGTTGTGAAAAGGCTTTTTTCTTGTAGTGTGTGATTTATACTATAGATTTTGAAAGAAATGGAGCGGCTAGGAAGTTCACAAGAACACAAGTGAACACAAGACTAGCTGATGTGAGTCCTGATGCTATTGCACCAGTACTAGCACAACAGAGAAATGCAGCGGAATAATAATATAGAAACGAAATAAACACAAGAATTAAACACTTATCTACAGCAATATGCTGTAGACAATAAACTTCTCTTATTAAATCACTTTTGAACCGATTACACAAAGTAAACTAAGAGAATGACAAAATCAACAAAGAGAACTCTCACTAAAACAAAACTCCTCTTAGCCTGAAATCCTTCAGCCTTTTGGAGTGTAAAAACCGTATCTTGTGAACTGACTTGACTCTTGTATTTATAGCCAGATAGGTCAATGCTAACGGGTAAGGATAAACTCTGATGAATAGCTTTGATCCAAATCTATAATCTCTTCAATCTTCTTTACTCCCTCCGTCCCACCTCACTTGACACCCCTGAGGTGGGCACGGGAACTAAGAAAAAAGAATAAAATAAAAAAATGTGTGGTAGAAAATGAAGAGAGAGAATGAGTGGGGTAAATAGTAGTGTTGGTTGAATAAATTGAGTGGTGGAAAATGAAGAGAGAGAATGAGTGGTGGGGTAGAGTGAATATAAAATTATAAAAAGTAGGCTATTTTGGGAAGTGTCAAATGAGCTGGGACGGCTCAAAATGGAAATAAGTGTCAAGTGAGATGGGATGGAGATAGTATCTCTTTAAGCCTTCATTTATTCATGTAAGAGTCCTATATAAATAATCAAAATAATACTAAAAATATACTAAATTTCGATTAATAAATTAGTAAATAAAAGAAAAATATTTACTTAAATTAAATACAAAAAAATAATAAAATATAATTAAGTAAACCTCTTTAACTTTAACTTTGCCAATTGTAATGCTATAGCACTTTCAGATTTGGAGTGCACTGTCTTTCTCCGAATAAGCTCAAAATCAATTTGCCGACCTTTTAAGAATTCTGTCACCTCCTTATATAAACCAAAATAAACCCCCAAATGATTTCCCCTTCTACGCACAAATCTTTTCACTCTGCTTTCAAAATTCTCTCTATCTCACTGTTTTGCGTCTACTGTAATTTGCCTACAAATTACTCTATTATGTCTTCCTCTGTTGTTGATTCCTGTTCTCAGTTTGAGGGTAAATTCCCTTCTTTTTTTTTTTTTAGTATCAATTTTATGAATATAATTAATGAATGTATAGTTCAATCGATTCCTCATATGTTTAAGTATTAATGTTTTGGGAAAATTTAAACTTGCATGCAGGAATTGAGAATGATCAGAACGTACTTCAGAAACATGTGGCTTTCTTTGATATAAACAATGATGGAGTTATTTATCCATGGGAAACATTTCAAGGTTTCTGCTTGTTTAATTTCTTTCCATTTTGCACTTTTCGTTTAATTTAAGATTTAATCGAGAAATTAAGTTAAAAGAGTGGAGAAAATAATTTTGTGATGACCTACTTTGGTAGGTTTCCGGGCAATTGGATGCGGTATTGGCTTGTCGTCTGTCGCCGCCGTTTTCATCAACGTTGGTCTGAGCGGCAAAACCCGCCCGGTAATTCTCTTTTCTATCTCAATTATCTGTGTGTCTGAGTTTTTTGATTTTGATTTTGTGGGTTGATTTTAAATTGAGTCAGGCCCTGATAGTGACTTTGGTCTTCTGGTTTAGACTTGTGGGATGAATTTTAATTGACATTGAGTATCTTCTCCATCCCCACATGGTAACATTGAAAATCTAGCACATACTCACTCCGTCTCAAAATGAATGTCCAAAAAAAGTAAAATTTACTCATGATCTAGAGTATATTTGAAATATTTTTGGACATTCATTTTGGGACGGAGGCAGGAGTAATTTTTTTTATTAAAAACTACTCCATCCATCCCAATCTGTCTCAAACCGAATGTGCAGTGAAAATTTTTGGAGAAAAATCATTTAGGGTTTTTTTTATTGGGACAATTTCTTGTAAATGGACATCCGACGGGAAGAGTACTTTTTCTTCTGACAATGCGGCTAGACATTAATTTGAAAGAGGGACTGTAGCTCTCAATGTTTCCATTGGCGTCAGACAATCCGATTAAAGGAGCAAGCAAATCAATAATAAAATGGTTAAATTAGCATTCTAGAGAATTTGTAAAATAAATATATTACTTGAACTATTGACCACATGAGTAAAGTTCTTGTAATTGTATATCTATGCTGTGTGTATACTTGATTCGTTTGTATGAGGTGGTCATATTATATTATGATTCTGCATGGGATTACTTTAATGTGATTAAAGCTGTTGTCATAATCATGTATTTATGTGGCTTTGTCATGGAAATTACTTAGATATTCGTTGACATCAATTTAAAACTGAATATTGCTTTCAATGCTTAATTATACTCCCTCAATCCTAAAAAGATATTCCTACTTTTTTTTTGTTAATACGAAGGTATTTTGAACAATAAATTTAGTTTAATTTAGTTATCATAATGAAAATTTTAACTTGTTATTTATATACCATTATAAATGCTATCAATAGCAATTTATAGATGTTCATTGTGATAGTTAAATTAACCTAAAATTATTGCTCAAAATATCTTTGTGTTAAACGACAAAAAAGTAGAAAAATTATTTTGGGACAAAGGGAGTAGATGCAAGTGCACTTTCTGAAATAAGTAATCAATCGCTTGTTATCTGCAAGTTATGCTTTGTTTCTTTTGCTGGAACATCTGTATTGGTTCAAGAGGTAATGTGGTAAATAATTTCAAGGCTTAAAACTCATTTCTTAGACATACATGTCTTTGCTTAATTGGTTCACATTTCACATAAAAGAACCACCACATATGCCCAGGAGCGGACCTAGACTAAGGGAGAAGGGGGCATTGCCCCCATTGTCTTTTGATTTTGTACCATATTAGTACTACCGAATTTTATTTTATTTTACTATTAAAAATTGTATTTTGCCCCCTTTTGATCAAGAAAAAATAGTACTATATTATAATTTTGCCCATCTCTAAACTAAATTTAGATATTACTTTATAGCACTCTAAAATAAAAATAATCTTGCCCCCGTTTAAAAAAAATCTGGTTCCACTGCATTTGCCCTATTACCTGCTTTCTCTTACTCCACCAAGAAAGAATAATTAGAAGGCTTGCATCATTATGCACTTGTGGGCCATTATGATTTTCTTGATTAGTGCCTAATTACATGGTAAATATATCTGTGACAAAATTATATGCTCCTAAAGGGCAAATAGCATATTAGTACTCCAAAGTTTCATATTAATTGCAATTTAGGTATTAATGTTACAATTTTGGCAATTTAGTGCCTACTGTTCACATTTTGTGGCGAAATGGGTCTTTTTTTATGGCTATGGATGGAAGCTACCAAAATGAACGAAAAAATCTAACTAGCTTCTTTGAAAATTGCATTTCCTACCAATAAAGTTCAATAATTGTTTATTTTGCCCCCATTTCATTAAAAACTTTACAAATTTCAAGTTATATTTTTGTAACCGAAAAACAACCTTTAAAATGACCAAATTTTAAAAATTTATAGATCTAGATCTAGATCTGAAATGTGTGCGCGGGTGCATTTCTGGATGTGTACATAAGCTAGTCTAGTCGGAATACCAGGCGGAGAGAGGGAGGGAGGGAATGTGTTAGGGCCGACTATAAATGGTAGACCTCGAAATCGGTATAGTGGTAGGATGTGATTAAGAGGAATTTGAAGAAGGTTACTAGGAGTGATAAAGATGCAGTATTGTATTTGATTGTTAGGTAAATTGGGGGGGGGGTGGATTTGGGGGGTGGGATTGGATTCTGGTGCTGGGTTTTTGGTTCTTTTATGGTGGTTTTTTTTTGTGGTGGGGTGGGTGGGTGGAAAGGGGACCTCCATGATGGTGGTGTTTAGATAGTGGTGGCAGAACAACTTAGGTTGAATCATTATTTTTTAACTTTGTTGAATGGTCCATTAAAAAAATAAGAATTAGTTTTTTGTAGTGGGTGGGAATACGGTGACCAACAGTGGGTGGGAAAGGGTGGATGATGGGTGTGGGTGGGGAAGGGTTATGACTGGGGAGAGAGGAAGGCTAAGAAAGGGGAGGGTCTATTTTTCTTAATTGTATTTAGTTAGAGAGTTTATGAAGGGGAGGGGGTTTATTTGCAATTTAATTTTTAGGCCATTTCTTAGTGTTAAATAATTTGTAGGGTCTAAGATTTAATAGATTACAGTTTCACCCGCTTTAAAGAAGGGGCCACTTCGTCTAGGCCCTTCAAGCGCCCAATGTAGGACACAAAATTTCGAAAATTCTGTAGATACCACTCGTCTCTTATGATTGAATTATAATACTACTTCTTCTCTTATAATTGAATTATAAAAGTTATTTTTTTTTCAATTTCACATTATTAAACTCTAATAAAATCAATTATTTACAGAAATGCGACTAGTTAATTTACTTATTTACAGAATTGCTATCTTAATCCTGGTACAACTCTTATAGCTGAAATGCAACTCTTATAGCTGAAGTATAATACCAATTTACTTCTTATAATTCAGTTATAAGACAATTATTTAAAAAATAAAAAAATAAAAAACAACAACAAATTAATCTCATAATTTAAATTATAAGTCTTATGTTTGTCTCTGAAGTATAAAACCAATTCACCTTTTATTATTCATATATAAGACAATTTTTCAAACAAAAAAATAAAAAATTCCAATAATATAAAATCAGATAATTTACATCTTACAACTCTTATAGCTGAATTATAAGACCAATTAACCTCTTATAATTTAGCTATAAGACAATTGTTTTCAACCAAAAAATCAAAACTTACAATAATAGTTGTGAATTATTTTAATAATTTACACAATACAACTTTGAGTAAAGACTGCAAACCAAAATTACCACAACCAACTTACATTCAACGAAAAAACTAATACCATTTGCCAAACATCTATTTAGGTGACCAAAAAATAAATAGGAAACTAACTTTTTTGTCAAATGACCACCATAATTTGGTCTTAGAAGAGATTGATTAGAACCAAATAGGTTGAAAAGAAGATGGTAGACTCGCACTAGTAAAAAAATAAGAAGGAAACACCCATTTGAGACCATAAAACTGAGTGTTTGGGCAAAAAATGGACCATAGAACGGATAGACCAAGAAAATCACCAAAGACGTCCCAAAAGTGTTATTGCACACGACCAATATTACTTAGAAACTCTAAATAGTAGAACTTAGTTTGCTCAATAGCATTGAAAGCCTCAGATCTACACAAATCTTCACAGATCTACACAGATCTGCATTGATCTGCATGTAACTGAAAATAAAGAGGAGATGCGATTGTTGGTCTATATGAAGAGTCGTCAACAATAGTGTGAATGGCGCCAAAGCTGTTAAATAATCGATTCTTCATAGACCGGGGAAGAAGAAGACAGCCAGAGTTGTGCGGGCCATGTGGCTTCGATGGTGTTGCGTCGTGGAGTTCCCGGTGGCTACGTTGAAATGGCTAGATCTAGAGCACGGCACGGCCGGAGGTGTAAAAGGAAGCGGAAGATCTCCGGAGAAGAAGACGGCGGCTGGAGTTAGGGTTAGGGTTTAGAGAGAAAAAGGATTGTGTGTGTGTTTCTAGAGGGAGAAAGAAAGATAAGAAAAAATTGACGTGAAGGGAGGGAGGGAGAGAATATGACGTGAGGGGAGGGAGGAGAGGAGGAGCCTAGGGGTGTCTTGGAATTACAATTTCGGAAGAACTCTATATTTGGGATTTACAAAATGCCTCTCCTTAAAAAAGAATAACATCTGAACGGGAGGGCCCTTGGGAGATATTTCCTTAAATAAGCTCTTTAGATTTTTCGTTAATTTTGCTAGCTTCCATCCATGGCAATCCAAAAAAGACCCATTTCGCCACAAAGTGTATACATTAGGCACTAAATTGCCAAAATTGTAACATTAGAACCTAAATTGCATTTCGTGTGAAACTTTGGGGTAGTAATGTGCTATTTGCCTGCCCCTAAACGAAGTTAGGACAAGTCTAATCGTAGTTATGGGCCTTGTGGCACTTGTGGAAATTTTGGTGATTTAATTTGTAATTTAGTCCAAACTTGATGGCATTTCTGTAACTAATAATGGCTTGAGATTCCAGTTAGCCTTTATACCTCTTGCTTTGCGTTTCCTACTTGCGTTCTGCGGAGTACATAATAAAGTTCATATCTTATGTATGGGGCTTGGTAGGGGAGAGTAATAACTTTTGTTCCTTTTTCAGAATAAGAGTAAGCACTTAATACATGATATTATATGGGTTGTGGGTGGTGCAGGGAAAATTCCCTTCTCTTCGCTTTCCAATTGTGATCGAAAACGTTCAAAAAGCAAAACATGGGAGCGACTCTGGTGTCTATGACAATCAAGGAAGGTATATATTCTCTCTCTCTCTCTTTTGTTAGTAAACTTCGGTTTGAAGTAATGGATTCTAATGACTAATAATCTCATACTTAGTTTAAGTTGTGTAAACATAATGCTTACGTCTGACATATTCTTACGTGGTCGTGTGTTGCACTCGGAGACTCCTGGTTTTTCTTTTTATTTCCCAGAGGTCCCCAGTTAAGTAATATATGTCTTACATATCCCTAGTCGCAGATTGAGGATAAAATCAAACTGGACGCACAAATTAATATAACTACTTTTAAGGGAAATATATACACTAGTGAGAATTGAACTTTAGTCACCCCTAATTACAGGCTACCACTTACCACTATACTACAACAACTTTAGGTGATTGGGTGTGACGACTGCTCCAACTGTCGATTGACAGCAAAGGAAACTCACACTCTTCAGGCAAGGCGATTGCTAGATCTTACAAACTTTATGCGGTTAATGCTGCATAGGAGTTTAGAGAGTAGTTATAGGGAAGACAGGGGAGAGTCGAGCCAACTCCCTCCTCTCCCTTCATAGATAGTACAGATTCTGCAGAGCCCCCGCTTTAGGAGAACGAACATTTCGTAGTTAATATGGTTGCGGAAAAAAAAAAAACTGGAGGAAGAACGAGAGTAGGGAAAATTCTAAGACAGGTTGAACTGTTTATTAGTGGGGATTTAAACCTAACTTCATTTATGGTTTATTTTGTGTTGTGAAGATTTGTCCCCAAGAAGTTTGAGGAGATATTCAGCAAGTATGCACGTACAAATTCAGGTTCGTTAACTTCGGAAGAATTGAAGGCAATGCTTAAAGCAAACAGGGAGCCCAAGGACTTTGGGGGATGGTTAGCTAACTCTTTCATTATCCAGATTTAATATTAGAATCAATTTGTATTTTTACAGAATAATTGAAATCAAATCTATATGTTGGGATGAATGAATTTCAGGGTTGCAAGTTATACGGAATGGAGGATATTGTACGACCTTTGCAAGGACAAGAATGGTATATTGAGCAGAGATACAATACGAGCTGTTTATGATGGAAGCCTGTTTGTAAAGATGGCCCAGGAGCATGCTGCTGCTGCCGGGAATAAAGCGTAATTCTGCTTAAAATTGCGACTCACACTCACACTCACACTCACACTCACACACGAACTATATACAATGACACGTACGTGCATCTGTAAATACTCCGTAAATTTAAAGATCTACTCTGTAGATTGTCAATTGGAGTTACAAGGATATTTACTTGTGAATGCAGTGCTAAATGAAGGATCAAGACGCTTGATACAAACTTTCCATCCAACGGTCAGTCTCGAACTTCATTTTCATGAACTTGATGTTGTGTAAATGGTTGCGGGTCAGCGTAAAAGATGTTATGTTGATTGAATTTCATTTGTACAATCTCTTTCTTTTTCCGTGAAACTATATATAATTGGATTAATTTCAATAAAAATGTCTACTTGGTATTTATTTTTGTCATCGAATGAATGTTAATTTTTTAAAAATAAAATTGTCCACGAATATTACCATAAAAATTAACAAATTCCAAGTTAACTTTTGCACCATTGCTTTAGCGTGGTATTTGTAAGAAGAAGGTTGGGATCGAATTTTGGTGTTTTCAGGGCCGGCCCAAGGGGTGGGTCAGAATGGGCGATCGCCCAGGGCCCACGCTAGCTAGGGGCACAAATTTTATGTCCAGTATATTGTATAACACTTGTCTTTTTACTAATATGAAATATTAGTGCAAAATAATTTAATAAGTAATGTTTTGATTTGATGATAAATGTGTTGATTTGATTGTAAGTGAGCAATAACTAAATAGCTAAATAGGAGATAAGTTTGAGCTCGAATAATTGAGGCCCCAATTCTAAGTTATCTTTACAAGTCTTATAAATTTATTTTTATTTGTATTTTATCTCTAAACTATAAGATTAAATTTTAAGTATTTGTGTTATTCTATGTATAATATTTACTCACTCTATCTCATAACATACTATATAATATACAACAAATAGTAGAGTATGTGTTGTAAGTATGAAAAGTAAAGTAGTAAAGAAAAGTTGGGTAGCAAATACTAATTGGATTGTTGTTGTGAGTGTGACAAGTAAGTCTCATTGAATAAATAATTACTATCAAGTTTTCAATTTTAAATTATAACAATTGTTATGAGAAATCCAAAAGAGAAAGAAGTAACATTTATTATGAAACGGAGAGTATGTTTATAAGGTTCAAAATCTTAAGATCTAATATATTTAATTTGAATCATAATTTTATTTATATATAACTCATAGAAAATCATTAAAAAATTTAATCTATTTATAGATTTTTTCTTCTATTTATAGATTATTGATTATGATTTTATAACCTTGCATTTGTTGTTATCTCCAATCCAATCCAATCCAATGCATTTATATTTATATTTATTTATAAATTTATTAATTATAAGTTTAAATTTTAGTTTTACATAACATCTCTCTTGGTTTTCCTTTCACTGGATCAAATAAAATAAATAAATTTGTTATATATAATCTCTGTTTCATATTTATTGTTTTCATATGTTTATAGTACTTCTTTTTTAATTTCATCTTGCGTAATCGGTAAATATCTTTCAAATTTGAAGAAATAAAATAATTTTTCTAAAATTCCATTGTAATTTTTTTTATCTATAACATTACCATATCATATTTAATTTACACACATATTCTCAATTTGTAAATGTTAGTTTAATTTTTTTCTTATTGATTAAAGCGAGAAAAAAATATAACGAATAATTAAATAGAATAAAGTTATAAAAATTTGAACAACTAATGAACATATATACATTATCGTATTATACTATAATATTATTTTTAATGATATATAGATATATGTGTGTACCTATATAAAGTCATTAGGGCCCATTATTTAGTTTCGCCTCGGGCCTACGAAACGCTAGGAACGGCCCTGTTCCGGGCGCTTTGGCGTACATGCAACATTTTTATTAACAACCTTTTTTTTTTTTTGAGTAATGCAGTCAAGATAAATTGTGAAATGTGGGGGCCACCAAAACACTGTCGATAGTCAATCCTCCAAAATAATTTGGCAAATGTGAGGGTGAGTATAGGTTCTTCAAAATATTCCGAGTCCAAACTCCAAACACTAACTGAACACCAAGAGAATGCCAATGCCCTGAAACAAGTTACATGTTCTGAGGAGGATTTTAATCAATCAATCACAAAGCTAATTACCAACTTATTTTTGTTTTTGTTCATTAAAGTTGAACTAAAATAAAAAATCAGCAGCTGTAAAGCAAGAAATTAGTGAAATAACTTGGATTATTGTGACAAAGAGAATCTGATGTGGATCTTCCACCCAATTAATAACAGACCGCATAACTGCAAAAAACATTCTTGGTGGGACTTCTTTACAACCTTTTTTTCTTTTCTCACTTTCTTATGATGAACTAATTTGAATGTTTTAAATCACCAATAATAATAGGGGTAATTAACTATATTTTTAACAGGGGCTTTTACCAATAAACCACTCGGCCAAATAAAATCGATCAATAAAGACAGAAATTTTCAAAACTCGCCAATAAATTCCTACTAAAAATATGAACAAAAATATCCCTAACTACAATTCCTGCACATACCAGCGCCTTATGCGATTGATGGGTGAATATTAGGATCCGATGCTTCGCAATCCCTATACATTCTCCCTCCCTCTTTCTGTCTATTCCTTTTTTTTCCCAGTTAATAAAAACACCAACAACTGTGAAATTTGTCCTACAGTTGTTATAAAAGAATAATATAAATAACTGAGAAATCTACAACAGAGTTATAACATAAACCAACTCTAATGATAAACAACTGTGAAAACCTATAAAATATTAATGTGAAATACACATCACAGTTTAAAAATTTATCAGTTGTTTAAGCAAAACAACTGTGAAATAAACATCACATTTCAAAAATTTATCAGTTCTTTAAGCAAAAACTGTGAAATACACATCATAGTTATTTCACAAACAATGCATGAGGATGAACAAATGTGAAAACCTATGAAACATTAATGTAAAATAGAATTCTTAGTTTATAAAATAAACCAACACAGTTATAAAATAAATCAATTCTATTTCACAGTTATTTAAATAACTGTGAAATAGAATTCACAGTTATTTACACTAAAACTTGTGTAGAAGTTTCATGAGAAATATTGATTGTTTACCAAACTATAATCAAAATAAATGTGAAATACACATCACAGTTCCAAAATTTATCAATAACTGTGAAATAAACATCACAGTTATTTCACAAACAATTAATAAGGATGAACAACTGTGAAAACCTATAAAACATTAATGTCAAATAGAATTCTTAGTTTATAAAATAAACCAACACAGTTATAACATAAAAACACCAAAACTTGTGTACATGGCTATCTGAGTGAGAGAGAAAGAAATCAATGGGAAACGAATTTGAATTTGAGTTCAACGAGAGCGAAAGAGAAAATCTTCTTCATGTCGCTGAAATCTAGGGCTTGTTGTTATCCATTATTTGAGGAGCGAAATTACAGCGAATTGAGGAGTGAAATCAGAGTAAAACAAGAAATGGATGGTTGAATTTTGATCCATACCTCTCCAACTTTCCAACTTGCATCGACAGCAACGCTGAGAAACTCAGATAACGAATCTGCCATTCAAAAAAATCACTGACCAAATACCGAAATAAGCACATATATCTCTCACGCCTCTCGGATTCCCGAAACCCAAGTGGCTTCCTCCATAATATGATTTTTCCACAAATTTGCACAACCCGAATACTCTAGATTTCCGTCCCCGAATTTGATTCTAATACCACTCAATGTTTCTTTCCCATAAGTCAACTAACATGGACAGCCTCAATTGAAAAACTCAATAGAAGGAAAGGATCATCAAGACTCTTCTCCACTGTAATGCTTCATACGGCGTCACTTCAATACTGGACTAATCACTGTTGATATACGCACTTCAACAAAGGTTACACGAACTTCTCAAAATGAATGAAAATTCATCGGATACACACATAACGCATTCTCAAGATTCTGGATAGTTCTCTCTTTCTGTCTGCCCCATCTATCGGAAAAATGTACGCAAAACTGAACGCATCTGAAATCCCAAAGTCTCGTTCTAAGTCTTCCCAAAACCGCGATATGAATCTCGAATCTTGATCTGATATAAAATAGTGATTAATACTCCGTAGAATCGACCAATTCCCTCGCCCATACCATTATGTTAACTCTCCCTTCCAGTAGTTTATTAATCTTGGTGTAAATGAGCCGACTTTGACAAATATATCCATTATGCCTCTAACACGTCCATTCCCTTTGATGTCGAAGGTAGTCCCGTTATAAAATCCATCACAATGTCTTCTTGATTCTCATTCTTCTAACTTTCTTCAATGCTGGATACATCTTCAAACCCCTCGAATACATCACAATTCTCAAGTTATGATCTTCCTCTAAAAATTGTCTCTTATTCTCTTGTGAATATAGTATACCACTTCTGTCGTTGAAGGTTAATATTCCATCAGTATTTAATACAACATCCTCGGTTCTTCCATCTTGAAACGATCAGATAATTCCCTCAATTTAGAATCATTGGTTAAACTTCCATAGGATCTTCATACCGGATAGGTGTAGCTCGAACATTCGCAATTAATATCTCATCTTACAATTCACAGAACAACAATGTTGATACTAAAGCCTTTCGGCTAATCGCATCTGCAACTACAATAGCCTTCTCGGATGTTATGTAATAACGCAAATAAGTTCTTTTAATGCTTCCAACAATTTCTCTACCTGTTGTTCAATCCCCTACTATTACACAAATACTTCCACTCTTAGGATTTGTACACATCTCAAATTTAACGTCATACAAAGGGTGTTTCCACTTAAGTAACACAATATAGTCGTAGTCAAATTCCACGTTGAGAGTAGGATAATTCTGGCCTGCTGGTGTTGATTCCCTAGAAGCATAAACTATTACTTTTCTATTCTGTACAAAACACAACTCGAATCTTTCTTTTGACGCGTACATGACAATCATAAGTTTTCACATCCATCACGTAAGGTAAATATTGAAACTGTAGTCAATTCATTCTTCAATTCTGCAAGACTAATTTCACCTTTAACATTTCACATAAATGATACCTCCTTCGAAAGCAATTGACTCACTAGTGTTACAATTCTTGGAAATCCTTCAATACTCCTTTGATAATAACCTGTCAAACCTAGAAAACAACGGAGTTCTAACCCTGTCGAAGGTTATTCCAATTGACCAGGGTCTCAATCCTCGAAAAAGTAATAGCAACCTGGCTTAAAATTACAAGACCCCAAAATTACCATCTTCTCGAGCCAAATTCACACTTGTTGAATTTCACCAACATTTGATTCTCACGAGACACAGATAACATAACTTGCAATTGATTTAATAATCTTTTCATAACTATGGATAAACAAAGATATCATCTACCGAGCTTACCACCAAAATACCAAAATCGGGGTTTAAAACTCTACTCATCATATTTACAACACAGCCAATGCCTTTCTATAAGGGGTTTTGGATATGGGCAACAACCCTAACTCTAAATCCATACGGAAAGCTATCGCCCTAACTGGCGACAAGAAATACTCTGATGAAAACGCTTTACCAATTCATTTACCACCGGTACCTGAGATATTTTAGGCGACTTTTACTCACGTCTAATACATAAACGAAATAACCCTCACATTTTAGACCATACTTTTTTTTGACCTTTAATGCATATACGACATAATATCAAATAATGACTTAATCGCCTCAACCACACACAGAGGCAAATCAAACATACATAAGGAGGCTCGCTTCTTGCGACAGTCCTCCCCAAGCACGACAACTACTTAACCAATTCAGGTCAAGTATAACAATAAATCACAGATTGGTATATCTACCACATCCACTGGCACTACATGCCCACATAATCACGACTACCAAGATAATCAAGGAAGATTCGAGGTACTCTCCTAGAGGAGTAGAAACCTCCAACACATAAGGCAAATTCTTAGGCCATTTATGCAATTAAAAGCAAACATGCAATGCCACATAATAATGAGGTGAACGGGGATACATACATGTATTACCCCTACTCCTGAGACAGGTAATATACTTCTAATGATTGCGGAGGAATCTATCTCTCCATATTACTCACATTTTCTTGATCCCTTGGTTGGTCATTACTATTTTCCGACATTTAACAAACTCCTGCATTAAACACTCGTCGTCAGGTATCACACACTCCCCCTTAGACTAGACTTCTACCCTTGACTTCTAAACTTAGCTCTGATACCAACTGTGGGGCCTCCCCAACCCCGGGACCTATAAACTCGTGCCCCAGCTGGAGGATCCCCAAACCACTTCCTAAAAACTTTAAAACTTTTTGTTTAAATAAACTGAAAGTCAAATAAACTTTTGAAAACAAAAGGACATGACCTCTCCGCTAGGAGGTGATATCAACCTGTTTTAAAACAAACCATAACCTGTTTAGTTTACAACATTACACTGAAAATATTTATAAAACTTTATACACATTTCTTTTCCCAAATTTAATAATAACCACACTTATTCCCAACTCCCAACAGTACACATACCCTGACAACCCAAAAGACGATCCAAACTCCTTTTCGGCCTCACAGGTCTGGTCTATCTGTCTCAGCTGAAACTAAAAAAAATTAAAAGGAGAAGGGGTGAGAAAGAATCTCAGCAAGTTATTATGCATGCAGGAATATGCCATATAAGAATGCAACACCTAAACAAGTTGCACAATCTCACATTTTGGAAAGCAGTAAACACCTTACGTTACCTGACCTTACCTTTTTCCGTCTGAACAATAAGTCGTACTACTGGGAATACATCCTCTTTATTTGTGAACGACTTAGGCCTATTCACGCCTTACAAGACCCATTTTTCAGGGAACCATGTAAGGTATCAGCATCCTATGAACTGCTTAGGCATATTCATAGTAACTGAGCCCCAAATTGTGGCCACAGTAGGGGAGGAGGTCACAGGTATAATGAAATCCGGGCACCTTATGTTACAACTTCTCATAAGTGATCATATTCCATTATACCCCCGAAATATCAGCTGATATCAAACACATTCACATTCACATTCAAGCACATAACAGTTACTTGAAGTCAAATCCACACATTGGGATAGCAATATATAACATGGTACAATTACTCATGTTTAACAACATATAACATGGTACAATTACTCATTACTCATGTTTAACAACATATAACATGGTACAATTACTCATGTTTAAACTTCAAATAGTGTAACATATATATAAACACTATTGAGTCACAATAATCCATAACAGGGTATGCATACACATGTTAAATCCAATGATAATATGCAACATATAACTTAACAGTAATGAGTAGCAATAATTCAACAACAGGGTATTAATATCCTTGTTCAACCCAATACCGCAGTGCAACATTTATGTCGGGCACTAAATAAACTGGTATATATGAATAAGTGATTACAAATGGCCCAATGTAAATCAAGTAGGTCCTAAATATCCCTGTCATACCATTGAACACTTTTTATAAAGTTCACCTAATCATTTACCAAGTTTTATCACTTTAGTTACTTTTCAAATCAAGTCTTTCAACCATTTTCAAGGCAAGAATTAAGGACTTTCCCAACATCATTTTGGTCTATTTAAAATGCCATTGTAAAGCACTAATGTTGCTCTAGGATTATAGTTAAGGAAGGACCAAACCCGAACTAGATTGCTTAGGTTCCATGTTGTTGGAAATTCATACCTTAAACCAGCCCTGGGCACGACTCGTGCTCCAGGGTACGAGTCGTGCCAAACCCCTGCACGACTGCCCAATTTCTCACGACTGCATATCACGACTCAAAGCTGAGGGTCACGACTCGTGCTCCAGGGCACGAGTCGTGCCCAACACCAAAAATGCTGCTGCTGTTCAACATCATCACCACCCAAACACCAAAACCACATCCCAGCTTCCCAAAGCTGCATCAATCCAACCCAAAACCAGTTATATACCTATTTTAACACATGACAACATTCAATTCATGCTATAGAACATCTATTCCCCAAGTCATCCTAACCCTTCTACCACCTTTGCCATAACCTTAACCCCAACTCCTTCCTACTCCATTTCCCAAGCCAAGAAAATAAAGTAACCAAGCTCTAAACATAGTTAATAACACATTTCAAGATCATTTAACTTCATATGATCCTTCCGACTTAACTAAAATGGTTCTAGAATTCCCAACAGCCATTAAAACACAGCTTTATCAATTTCAACCAAATTCCTAAGGCCATGACATCTAAAGCTCTAATTGAACCCAACTCGTTTACTTTTCCTTTTAAGCACCCAAATAAAAGTTCCAACCTTGACCGAGTTCATTATAACACCTAATATCAAGTTTTATATATAATCCTTCCTGTTTAATTCCAAGGCCATTTTAATTAACTAATCATTACAAGAACCATGAATATCGCCTAAATCCTTTACATTTCCAAGCCAAGTAAAACGATCCGTCACTACCATATTCAATTCCAACCCAAACTTCCCTTGTTATTCTCAAAGTCGTAAAAAGTGACTAAAATTCTAACAATCATATATATAACATAATAACGCCACATATAAATACCATTTTATCATTTTCAAGCCAAACCTTATCCTACTCAATCAAATAATCCATTTTTTTCTTTTATTTCCACAATTTAAATAAATTCCGAAAATTACCAAAACCCAAATATTCTGGTCCCATGATACCAAAAACCATTTATAACACATAATATCATCATTTAACTTAATATGAACAACTATTTGAAAGGAATCATAATAACTTACTCAAAAATATGTCGAAATAAAAAGACGATCTGATCGACTCTAAATGTTCTCCTCGTCTCCCTGATCGCTTTGCCGCGGTCGGATCGCAAAACGGACTAACGGTTGATTTTTAAGAATTTTGGGAAGATAATAAATAAAAAGTGTTTTTGGAACGGAGGAATTGATTTTCTTTCTCTCTACCGATCGAGCTCTCTCTCTGGAATGATCATGAAGAAGAAAAGGGATATATATAAAACCAAGGTTACACTCTAGCCCCTTAAGAATTTAATATTACAATTAACCCATTAAATTCCATTATTGACACATAAGCCCCTCAACTTTAACCCATTAGCCTCAACCTTTATAAACCTTTCTTTACCTTTCAATAATTAAAATCTCAACTACCCAATTCTTACTTATTCCTTTTTTTGACCTTACATAATTACAATTAATTTATTAACATAACTAAAATGTCAATTAAATTATTAAAAGGTTAAAACTATCACATAAAAACCACAATTATTAGGAAATGCATAAGATAAAATGCTTCTCATCCCACTCACCGTGCTCAACACGTGACCAAAAGGGTGCCTAGGGTCTATGTGTCAATAATGGAATTTAATGGATTAATTGTAATAATTAAATTCTTAAGGGGCTAGAGTGTAACCTTGGTTTTATATATATCCCTTTTCTTCTTCATGATCATTCCAGAGAGAGAGCTCGATCGGTAGAGAGAAAGAAAATCAATTCCTCCGTTCCAAAAACCCTTTTTATTTATTATGGCATATTGCTGCATGCATAATAACTTGCTGAGATTCTTTCTCACCCCTTCTCCCTTTATTTTTTTTTAGTTTCAGCTGAGATAGGTAGACCAGACCGGTGAGGCCAGAAAGGAGTTTGGATCGTCTTTTGGGTTGTCAGGGTATGTGTACTGTTGGGAGTTGGGAATAAGTGTGGTTATTATTAAATTTGGAAAAAGAAATGTGTATAAAGTTTTATAAATATTTTCAGTGTAATGTTGTAAACTAAACAGGTTATGGTTTGTTTTAAAACAGGTTGATATCACCTCCTAGCGGAGAGGTCATGTCCTTTTGTTTTCAAAAGTTTATTTGACTTTCAGTTTATTTAAACAAAAAGTTTTAAAGTTTTTAGGAAGTGGTTTGGGGATCCTCCAGTTGGGGCACGAGTTTATAGGTCCCGGGGTTGGGGAGGCCCCACAACATCCACCATTACCAGTCGAAAACCCTCCTTCCCGTTCCAAACCCTAACCATCTCCAATCCAGCCGAACCCTCAGCCCTTCTCCACTGCTTCTCCAAATTCGCAAATCCCTTCTCTCCGATTCAACCCACACTTCAATCCTTCATTTAAATAAGAATTGTTGTCCTTAATTTTGGTGATGGGACGGACTCGAGCTAGTTTGAAAAATAGTGAGGGGTTATCTAATGTTGCTAAAGAAAAGAATCCTTCCAAGGCAAAATCGAAGGTGACTCAAGGCTCAAAACGGAAGCGTCCAGACACTCGTTCAACATCAAAATCAAAGGTGACTCAAGGTGATTGTTCTCGCACTACGAATGTTGATAATGTGTTTGGTATTGAATTTCGTGATGAAATGCAAAAGGTTCGATTTGAAAAATTGGTTGGGCGAAAAATTGTGAGTACCCGTTATGTAGATGATAGGGTGCTTTCGACATTGGGTTTGGTTGATAATTTTGCATATTTGGTTGGATAATGTGGGGTGGGCATATTTTCTTTCTCTTAAATTTTCAACTTATTCAAGGTTGACATTGGAATTTTTGAGTTCGGTAAAAGTGGAAGTGTTGGATGGGCCACTAGAGGGGCGGATTACTTTCCGACTTTTTAATAAAAAATTTAGTTTCTCTCTTAATGGGTTCAATGAAATTTTTCATTTTCCAAATGGGGGTAAGAGGAGAATAAATGAGAGATTTTGTGAAAAATAGTTTTTGGTATAAGATTTCTAAAGAGGTTACTTATCATGCATCAAATTCGAAAGCTACATCTATTGATAATCCTTGCTTTCGCTATATGCATCGGGTAATGGCAAGAACTTTGTTTGCACGGGGTGGAAGTGATTGTTCGGTTAGAAGGGATGAGTTGTATTTTTTATGGTGTATGGTCTCAAAAAGAAAGGTAGATTCAGGATCATACTTGGCAAAACATTTTGAGAAAGTGGGTAAGACAACAAAGGGAGTGATTGCAATTGGTGGATTGATCACACCAATAGCTATTCACTTGGAATTTCAAAGCGAGATAAGAAAGTTGTCAGCGATGAAGGGTAGTGATCGATTGGATTTGCAATCATGTATTCAAATAGGTATGATCACATCAGAAAGTGGGTATTTTTATTTGGGGCGTGATCTTTTGGCAAACCGTATTGTGCTTCCGGATAAAAAACGAAAGTGGGTTCGAGATGAGAGAAATTGGAAGGTGGAGGACCTTGGTTCCGGGTCAATTACGGAGTCAATTCCAGTACCACGTTTATGTTTACCACCACCGCCAGTTAGTGGCGCTTCTATGGAGTCTATGTTGGAGAAAGTTTTGTTGGAGTTGGAATCTCAACGAGCATGCATGGATCAAATAAATGCAAATGTGGAGAAGTTGGATGCACGGGTGAAGAACATTGCTCGTAATACGGGTCTCCCGTCTGATTGACTTTGTAAGTATCTCATCCTTTTTATTTATATTTTTTTATTCACATTAGGGACAATGTGCATATTAAGTTTGGGGGTGGGAAATGTATATACTTTGTGTTGGTGTTTCTTAGGTTAGTTTTAATTTAGTTTTTATTTGAAAAAATGAAAAAAAATTGAAAATGAAAGAAAAAAGTAGTTAGCTATGTCCTTTTCTTGTATAGTCAAAAGTTTTGTTAACATTCTTGGTGTTCCCCATAATTGCATGTGATTTTTTGTGACCGCTAATGAGGATAATGTGGTGTGATAATCTGTATATGCAAGTCTTGGTATATTTTCGATTAATTTTGATACATTGCTTAAAGGTTATAGTTGTGTCATAAATCTCTTAATTAGCAAATTAGTGTACTCTTGTTAATAATCTCTTTGTTGATAATTTTGGTCTCTTTTATCAAGTTTATAGTACACCATCATCTTTTAATTTATTGATTTTGTTTACTAAATAGCAACATCATGAAAATCAAAATATGGGTACTACTTAGATGTGTATGGAATTATGTGATGTGACCCCCCCTTGTTGTCTTGTATAAATTTAAAGTGAAATCAAATGGAAGGGGAATGAGAGCAATGACAATTCAACTGATACTCGGTGATACCTCCAAAATTGTAGATTAATTGGTTAGGGATTATTCTAGCTTAACCAGATTTCTGGGTATGCAGTAACGTTATGGAGGAATAGCTTTACCGTCGTGATGGTCCGTACCAAGCTCAATACCGAAGTGGCTAACTCTCAAACCTTTAAATAAATATTCTTAAAGTAGCTCGGGGCACGGCGTTCGCTGCGACAATGCTTCCTTGCCAAATAGGAGTATAAAGTAATAAATCTCTACCTAGTATTAGAGGCATGGAGTTCGCTACTACAGTGTACCCTACTTGAACGGTAGAAGATCTTAATGTAATGTGCTTAAATGATCAAGTTTGGGGGTGTAAGTGGTTGTTATGTTGTGAAATTCGAGGGAGTACTCATGATTTGTTTTTTTTTTTTTGAAGTGTTGCTATTTGATAGATAAAGGCTTTATAAAAATAGATCTTGTTTGAAAATAAAGGGAGAGATGATATTCACATATAGAGATTTATGGCAAGATTATAATGATTAAGTAAGATACCACAATTAATGGGAAAATATATTGATACTTGCATAGTAAAAGGTATTTTATCCCGCAGTTGATGCTAATTTGTGATTTATGCAATTGTGGAACAGGCAAGAATGTGGGGACATAGTTAATTATCGGGTAGAGTAATTTGTTTTTAGTTTTGTGTCAGTTTAGTTTTATATTGTTTATAGTTTATTTTAGTGTTTGCTCGAGGACTAGTAAATATATAAGTTTGGGGGTATTTGATGAGTGAGTTTTACACTCATCCATTTAATACTTTATAAACTTATTCTTAGTTTAATCCTTGGGTTTTGTGTATTTTAATGGGTGTTTTAGTGTTTTTCTAGTTTTCAGGGGTTCAAGTGAAGATATGAGCAATTTGGAAGCATTTTGTGAAATTTCAGAATCTTCAGGAACCTAATTGTAAATAGCGAAATTCAAAGAAAGATAGCAGTTTTTCCAAGTCTACAAGGGGTCAAAGTGCACATTTGAAGAAGATGGATAGTCTTTCATCTCTTTGTTCCCTTACATTACGTTATTTAGATTGTGGAGAGGTTTCTTTTTAAAAAGGAGAGAGCTAGAGAGAAAAGAATCATCTTATCATCTTTTTACAATTTTCTTGGTGTTCATCATGCTTGTAATTGGTAGATAAACATCTAGTTCTTGGGATTGGAGGTAACAATTTTATGCTTTAAGTTTTTATTTTCATCATTTTCATTGTAGACTTGGGATTATCAAGTAGATTTTTAATGGAGTTTTGAATTCTTATGTTGAATGTCATATTTGTTCTTGACTATTCTTGAATTATAATTGTGAATCGTCAAATTTTCAATTGTAATTAGTCTTTGCTTGATAATGACAATTTGTTGAATCCCCGCCAAAAGATCCATAAAAATTGTGGTTCTTGTTGTTCTTATTTTCTAAATGGGTTTCTAATTAATCTATGAACGGGCCAAGGGAATAGATTAATTGGAGACACTTGATTGCAAATCACCCGCCTAAGTGTCTCAATCATAATTTTGTAAGAACAAACCCCAAGTATACTTTGATTGATGATTATTGAAATTTGAGCATAATTGTGAAACCAATCCCGAGAATTGCATTTTATTATTAAAATCTCTTCTATACAAATATTTCTTCAAAAGCATTAATTTTTAAAACAACAAAACCCTCGTTTTTTATTAGATCTTTGTTAGAGCAATAATTTTTTTCTACTTTGAATACGTGTCTCGGTGGTTCGACTCTACTTACCCTATCTACAAATAAATTGTAGGTAGTTTGAGTTGAAATTTACTTTTGACGCAATTCGACAGTCGTCACAAACAGAAACTTCGCAAGATCAAGCCAGAATGGTCTCTGCAAGTGAAAGAAGAAATTGAGAAGATGCACCGCGTCGGCTTCATCAGAGTAATTGAGTACCCAACATGGCTCTCCAACATTGTAACAGTAACCAAGGGCAATGGAAAGGTCAGATGCTGTGTAGATTTCCGATATCTCAACAAGGCCAGCCCTAAAGACGATTTCCCACTGCCCAACATCGACATGCTGGTCGACACCACGACAAATTTCGAAGTAAAATCCTTTATGGACGGATTCGCCGGATACAATCAGATCAAGATGTCCGAAGAAGATTAGGCTAAGACTGCTTTCACCACTTTGTAGGGGACATGCTATTACACGGTCATGCCGTTTGGTTTAAAGAACGCTGGGGATACTTATCAACGGGCTGTATCTGCCCTCTTCCATGACATGATTCACAAAGAAATCGAAGTGTACGTCGACGACATGATCATCCACTCCAAAGGATCAGACATGCAGCACATGACAGATTTGAGAAAGTTCTTCAACAGACTCAGAAAACACTCCATGAGATTGAACCCTGCAAAGTGCACCTTCGGCGTCAAACGAGGCAAAGAACTGGGGTACATGGTCACAGAAAGAGGCATCGAAGCAGATCCCCAGAAAATCAAGGCCATCATCGACATGAAGCGACCGCAGACACTGACAGAAGTAAAAAGTTTCATAGGCAGACTTCAGTACATCAGCCGCTTCATCAACCAGATGACATCTCTCTGCGAGCCAATGTTCAAGTTAATGAATAAGGACGCTGACATTGAATGGGACTCCGAATGCCAAGTATCCTTCGAGAAAATCCAGACATACTTGGTGAATCTCCCGATCCTGTGCTCGCCACATGAAGATAAGCCACTCCTCCTATACCTGACAGTGACTGACACGTCAATTGGGGCTATGCTGGCACAAGAACAAAAAGATTCCAGAGTTGAGCATGCAATCTACTTCGTGAGCCGAAAGCATCAGGGAAGTGAAATCAACTACTCAGCATTAGATAAAACTTGTACCGCCTTGGTATGGGTAGTCGGGAAACTGAAACACTACATCAGTCACATTCAGTGCTCCTGGTCTCCAAGATGGACCCCGTCAGATATCTCTTCGATAAGCCATCTCTATCAATGAGATTAGCCAAGTGGTCATTCTTCTTGGCTGAATTCGACATCAAATACATGACCAGAAAATTAACAAAGGGTCAATTAATGGCAGATCAATTGGCAGACTTCCCAAGCAGTGAACTCAAGGGTCCTGATCCGCAGTTTCCAGATGACGGAATCTTCTCACTCAACAGCGCAAACCGCTGGCAACTCTTCTTCAATGGGGCAGCCAACAAGAAGGGAAATGTTATTGGAATGCTCCTGGTCGATCCTAAAGACGAGCACACTCCCATAGCCATCAAACTGAATTTTGAAGCAACCAACAATGCAGCAGAATATGAAGCTTGCGCAGTTGGCCTAGAAGCCGCTCTTGAACGCAACATCAAAGAACTGGAAGTATACGGAGACTCAGCATTTATTATCAATTAAGTGTCTAACAAATGGAAGACAATAGACTCTGGCCTCCAGAAGTACCAGCCTATTGCTGTGAGATCGAAGTTGAACATGAACCGATCGACGAACCCTGGTAGAATCAAATCTACCAGTACCTCCAAAATGGAGAAGCTTCCTTCACAAATGAAGATAGAAAATACAAAGAAGGGATCAAAGCCAAAAACATGATGGCTCTGAAACGCCTGGCATCCCACTTCATCATTCTGGGGGGGAATGTTATACAAGAAGCGCCACCAAGGACCACTCCTCTGGTGTATAAATAAAGAAAAGGCCAGCGAGCTGATGAACGAAGTTCACAACGGAACCTGCGGTCCTCACATGAACACCAGAGCATTGACACAGATCATCCTCCGTATGGGTTACTACTGGGTATCAATGGAAATAGACTGCATCCAGTTCGTCAGAAGCTGCGACAAATGTCAACGGTTCTCCAACCTCAACCATATTCCTCCTCACGAGCTCTACTGCATGTCTACACCATGGCCTTTTGCCACATGGGGAATTGACGTCATCGGCAAAATCACTCCACTAGGGAGCAACGGTCACGAGTTCATATTAGTCGCTGTCAACTACTTCACCAAATGGGTAAAAGCCATATCATACAAAGTACTGAATTCCAAAAAGGTGGCCGAGTTCATCAAAGAGAACATCATGTGTAGATACGGAGTGCCCAACGAGATCATATCCGACAATGGGACCCACTTCGAAGGAGATTGTGACCAGCTGTTGGCTGAGTTCAGAGTTACACGCCACAAGTCTTCTCCCTACAAACCACAAACTAATGGTGCAGTAGAGGCAGCAAACAAGACTCTTGCAAGAATAATAAAAAAGATGGTCGTCAGAGGTCGGGATTGGCCCGAAAAGCTACATCTAGCACTTTGGGGATACAGAACATCAGTCAGAACCGCCACAGGGGAGACTCCTTTAGCACTGACATACGGAATGGAAGCAGTGTTACTAGTTGAGTTGGAAATTCCATCCCTCTGAGTCCTCTTGGAAAATGGAATCAACGAAGTCGAATGGCTCCAAAGCCGTCACGGCGAACTAGCTCTACTCGACGAGCAAAGATTGAAAGCCATGGAACGTTCTCGTGCCTACCAAAGCAAACTGGCCCGAGCATTTGATAAGAAAGTCACGATCCGAGACATCAGAGAAGGCGACCTGGTGCTTAAGGAAAAGCCTCCTACACAGACCAATCCCCTCAAAAATTGAGAACCTACCTGGATAGGCCCGTTTGTGGTACAAAGAATCTTCTCCGGAGGAGCCATGAAGTTAGCAGATTTGGATGGGAACGCTTTCGTCAACCCAGTAAACGGAAGCAAGCTCCGCAGATACTTCGTTTGAGGAAGAACACAAGTCAACTCTCTCTCCCCATACACCGCCAATTAGAAAAATCAAAGTGCTAAAAGTGTAATACCCAACTAGATACATCCCGAAATGATCTAGATAAAAAATAGGGTCACACTTTTCACCTCTCTTCAAATTTCTCAACAGTGTCGAACTACGGTGACCTGAGCCCCTTAGTCCATTTGTAAATGGGTAACGTAGGCAATTATCATTGGTTCGGTCTCAAAAACAAATAAAATTTCAAATACAACACCAATCACTTGTGTTTCGAAAAACTCTTAAATTTAACCTACAAATTCATTACGGTTAAAACAATCTTTGATGAGTTCAAGCACGGTCTACTATTGACTCGCTACACGCTAGCAAAACAACATAAAACACTTAATCAACTTAATGTGTCTGCAATGACAGTGGATGGATATTCCGAACGGCAAGGTCAACCTAGCCACTCGTACTCGGTCCTTTATCTTTCCTCCCCTTCCCTTTTCCACGGCGGGTATTCTTTGCCTTCACAGAAAATATCCCCGTAGTCCTTCTACCTGGCTCTGGGACCCTTTCCGATGCCTCTGTCAAACCTGTGGCCGCCAACGCAGCCCTTTCCCTAGCTCTATCACGAGTTGCCTCTCTTCGAGTCGCCATATCCATGCTCTGATCGGCCAACCAACTAGCATTGACCTCATAGTCAGCCATATCATCCCCAGTACTATCATGAGGGTTAGCCATCGCTTCGTCCCTCCTCAAAGTCAAGCTGTCACGGCGGTTAAGGCCTAATAGCTCACTTCGTCTCCACAGAAGAGCCATTTGTGTCTCCCCTATACACTCCTCGTACCAGTTTAAATATCGAGCAGACAAAATAGTGCCCCCTCTCCGATGAAAGAGAACCCTGGCAAGAAAAGATGCATATTACCACAACCGCATGAAAAGCAATAACGTCGAAGGATCATCCATGAAAAGCGATCCCACCTCAAAGGTAGCGGCATCACTCAAGCCCACCAACATAACCTACTCCAGCCCAAACTGCCGTAGCACCAGAGACGAAATATAGAAAGAAGACTGGGACAGCCCCGGAACTCTAACAATGAAGAGACCTTCCTAAACGGTTCGACAAGTCTATAACTTCCAGTGAGGAACCCACCATCGCAGAAGATGTGTGCGGAGTTTGGACATCCAAAGCTCCAAGTCAGCCTGACTGCCTCCTATCACCAAGGGTCGCCGAGAGAAGAACCAAGGATCACATGTCACTGGAACATCGGACATCACTTGCAACCGCTCCCTCAACCACAAAGTAAGCATAGAGTGACTTCCTCCCCACATGTACCGGCTACCGGCCGCCATCTGACCTATGCCATGGAATGTCTCGCCCAAGATCAAAGGCACAATATCTCCTCCGCTCCGGCACTACCTCACCAGATCCAGAACACTGTGGTGGCACACCCTCAGGGACGTGAATGTGAACAGAGTAGCAATCACGCACAGAGTAAAAGCGTCCCATGCAGCAACGCTCCATCAGCACTTACAAATCTATTTGGCAGCCCCAAAATGTCAACATGGTCAGTGTTCAGTATCAGCATCCCGTATGCTTCTTCAGCAGAAATGCCAAGCAGAGACATCAACTTCTCAACGGTGGTCAGGCCGCCCATCAAAGGAAGAACAATCTGCTCCACCTCAGGTCTTCCAAGGATAGCCCGAAAGTTCTCAAGCGTGGGCGTGATCTCTTTATATGAGAAACTATACACATGCCTCCTTTCGTCCCAGAAATGAGCCGCAGCTCTCAGAAGGTCCCAGTCCGGCGAAAGCTCCTTCAAAGCCCAAACCGCCTTCATCCTATAACAACCCTCGAAAAACTCCTTGTTTTGCCTCATGTGGTACTGTACCCACGTCTTGAACCTTTCCAGGAATCACTGTTGCATCTGAGACAATAATCTTGGAAACGTGGCCATGGAAAGCGAAGAAAGCTT
The DNA here is from genome assembly GCA_022495995.1 of Adenophora triphylla var. japonica. Classification (NCBI taxonomy): domain Eukaryota; kingdom Viridiplantae; phylum Streptophyta; class Magnoliopsida; order Asterales; family Campanulaceae; genus Adenophora; species Adenophora triphylla. The sequence goes on from JAFEMH010000262.1 coordinate 223,936, forward strand.
CAAGTTTTGAGAGTGAAAACAGATTTCAGCTTCAAGAACAAGCGTGAGACTTCTGAATCTGCAGAATCTGGACTGCAATTTAAATAAGTCGAAACTAAAGCTCTGGCCGGCCGGCCTGTCTCTCAGTTTGACTCAGTCAAACCTGCAGCCTTGCTGCAGCAATGTCCCTCAACATTTCTAAAGTGAACCATGTTCATTCCTTGACCAAATTTGCCAAACCAGTGATCAATTCACTTATTGCAAATACCAAATCCGCCCCCGACTCGTGCAATAGTGCGAGTGATAAATAACAGTGCATAATAGCTACAAATTTTGCCTTCTCAAATTTATTATTCAATGCATTTCATGTTATTATTTATTTTTGATCAACCAACTTGCTTATCTGCCAAGAATAAGTGAAAAGTAATCATAATAAATATTCAAATGTGCCAAGTTTTTGCCCCAAGGGCCTTACGAGTACAAAATAATATCTATTGCAGGTAGTGCACACAATTGTCTAAAGATATTAACAGGGCTACTCAGAGTCTTGCTCGTCATTCGAGCTCTTAACATAGTGCGCCGCCGCAGCAGGATCCGTGGTAGACATGTAATCCATGAAGTCATCCCATCTAGAATACGAGGAATGATGGCCCCGCGCCTGTGCTCCTGAAGACTCCCAATGCTCGAATCTCGAGTACGAAGAATGGCGAGCCCTAAATCCAGCAGTCTCACTAGAGAACTTACTAAAGCCCTGCCCAGCATCTATACCACCAGCCGTAGAAGCAGATGAGTCTCTAGCAACAGACGGTCTAGAAGGTATCGGCTCATGAACAGCCGCACTCCTCCGAGAACTGCACCGCACCGCAAGAAGCTGACAAGCCTCCTGGCAAAACCAGTCACCCCATCCAGACGTCTGACAGCCTGATCGTAGGTACGGCCAGAAACTTGCAAACCAGGAAAGCCATCAAAAGACAGATAGGACAGTACAGATGCAACATTTGCAGAAAGCTACTACAGTACAGAAAAGCAGCGAGATACTCACCAAAGCATTGGGTTCAACTCTATATTAACGCCTCACCTGCTCAGGGATGGGAATCGTCAACTGCCTGCGAGAACCACCAATGCCCTCACATGCAAAACGAGTGCGGGGGAGCGGATAATCTCTAGGATATGCAGGGTCCTCACCCTCTCTGGCCAGCACCTGTGGGCTCCTCAGCCTCATCCTCCGAAAAATGTCATAGTCGGCGACTTCAATGACATTTTCAACAAAAGGCACTCCCTGCCTATAGCGCTGCAACTCCTCCCCAGCTATGGACAAATGAAACATCATGTGAAGGGGAGGATCCCTCGGAACTTTGGGACCAGATCACAGAGCATACTGGCAAGACACCCTCTTGCAAAGATACAGGACGTCACAGTGGAGCCCCACCAGCAACTTCCTCTGGCTCGTTACCTCCCTGGTGTAAGTGCTCCAATTTGAGTTGTTAGTATTTTCGTTAGAAAATTAACGAAAGTTTTAACATTCCTAACATTTCTAACAATTCCTAACATTTCTAACAAGACAAGGATAAATTAGGGATTGCCATTTAGAGTTAAGCATGGAAAAGAATCTTACAAAAGCAAAAGAATTGTAAAAACCCGAAATGGGAAGCTGCAGTCAACAAACTGCTGGAATAATTTGAAAAATATTCTTCCTGTCCAAAGCCTGGAGCAGCATTTAATGAACAGTGCACGCCTCAGACATGTCCGCGCGGATCCTATTGCATCTCACAGTGGCCTATAAATTGAACCCTCCTCTCTCAGTTTACACAACACAATTCACTCACAGCAACTGCACTCTGGCGAAAAATAGAGAGAAAACAGTGGGAATCCTTAGATTGCCACCATTTTCTCTTGAATCTTTCTCAAATACCACTCACTCCAAATACTCTCAAATCACTCCCATTCATACACAAGCCCAAGCTTCAATCACCCCTTAAGAGGAGGATTAGAGAGAAAACATAGAGGACTTAAGTGTTATCTACTTGTTTTCTCTTTGACCAACTCTAATCACAAACCCTAAACACATTCAAACCCTAAACACTTTCAAGCCTTGAATCCACTCAAACACAAACACAAACACAAGGGAAGATAGGTATAACCTCCCTCTCCCTACCCTAAATCTCTCTCATCCATGCATGCATCTCAAACTTTAAAGATGTAATTTGTTCATTTCTTGCCTTAGATCCAAGAGGATCACCATGGAAGTTCATCTCCATGGATGATCCTCTACAAGGATCAACATTCTTTTCAAAGTGTCTTTACTTACTTGCAAACACATTTTCAAAACCCTAAAAATCATTTTCATACATCAAATCTTCATTTTCAAGGATAAAGTTCCCCTTTCCAAGCAAATGAAATGCTTAAGTCCTAATGTACCCTAAGGATGGCTTGATCTAGTAGATCACCACTAAAATGTCTAGTGACTACTAATCAAAGCCTAAGGATATGGGGACAAGCATGGATGCCAAACCCCCTTTAAAATCATGTTTTTCTTCAAGAGAAAGTTGCTGTCCAGTAGCCTTTCTCTAAGACCTTTGTCCATGGTCTAATTTTTTGGACATACAGAAACTTGGAATTTGGTGTTGACTACAAAACACTTTTTGTAGCCAACATCCAGAGCTTTCCAGACATATTTTTACTTTATTTTTTACGTGAGTAAAACTCCCTTTTTCAAATTATTTTTTAAAAGTCAGTTTATCAGTCTCTGGAAATCCAGATTTCATATCTGAGATTTCCAGAAGGTTTTGGTCCACCAAATCATCTCCAAATGGGAAAGTTCTTTTATAGAAACCTTATTTAAGGTGTTTTGAACAACTTTCATTCTCGGACTTTCCCCAGATTTTGAAGTTTTAAAGCTCTTAAATCCATTTTAAAATCAAGTGTCCACTCCCTTTTTCATTCTGGCAGAATTGATTTTCAACTTCAAAAGGTCTTTTGAGTACCAAAACTCAACCCTAAAATCACACCAAAAATCATGGGATCTGTTCAAAGTCTTAAAAAGAGTTCCCAATTTTTACTTTTCTCAGTTTTAACTTATTTTGGCCAAAGTAACACACACACACACACACACACACACACACACTCAAATGGTTTTTAATGCTTGGAAGACTCGTCTTATGAGGCATTCCGGGTGAACACTAACGTTCTTCCCGGCGTGTAACGTGACCTCCGAACCCAAATTTCTAATTTCGGGCATTTTTCAATGTTTTGGTCCTTAAAACAAAAATGGCGTGGCTACTCCGTTTGATTTCAAAAATCGGGTACATCACAGTGGCGACTCCGCTGGGGATTACGAGTTTTATCTTTTCAAAAAAAAAAAAGAAAAACTTTTGTGGGTCAAGCTTCCGTCCCGGCATAAAAAATCATTTGTTGTGTGTGTGTTGATTTTTGCACATTTCGTGTTGTTTTGGCCGCCTCGGAAAAGTCAAAATTTTGACTGTTGGACCCGTTGCCTCGAACTGTTTGAATTTTGAATTTTGAATTATGTGCTTATGTGTTCATTTTCTTTCAAAAAAAATTCAAAAAAAAAAGATTTTCAAAAAAAAAAAAAATTTTCAAAAAAAAAAATTTTCAAAAAAGAAAATTTTCAAAAAAAAACCATGCATCATACATTTTAAGACACATAAAAATTTCTATTTTACTCAGAAAAAGAAGATAGACTGCTTGCACACTACGCGCACTTGGCCTTACACTACACACTACGTCCCTAACCCGGGGAAATCCCTGTAGCGGCCCGTTTGGTCTTATTACGCCTCTCGGTGCAAGCACGGGACTACCCAAACATCCCATGGAGCCTCGTGTCGACCATGCACTTGTCCGTGACACATTTTGTCCGAGACCCGGTTGGTTTTTAGTCCGTCGTGTCATGCCCTGTCGTGTATAGACCTTTCCTTTCAAGCCTTAGTCGGCATACCAAGTCAATATCTTTCGGGACCCTAATCAGTCGAAGTTCTGCCGGTTTTCCGTCGCGGACTTTGACCAGATATTGACTGGCGCCTTGACTTTGACTCTGACTGGCACAAATTATATACTGACTCCCAGCATGACACTGAGTCATCAAGGATTAACGATTATCCCATGCCTAATTACGGCCTAATTGACGACAAGTCAAGATCAATTGTGGACATTTATTAGTCCGAACCATGCCGGCTTTTTGTCGAGCCCTCGGACATGATCTCGACTTTTGACGTCAGCTTTGTCCGTAATTTACATCGAATGCTCGTTAAAACTCGATTACCCGCCAGACTTTTAGGATCGTTTTCATTTTCGGTCGGTGGGACCCGCTTGCCCTATAGGACCCTCGCCCGGGGCTGTCCACCCTGGGAAGTCGAAATACAGGTGGAATACGAGGGGCTTATAGACGTAGTGATGGGGCCCACTGATCCAGGATCCAGAGTAGTTTGCGAAAAAGAAGAGCAATCTTTTTCATCCGATTAGGTTTAATAAAACATGTTTTAAGTAAATTTAAACGAATAATCGCATGTTGCATGAGCCCTAAGCCCAAACACCAACCTGTTCCGCTTTCCCGAGTCTGAACCACACCCTTTTGTGCCTTCTATAGTAAGCAAAGTTTGGATCAAGACCCCGGGTCATCATTTGCTCAGCTCAGTCATTCCGGAGTCAGATACTTCATCAGTTTCCTCCTTCGCTTCAGCTCAAAGTTTCATAATGGCCAACTCAGAGGAGAACTGTGGGGGACGTACAGCTCCGCACCCCGAAAACCCGCAAAATGCCGAGCAGCGGAATCAGATGTTGGAACAGATAAGACAACATCAAGAGGCTCGAGATCAGCCGCTATTGGAAGGTATCGTAACCTGTGGGCTAGCAATTGTTCGCAACCCTAATGGAACCTTTACGGTTGATGCGAAGATTGGAACTAATTACCCTCCCGGGCATGCCAACTACCGTCAAATGCCCCTGTTCCCTTTCGTGTGGAACTACTAATGGGCCAAGCATCCCCACCTATCACTCGCCCGCCTCTTGGCCTCATTGTATCAATACTCCTCGACAGTCCGATATTGGTCAACTTCCCCCGACGCCTCTCGGTTTTCACCTTTGGGTTTCAATCAATCTGCTTCGCCCCGCAGCTTGGAATGGGTCAGCCGCTACTCCAAAACCTCGGTCGGCCCGGGCCATCATTCTGGAATTGGTCGGGCTTCGGTACATCTCACCCCTACACTCAATACTCCTCAACAGCCCGATCTAGGTCAACCCGCCCGGTGCCTCTCGTGTCTCACCACCAGGATTGAATCGGTTGGCTTTCGCCCACACTTGGAAGGGGCCGTTTACTACTTCACCACCTCCGTCTGGTTCGGGTCATCATCTTGGAATGGGTCAGTTCACAACTTCTCAAGCCCAGCAGCTTGACATGGCTCCGCAAGCCATTTTGGGACAGTCGCTTCTCGTGCTCCATGGTTCGTAGGGGGCCGCCTTGCTTCCTCCAATTCTCGAAGCACGCTTGCCCCTATGATACTGCAAGATCACATGGGCCACCAGGCTCTTATCACCACTTCATCAGGTTTACCGTATTCACAACATCCTCCAAGCTCTACCTCGCCCCTCCGGTTGGGAAGTCCGACAAGGTCAAATGCTCCTCATCAAATTCTCCACCCGGCTGTTACCCAAGCTGCTCCTGCTCATCAAGTACAGTATGCACATTACCTTGGTAGTCACGTTCCTCAGTATGGTCAAGACACGTTCAATCCTACTGTTACGATGCCTCAAACCTCATGTTTTCAGCAGCCTTTTGGATCCGCACTCACTGCTCCCTGGTATCCACCCATTACGAGCCATATATCCTCATCTTCGGCAACTGCCAGGCCTTATGAGGAGGGTTACGGTCACGATTTTAATGCTCAGATTGTCATCCCTCCCACCAAAGTACTTCCTACTATGGTTTCATTTACTAATGCCAATCTTGTGGCGGGGTCGTGCAGTCCTAGTGTTCCTATTGACTCGTCCAATGGATTATTGAAAGAACCAATTAAGAAGGTACAAGAAAAGCCTAGCAACGAGAGTATCGACGATCGCTCGACTCGGGCCATCTCACCATACCAATCTTGTGTATCTGACACGAATGAGTTTTACAAAAGGTCAAATCTCGACGATTACATCGATGATTACATCAAAAGGGTTCGTGCACGGGGAAGCACTACGGGTCGGAACATGTCTCACCGCTATAAACCTTGCCCTCCCAACACGGCTGCAACATCCATTAAAGGAAAGAAGGCATTGTGTACAATTGACGGCATCCAAAAGCAACCAAGAAATGGTGGTCCTCTAAGGCAACGAGAACATTTTGATGATTTTGGGATGCCCATGAGCTTAATTTTTAAGGGTTTAGTAAAGGAAGGCCTTTTGGAGCCTCTCAGAGACTATCATCCAAGGAGCTCAAATGCGCCCCTCGACATGAGTAAGCACTGCGCCTTCCATAATCATTATGGCCACACGACCGACGACTGCACAGTCTTGAAGAGAGCGGTTCAAGGGTTAATCGAAGCGGGCAAGCTTGAGCGCCCCAATGGACCAAAACCGGCAAACCCTGTTCAGAATGGTGACCAAGTCAATGACCAAATCTCGAATCAAAGAGCATTAAGAGTTTATTCTCCCCCAAAGGAGAAATCACATCCCGAGGATTTGGGTGTTCCCTTAAGCAAAATTTTAAATAGCTTGCTAAAGCAGGGTCTCCTCGAACCCATGAGAAACTATCAGCCCAAGGATCCCAAAATCCCTTTGGACACCACTAAGCATTGTGCTTTCCACCAGTATCACGATCATATAACCGACAACTGTACAGCTTTGAGAAAGGCAATTCAGGGGTTAATTAAGAAGGGCAAACTCGAGCGCCTCAGTGATCTCAACCCTGCCAATGATCATTTCCCAAACAACACGAGTGTAAACATGATTGAGTTTTGTGATTCAAGCTCCAAGCCAGATGATTTAGTCGCAACAAATGTGGAGAATGGCTGGTTTGACTGCAACAAGCATGTGACCATGGCAAAGCCGGATTCAGTGAAATGCTTTGAACTCTCGCCCTCCGATAAGTTCACGACTGATGCCAAGATGATAACAATCTAAGGGCAGAAAAGGCAACCGTCAGGGCCGGTGAGCGAGGAATTCCTGAAGTTACCAAAGGCGAGCATAGTCTGTCATAGCTTCATGAGGAATCTACTTCCAATGCTGAAGGGTAGAGACGTGGTCCAACAACAAAGAGTAGCTAGACTAGGGGCTACCCATCCTTTAATATTAAAACAGTCTTTTAGTCAACCTTCGTAGGTTCTAGTACTTTCTTCGTTCAATCAAGTCCTCCTCGGACATTGTAGTTAATCTTAAATTTTCTATAAAAGAGTCTTTTTCTTTTCTTGCTAGACTTGAGATATTATTTGCACACCTACATTTAATGAAATGGTTTTATTTTGAATGATCACTCGCATTGCTCAACAAATAATCTCTGAAAATGATTAAGATTTTAATTAATTGGTGCGAGAAAGTCAACTAATGCCCTCCCTATACACTTTCCTCACCTCACAAAGACCTCCATCAAGCCATACACTTTCCAAAACATGTCCCCATCATCACCTTGACCAAGTCAACGACGGCGGCAGCATCGAAGAACAACAAAAGGTCAATCAGCATCGGAAGATTGACTCCATGTCGACAAAAAAAAAACAGGGGCTTGCCTTAGCCTCACGTGCATCAAGAAAGTTCGAGCAGAGGCTTCAAAAAAAAAAGCAAAAACAAAAGCTTCAAAAAAAATGAGGCCAAGGACCCAGCACCGCCGATCAGAGGCTTGACATATGGGCAAAATTAAAGCCCGAAGAACGGAAGTTGTCGACAACAAGGGAGCAGTTAAAGCAACGGCAAAAACATATCATAAGCCCTTAAGCTGCATCCAAAATCTTTCTCCCCCGATGAAGGACGACGATTAAGAAGCAACAGAATCGCCAAAATACCTGTCAAACTGACTTGTAGAGGAATCACCTCAAGGCCCGTACCTTATCATCCAAACATCCTATCCGAACCTTTTCACCAAATGGACCACAAATGTTCATACCCTTTCCCAAAGCCAAACACAGTTTAAGCCCGAACTACGGCGACCTGAGCTCCTTATATTAAGGGGAACGTAGGCAACCAGAAATGGTCCGGTCATAAACGCATTCAAATCCCAGAAAATTCGGTCTCATCAATGGCCTCTCCTATACACAATCTTTCTTCACAATTCGCCAACTTTACCCCTGGCATTGGTCGACTTTCTCCTCATGATTAATCAAAATGTTTGTTCATATCGAGATTAGGGGTGTGAGTAACCCGAACACTAATAAAGGGTTTTAAGCAATCTTGTGATTATTTTGAATAAAACATGTTTTCAGATGTCTCGACAAGTCTTCTTTTTCTACATTATAGGAAAAATAGAGCTAAACACTAATTTTCTGTCAGCAGGGGCTTCCATACACTTTTACAAACCTTTCTACACTTATGCTCTCTCAAAAGAGTCAAACCCAAAGCGAGTTCTTTTGTGCCTTCATCAAATGAGGCCAACAAATAATACAAATCGGGGATTCGTCCCCACTTTCGAAAATATGCCCCTGCAGGTATACATTTCTAAATTGTCTTTCTTTTACATTTTCTTCCGGTTGACTAATTGACTAAAGGAAATAATAAAGTAAATATAGAAGGATGGGTTGCCTCTTTTGCTACATGACAATTCAATTTGCATTAGAGCTGCACTGTACTCTTTAAGGGAGAGCTTTCGTCAAGTCATTCCTTTAGAGTGGGGCTTCTCTGGTTATGCCGGATCCACGTTGGTTCCTCACTTCACTACAAGATTCACAATCATGAAGCTGAGGCTTTACCAAGTCGCTTCTTCAAAATCGAGACTTCGCCAACACATCTCTTCGGACCAAGGCTCCGCCAAGCAAAGTGAGATTTGATCGCCATGTTGGTCATGGGTTTGTCAAGTACAGTTCTTTGATGTCCAAGGATGAGGACGGAATTTTAACCAGGACCAGGAATTCATGGCTAATGTTGGAATCCGAGTCCATAAAACTCCTTGTGCCAATCAGAATGAGGTTTCGATGTTCATCCTTGGAAGGTGTCAGGAATTTTGGTTTGATGATTGCCCTCAAACCCGATGGGACTTTCACGGTAGAAGAGGAAAAGGATCCCCATCCCTATCTTGGCCAGACAGACTACCGCCGAATGCCACCACCTTCCTCACATGGAACCTCCACCGGGCCACACTCTTCTCAACCTGTGAATCAGTCATCCTTTCAGCCTCGGTCTGGTATACATTCACAGTTCAGTCTGGGACAGTCGTTTGGGGAAACAAATTGAATTCAGCCCGATTTGGGCCAGTATGGTGTGCCTCAATACAGTTGGGGTCAGCTCGGTATGTCGCAGCAGTTTGGTATGCCTCAGCAGCTCGGTACAGATCAGTCAGGGGCTTCTCAGTTACATCAGCTTGGTATGACTTCTCAGTTGGGTTTGGGACGGCGGTCAACTATGGATCAGTTTGAACTTCTCAGCCCCAGCAGTTTGGAATGCCTCGACAGCAACCCAGTTCAAGACAGCCAGTCCCCGGCACCGCACAAGTCTCACAAGATCCCTTCATGACCGCCTTAACGGGACAGCAAACCCCCAATCCCACTCTCGGTCGCCCAGACTACTCCAGGATGCCACCGCCAGCCTCCTATGGTACTATCTCCTCGATCTTTGGGTCAGCCAGCTCCCCAACTACAGACCACTGGATCCATGCAGCCTGACGGGACGAATCAGTTCGCAGTTCCTCAGTAGGAACAAAATCAGTACGGAATGTCTTCTCATGGTTGGGGGTACCTTGGAATGCCACAGCAAATTGGGATCCCGTCTCAGTTCAGAAACGATCAAGCCGAACCTTCACAACAACAGTTTAGAGTGCCGCAGCAACGGTTTGGGATGCTACCACAGTTTGGTTCGTGACAACAGAATGATGCTAGTTCAGCTGCTCCTAACACCGCTTCCACAAACCCATTTCTCACTCAGGGATCAATGGGCCACCAAGCCCCTAATCCCTGTCTCATCAGAATCACCGGACCACAGTATCCTCCCGGTTATACACCATCACCCCAGCCAAGCGTGCATGCAGTTCAGCAAACAAGGGTCACAACCCGTATTTAAGCTTCATGGAAACTCTAGCTACCCGGCCACCTCAGGTCTACCACCACCCTCTTTACCAATTGGAAGTTAACAGCAAGCCACTGGGTTCTATCCCTTTGACCAGACTCCTACTCACACTCCCCAGGGTAATTCGAGCCAAGGACAGGTTTTCACCTACATCCCCGGATCGGCCGTTCCCTCCACCAGTCTGCCGCCAGTGGTAGCTCCTCTCTCTAGCTCAGTCGCCGGCTTGAACACTCTGGTTCCACCACCGGACCCTCATCTGGTTTTGGTTCATGGAACAGCATAAGGAATTGAAAGTGCAGATTGCTGAATTGACCGCTAAGAAATCCGCCTTCCGGCCTACGGACCCGGACTCCATTGTTCCCCTGCCCCACAAATTCGTGATGCCTAATCTGGATCTCTTTGATGGGACTGCATGCCCGAAAACCCATCTGGACACATATACCTTGGCAATGAAGACCAAAGGGTGCACCAATCAGCAGTTGGCTGACTATTTCAGTCTCTCTTTGAAGTCCAGTGCTCTAAAATGTTTCTTCCGCTTAAAACTCGAGGCCAGAGCTACATGGGAAACAAATAGAGTTGGCCTGCAGACAACATTGCAGCGTGCCGACGAGAACATCGGGAATTTTTACAAGCGTTGGAACCTGAAGCTTAGCGAAATGGCAACTCCTCCTTCTGAAGAAGAACAACTGGACATCTTTCAGTCATGCCTGAAACCACATCTGGGAGCCTCCCTCAGCAATTTCCCCTATCCGGATCTGTGGGCAATGGTCAATTCCGGGGCTAAGTTTGAGAGGACTTACAATCAGCAGCAAGTTGTTGCGCCTGCTTACAGATACCGGGCTTCTTCCACCTCCAACACGACTCCTGCCTAACCCTATTTGGGACAGGATTTCAACAATGCCACTCCTTTCGTGCCAGGGAAAGGTGATGTGCCCAAGTCGCGAAGACTTAAACTTGAAGATTTCGGAATGCCTCTGAGCGATGTCTTTCAGGGATTTGTGAGGGAACGTTTGACCAGACAACCATCAGCCCATGGATCCCGATGTCCCTTTGGGCACAACTAAACTCTGTGCTTCCCACTAGTATGCTCCTGAAAAAGGGCGATGTGAGAACTGATCGAAAAGGGCACTCCAAGGACCCAACACATTCAACAATCCATTCCCTAAGAAAAACCATAGGATGAATATGATTGAAGCCATGAACAAGCCAAGTGCCACTATGGCTAACAGTTCCCATATGGAAGACACCCTTTGAAGGGAGGATTCTAGTTGCATAGTTGTTATCAAAGATGGGTTTCTCACTCCATGACGTAATGCTGCAATGAGTCTGGGGTCACATCAACTTCACCTCGAGGTCTCTCATGTTGATCGATCGGCTTGATACTTCATCAGTATGTCAGTTTTACAGTCAAACCTTTGACTGGACCCCTGTAGTGACGCTTTGTCGAACCTGGGGCTTCATCAAAAAGCTTCTGTGGCCTTCGCCATGTCTCTTCCACGGAATGGGGCTTCATTAAGTCACACCTATCTTCAGAAGAAAGGCTTAGTCACCTCAACAACTATCTTGGAGTTTCAGCTTTAGAACTTGGTATATGGCAACTCCCTGCATCATCAAAGGTCGAGAACTGGGAATCTCCTCATATCAGCATTTCGCCAAGTCATGTCAAGTCACAACTAACCCAAGCGAAAGAGGGTTCATTCATATCAACATACTTTGATGCTAGAGCCTGTCAGCATCAGCTTCAAATGTCTGAGACTGAAAAGAAATTTCAATCGAGACCCGGGGTTCAAATCCAACTTCATCCCAAGATCAAAATTGAGGTCTGCATGATACTGCTGACCTACAAAAAGACCTCATCAATGACATGCAATTCAGTCCGCGGCCGAAGGATATCACCCCACCTGCACAAAGCTTGTCCCAAACAGTCCACATGCATCCCCACAAAAATCTCCCCAGGGCTCATGTAACATGCAAAACATGAATCAATAAAAAAAACCTAAGCGATCGCGAATCATTTTAGTTCCATGCATGCATCCATCATCATGAATGTCGTATGTGCATTTGTCCCTCTACTAACAAATGTAGCAATCCAAGCACGAAAGACCAGTCTTCCGTCACTACCAGAAGCCTCCTCGCAGCAAGGATGGTCTCCACCGAAGCGTAATTCCAATGACTTCAACAGAACTACCCAAATGACTAATACCTCAGGTCAACACCCTCTTGGTTCAAACCCCTCAAGCCCACGTCAGCTTGTGCTCGGACACCTAAAGTCGACATCAGCTTGATTCAGACACCTCAATCCTGCACCATTTCGGCCTCAGACACGTTAGGACAACACCACCTTGGCTCCAGGTCTGCAGTGCATCAAGTCCGTGAAGACATCTTCCGACATCTCCAGTTCGGCAAAGACGACCTCCGATGTCCACAAATGGATGAAGACAGCCTCCAGTATCTACAGTTTGGCAAAGACAAGCTCCGGCGTCCGCAACTTGCTAAAGACGACCTCTAATGTCCACAAATGGATGAAGACAGCCTCCAGTATCTACAGTTTGGCAAAGACAAGCTCCGGCGTCCGCAACTTGCTAAAGACGACCTCCAATGTCCACAAATGGATGAAGACAGCCTCCAGTATCTACAGTTTGGCAAAGACAAGCTCCGGCGTCCGCAACTTGCTAAAGACGACCTCCAATGTCCACAAATGGCAAAGATAGTCCCCATGCCTATAGCTTGGCAAAGACAAGCTCCGGCGTCTGCAATTTGGTAAAGACAACCCCCAACATCCACAAACATATGAAGACCGCCTCCAGTGTCTACAATTCGGTCAGGGACGCCAAGTTCTCAAATACAATTCGGTCAGAGACGCCAAGTTCTCAAACGCAAATCGGTCAGGGACGCCAAGTTCTCAAATACAATTCGATCAGAGACGCCAAGTTCTCAAACGCAAATTGGTCAGGGACGCCAAGTTCTCAAATACAATTCGGTCCGAGACGCCAAGTCCTCAAACGCAAATCGGTCAGGGATGCCAAGTTTTCAAAATGCAATTCGATCAGAGACGCCAAGTTCTCAAACGCAAATGGGTCAGGGACGCCAAGTTCTCGAATGCAAATGGGTCAGGGACGCCAAGTTCTCAAAATGCAAATCGGTCAGGGACGCCAAGTTCTCAAATACAAATCAGTCAGGGACGCCAAGTTCTCAAATACAAATCGGTCAGGGACGCCAAGTTCTCAAACGCAAATCGGTCAGAGACGCCAAGTTCTCAAACGCAAATCGGTCAGGGACGCCAAGTTCTCGAATGCAAATGGGTCAGGGACGCCAAGTTCTCAAAATGCAAATCGGTCAGGGACGCCAAGTTCTCAAATACAAATCAGTCAGGGACGCCAAGTTCTCAAATACAAATCGGTCAGGGACGCCAAGTTCTCAAATACAATTCGGCCAGAAACGCCAAATTCTCGAATGCAAATGGGTCAGGGACGCCAAGTTCTCAAAATGCAAATCGGTCAGGGATGCCAAGTTCTCGAATGCAAATCGGCCAGGGACGCCAAGTTCTCAAATGCAATTCGATCAGAAACACCAAGTTCTCAAAGGCTAGTAGGTCAGGGACACCAAGTTTTCAAATGTCAATCGGTCAGAGGTACCTCACATGTTTCAACATCTCGATCAGATACATCAAGACTCTTAACACTATCAACTACCACACAGCCCCCGCAACTTGCTCTCCTGCAGGTAAGCACAGCAAAGGTACGTTAGTCCCTCAACATATCTCAAAAATATGCATACAAATGTTGCATGATTACCCATAGCTTTAGCTATCTCTATCTCCGCCAATAGCGACAGAAGCTTTAGTTCCTTAAGATGACAGCCTCCGAATTATCAAAAGGCCCAGGATCCTAGACCTGTTCCTAACTGTCCAGTGGATTTCAAACTACGTCCAGGCTTGATTTCCACTCGGGATACATAGGCAGCCTACCATAGGTCCAGCCGCTTGACCAACACGGTCACCCTTTTCCCCGATAATCATCGTAAGCTCTAATCTTCCCCTGCGAGAATGCCCTCTCGATTTAGGTTCATACAATAGAACTAAACCTCAACTTAGGTTCATCCCTGACAAAAGCCAACGGAATTCCGTCTCTTTCACCTCCGGCAGCAAACGTAAGACCGATCGCTTCAAATGAAGTCCACCAAAAGACTGTCTATCCCCTCAGAGTCCGTCCCCAACGAAAGGATACGAACATCGAAGGAAATCGTTTCAAAACAAGTTGATACCTCCAAATCACCCATCATCAAGGTTCAAGGCACCTAAAACGCCATCATCAAGGTTTGAGGCACCTAAGACGCCATCACCAAGGTTTGAGGCACCTAAGACGCCATCACCAAGGTTCGAGGCACCTAAGACGCCATCATCAAGGTTCGAGGCACCTAAGACGCCATCACCAAGGTTCGAGGCACCTACGACGCCATCATCAAGGTTTGAGGCACCTAAAACGCCATCATCAAGGATCAAGGCACCTAAGACGCCATCATTAAGGTTTGAGGCACCTAAAATGCTATCACACACAACACTAGGAAAGCAATAAATCGCAATCATCCCTTAATTCGACAAACCGAAATCATTACCAGGGCGACTTCCCAAAAATAGTCAAATCATAGGGCGACTTCCCAAAAATAGTCAAATTATAGGGCAACTTCTCAAAAATAGTCAAATCTTAGGGCGACTTCCCAAAAATAGTCAAATCTTAGGGCGACTTCCCAAAATAGTCACATCTTAGGACGACTTTCCTGAAACAGTCACTCTAGGGTCGACGTCTGAAGATAGTCGAAAGACGCGAACTACGGCTGGCTTGATTCCTCTTAAGGATACGTAGGTAGCCTATCACTAGGTTCAGCCATCAGACCAAAAATGGTCATTTCCATCCCCAGCAGAGCGGACACACAATTTCAGCCACCAGACCAAAATGGTCATCTCTTATCCCCAGCAGAGTTTCTTTCAGCAAACGACTGCAGAACTCGCCAGGTTGACATCCTAAAACAGTCACTCCAGGGTCAAAGACCCGAACTACGGCCGGCTTGATTCCCATTCGGGATACGTAGGTAGCCTATCGCTAGGTTCAGCCACTCGATCACTTGATCATCCTGTCAAATATGGAGCCTTACTCTTATCGACGACCCCGCTTCCTTCGAATGCACCGTCGCCGAGGGGCTACTGTAAGTGCTCCAATTTGAGTTGTTAGTATTTTCGTTAGAAAATTAACGAAAGTTTTAACATTCCTAACATTTCTAACAATTCCTAACATTTCTAACAAGACAAGGATAAATTAGGGATTGCCATTTAGAGTTAAGCATGGAAAAGAATCTTACAAAAGCAAAATAATTGTAAAAACCCAAAATGGGAAGCTGCAGTCAACAAACTGCTGGAATAATTTGAAAAATATTCTTCCTGTCCAAAGCCTGGAGCAGCATTTAATGAACAGTGCACGCCTCAGACATGTCCGCGCGGATCCTATTGCATCTCACAGTGGCCTATAAATTGAACCCTCCTCTCTCAGTTTACACAACACAATTCACTCACAGCAACAAAGCACTCAAGGAATAGAGAGAAAACAGTGGGAATCCTTAGATTGCCACCATTTTCTCTTGAATCTTTCCCAAATCCCACTCACTCCAAATACTCTCAAATCACTCCCATTCATATACAAGCCCAAACTTCAATCACCCCTTAAGAGGAGGATTAGAGAGAAAACATAGAGGACTTTAGTGTTATCTGCTTGTTTTCTCTTTGACCAACTCTAATCACAAACCCTAAACACATTCAAACCCTAAACACTTTCAAGCCTTGAATCCACTCAAACACAAACACAAACACAAGGGAAGATAGGTATAACCTCCCTCTCCCTACCCTAAATCTCTCTCATCCATGCATGCATCTCAAACTTTAAAGATGTAATTTGTTCATTTCTTGCCTTAGATCCAAGAGGATCACCATGGAAGTTCATCTCCATGGATGATCCTCTACAAGGATCAACATTCTTTTCAAAGTTTCTTTACTTACTTGCAAACACATTTTCAAAACCCTAAAAATCATTTTCATACATCAAATCTTCATTTTCAAGGATAAAGTTCCCCTTTCCAAGCAAATGAAATGCTTAAGTCCTAATGTACCCTAAGGATGGCTTGATCTAGTAGATCACCACTAAAATGTCTAGTGACTACTAATCAAAGCCTAAGGATATGTGGACAAGCATGGATGCCAAACCCCCTTTAAAATCATGTTTTTCTTCAAGAGAAAGTTGCTGTCCAGTAGCCTTTCTCTAAGACCTCTGTCCATGGTCTAATTTTTTGGACATACAGAAACTTGGAATTTGGTGTTGACTACAAAACACTTTTTGTATCCAACATCCAGAGCTTTCCAGACATATTTTTACTTTATTTTTTACGTGAGTAAAACTCCTTTTTTCAAATTATTTTTTAAAAGTCAGTTTATCAGTCTCTGGAAATCCAGATTTCATATCTGAGATTTCCAGAAGGTTTTGGTCTACCAAATCATCTCCAAATGGGAAAGTTATTTTACAGAAACCTTATTTAAGGTGTTTTGAACAACTTTCATTCTTGGACTTTCCCCATATTTTGAAGTTTTAAAGCTCTTAAATCCATTTTAAAATCAAGTGTCCACTCCCTTTTTCATTCTGGCAGAATCGATTTTCAACTTCAAAAGGTCTTTTGAGTACCAAAACTCAACCCTAAAATCACACCAAAAATCATGGGATCTGTTCAAAGTCTTAAAAAGAGTTCCCAATTTTTACTTTTCTCAGTTTTAACTTATTTTGGCCAAAGTAACTCACACACACACACACACACACACACACACACTCAAATGGTTTTTAATGTTTGGAAGACTCGTCTTACGAGGCATTCCGGGTGAACACTAACGTTCTTCCCGGCGTTTAACGTGACCTCCGAACCCAAATCTCTAATCTCGGGCATTTTTCAAAGTTTTGGCCCTTAAAACAAAAATGGCGTGGCGACTCCGTTTGATTTCAAAAATCGGGTACATCACACCTGGCAGCGTTCACAACCGCCTGATCGAACCGGCTCCACCAAGTCAAGTTAAGTGGGAGTGGGAAGATATAAAAATTAGATAAACGGGTGAAATAAAAAGTAACAGGAAGGTGCAGAATTGAGGATTAGGGTTTAGGGCCGAAAATTTCTAAAAAATTTCTTGTTTATACTTCAAATCAAATACTCCCTCCGTCCCAATCTAAATGTCCAAACTTTCCTTTTTGGACGTCCCATTGAAAATGTCCCATTTCCAAAAAAGGAAAGTTTTTTTCACTATTCAACCCACTCATTCTCTCTCCTACTTTACTTTTACACTCACAACATTCTCTCTCCTAACTATTCCTCCCACTCATTCTCTCCCCTATTTAATTTTTCATACTCACAACATTTAAACTTTTTCTCTTTCCTACCTCACTTTTTCTCTTTCCTACCTCACTTTCCTTAATTCTCGCGCCGGATCCATTTTTGGACATTTAGATTGGGACGGAGGTAGTACAATACTAGCGAATAGAAAGGAGTTTCATAGAAATTACTATTGCGACATTGTTGAACCAAAGAAATCAAAGGTGTGTTATTGCGAAATAATTGGAGTACTTCAATAGATCTGAGCAAAGAAAGAGACAAATTGTGAATTTGTAGAATTAGTATTAATATGTGAAAGAAAATTATGTAATTCAACAAAATAAACAATAATTGGGTGTTTGAATTTAGAGATAGAAAACGAGAGTTTTAGAGCTTTTAAAAGAGTGTGGTACCTCTATTCAACTGGCATCAGCGGGAACAAAAAGGACTGCTGGTGAATCCGTGATTGCTGAAGCTAGAAGATGATCAGCAACATCAATGGTGGATCTGGTGGATGGTCATGGAGCAGTGGAAAAACAAGCTCAGAGTGCTGGAAGAGATAGACCGCAGAAGGGAAAGAGGGTCAAGGTGTGGCGTTGTGGATAAAGATGGTCCGGTGACCGGAGTGAAGCCGGAGACGAGGGAGATCACTGACAACGCTTAGGGCTTTTCTTCTTCGTTGCCTTGGGGCTTTTCTTCTGGCGCATAGAATAGCGGAGAAAGAGAAATGCGGATAGAGAGAGATAGGTTACAGGTAGTTTTGTCATTTAATATTATTATAAAAAGTCTCAGAGACTCTACGGTCGTTTTGATTTCAACTCTCGGATCATAAGGTAAAATTCGAAATGTATTGTTTTCATTGGTAAATTCCACCCTATCTCAAGGTCTTATTGATAAAAATCCCAAAATACAATTAGCCTATCAAATAAAATGTACTCCTTCGACGAGTTATTAGTTTCCTTTTTGGTATGTCTCATTTTAAAATTTTTAGTTGTTTTATTATCTAATATTAATAATGAGACGCACTTATTATTTTCAAAACAAAAATTTTATACCCACTTTCTTTTTATTACTTTATTTTTTATACTCACAATATTTATTTTTTACAAAAATTTACGTATAAAATCAAACTAAAAACCTTAAATCGGTACGAAAGTTAAAATTAATACGAATAGTTTTGTGACTCATATATCTGATCTCTGTCGCCTAACTGTTGTCCATTCGGACTGAAGATCAACCCCTCCTTGACCTTACCACTATGCTTTTATAAGGTTTTTTCCCAAAGAGGTTAGGTGGTCCAACTAGAAGCAACTAACCACTTGCTTACACATGCTACAGTTTCAAACAATAATCATCTCCATTCCCATTTCAAGTGAGTTCCCCGCCAAGCAACTCAAACATAAACTCCCCGCTCCATACCTTCTCATTATTCATGCAAAATCACTTTTCCCAAACAACCCCTTATTCCTTCTCTTCTCTTCTACTATACTGTATCTCTCTTAACTCCACACCTTAGAAAAACCACACCAAACATGCCCCTAAAATACTATTCTCTCCTAATTACTCTCTCCCTCCTCCCGTACCCATCCACTCCCGCCACCGATTCATTCATCTACGGCGGTTGTTCCCAGCTCCGGTACACTCCGGGCACTCCAATTGAAACAAACGTCAACTCCGTCCTTACCTCCCTAGTCAACTCTGCCTCCCTCTCCAACTTCAATAACTTCAAAATCTCGGTCCCCGGTTCCACCCAAAACGACATCGTATACGGCCTCTACCAATGCCGCGGCGACTTATCCGGCCCGAACTGCAAAACATGCGTATCCCAATCAGTGAGTCGACTCGGCGTTCTCTGCCCTGGCTCAACCGGCGGCGCTGTGCAATTAGAAGGCTGTTTTGTTAAATATGACAATTTATCGTTTTTGGGTGTGGAGGACAAGACGGTGGTGGTGAAGAAATGTGGGCCGACTATTGGGTACGATTCCGATATGTTGAACCGGCGGGATGCGGTGCTGGCGTATCTGACGGCGGCGGGTGGGCAGTATTTTAGGGTTGGTGGGTCTGGGAGCGTGCAGGGGGCGGCGCAGTGCGTGCAGGATTTGAGTTTGAGTGAGTGTGGCGATTGTTTGTCGGAGGCGACGGCTAAGCTTAGGGGTCAGTGTGTGTCGGCGGCATGGGGAGATATGTATTTGGGCAAGTGCTACGCGCGCTACTCGGAGCGTGGACATTTTTCAAGAAGTGGTAAGATATTACTCCACCACCACCGTGGGTGGTGGATAATGGGTTTTATGATAATTTGGTCGTTATTAATCCCAATTTAGTGATATAAATTACCACCCTTGAATTGTTTTAAATTTATCATAATCATATAGGTAAGGGTGATTTGGTAAATTTGAAGTGTATTCAAGGTGGTTAAGTAAATTAGTTGGTTTTTTTTTTCTTCATTTTCCTATTTTTATTTTTATTTTTATTTTGTGCTTATTTGTTCTATGTTGAGAATGCATGGGTATTGTGGGCATGTTTTATTTCTCTTCTTCTGTATAACAGTTCATGTACTAAATTACGTATTTACCCCTTGAACTTATGTTATTAAATCTATAATCTATAATCTATAATATAATAAAGTCTAGATATGAACGACTTGCCTCAATTTTTGTCCCAAGAGTTATTTGCCATATATGGTTATATGTCCCCTTTTATAATTGTTCTTCTTTAACAAATATCAATCAAACTAATTATGATTACTTTTAATTAAACATAGATTATTATTCCGTATTTTAAAAAAAAAAATTACAACATTTTAAATACAATAGGAGAGTGGGTTCGAACTTTTAACCTTTCTCTTTCTCTGTTATTAATTAATGAATAAATAGTCTTATTATTATGACACTCCTTAACTCAGTTTCAGATGGAATCGTGTAATCAGTTCAACAAATATTTAATTTTCAAAAAAAAAAAAAAAAAAAAAAAAAAAGGATTAGTTAGGATTTTGAAAGATGCACAACCAATGTTTCAATGGTTTGACCATTTGTTTTGTTTAGGTATATACAATAATATTCCATTTTGAAATTAAGTTATATTAGACTTTCTATTGTAACATGGAAATGGAGCTCGCATTAAGGACTTTACTCTTTACTTTTTTCCTTTCACCAAAAAGCCTTTGAAATACTTCCTCCGTCTCAAAATGTTTGTCCCATTTGATTTTTTTGTTGAACTTTGACCACAAATATATAACAATTTAATTATGTTCATGAAATTCTAAAAATTCCTATTGATTCACCATTAATAATATTATCAACAATAACTTTTAGAATTTCATGAACATGATTAATCTCTCATAAATTTGTGGTCAAAGTTCAACAAAAAAGTCAAATGAGACAAACATTTTGGGACGGAGGGAGTATAGTCGTATCTTTAACAAAAATGAAAGAATCCAATGTTACCCAAAATTATTTTTCAATTATCAGAATTTCATGTTATAATGAATTATGATACATGAAAGTTAAGCAACTACATCAGTCCATGAAACTTATTTTGTTCTTCGATCGAATTCTAATTCAAGAGCTTTGAATTGAGGCTGACAAACATATCCTAAACAAAAACCTTACGCCAACATCAAATTTGTGAGGAAAATATTGAAACATCAATGATTGTTAATCATGGATTCGGGTCATTTACAAGGAATATGTATGCAACAAGATGTTTATCGATCAACATGTTCCTCCAGTTACAAATTACTATCGATGTACTTGAGTACTGATCTTTTAACTTTCCAGATACTACTGATGATGATAATGATGTCAACAAGACGCTCGCGATTATCATAGGAGGCATTGCTGGTGTCGCATTGATCATTGTTTTTTTATCTTGCTTAAGTAAACTTTGTGATCGAAAAGGTATGTATTATGATTTAATCTTTGGTGATTATATTAATATTCTTGTTATGATTACATAATAATATAAACTTTTTTTCTATATAAATGCAGGTGGTAAATAAAAGGTGAATTCATCTATAGTTGGCCCCTTTGGATGCCTTGCCTTGTTCAATCTCTGGTAAATTATTGACTTGCTTTTAGGGCAACTTTTGCTTTACTACCTTGAAGTTTTCTTTAAATTTGCTCAAAGGTAAACTTGATTAGATTTATATATAAATGTGAATGGGAAAGTTACATTGAAGAATACAAAAGTGAAGGCCAGAGATTCCAAAACTCATTCATATCCTTTTCTGGTCATTAACATCATCATCTTCCATTACTTGTCAAAAGAACAACTTTTGTTCCGGTGGGGGATGATTTTTGTTGTTTATTTGTTTGAGCATTGTCAAGCAATCAATCTAAGTGTTGAAAATTATTTATATACTTCTTAATTAGTTCATGTTTCGTTTGATCATCTTTTTGGATGATGATTGGGGTATAATTGCATATACTCCATTTGTCTCATTCGAAAATATATAAATTTTCATATTAGGTATCCCATTTAAAAATACACACTGCCAAAATGGAATTCTTTAACACTTTTTTTATTTATGGGACTGACTTATCATACTTACAATACTATCTACCCCACTTTATTTCTCCTATTTCACTTTTCATACTTACAACACTTACTTTACTACACAATTTTCTTAATTTTCGTGCAATACCAGTTTTGTGCCTTTTAAGATGTGTCGGAGAGAGTATTTATTTATGGTCCTAGGAGTTTTTTTGGGTGTGTGTTGTGGAGGTTTATTGTGTTTCTTGGTAGATGCAGGCACATTGTTTATGCTAAAGGAGTTTTAGGGTGTGTTTTGTTGTGGTTTATTGAGTTACTTGGGCCTTATGTGGTTGTCTTTTGGGTGTATAATATAGAGTTATTCATTCAATTAGAGGATTTGGGATGCAAATCGGTTGACTGCTATGCAGTCGAACGCTGAATTGCAGGTATGGCTCAAATTCGAGAAGTGGACCTAAAAAAAAAGATTGTGTATAACGACCCAATTTCCATAATAAAATGTAATTTTCAAACGTCAATAATAAGTCATAAGGGCATCTCAACCGACACCCTAACCCTAATACAATCAAACTACAATAAATAGTATTAAAAATTCAATAGCTAGTACATTCCACTAGCTCAATAATACTTAAAGTTTAATAAACAAAATACTAATTCCTCAATATCTGTGTCGCCATTTATGCGACTAATCCTCTCCTCCTACTGATTACCTGAGAGGGAAAGAATAAGAAAAGGGTGAGCGAACAATGCTCATTAAGTTTATACGGGATCTCTCAGGGTATTAAGGAAGAGATAACCGAAATAAACGGAGCCAAACAACTTCTCAAAGAAAGAATAGCTAGGCAATTCAAAGTACAATTTACGAATGCAATTCAGAAGACACTTCAAGTAGTCAAATCGTGGCACTATCAAAAAAATAAATAAGATAGAGACTGTATACACATATGTCCGTCAATTCTAAGTAACAATTACTGAAGTCTTATGTATAAGGATTAGCTACTTATCCTTGAACAAGTGGTAAAGAATTACATTTGGTTACTAACCCAAATTAAATAATCATAGATTAGTTAAGCATGGAATTAGATTATTAACAATGATGGAGACAAGATTCCTTCCTTTAATACTCTTTAGCTTTAGTTGACATAGACACTAATAGCTAACAACCAAAAGGAAATGGACGATTATATATATATATATATATATATATATATATATATATATATATATATATATATATACTCCTCCGTCACAATACTTGACACACATTTCTATTTTGGGCGTCACCGATAAGTCGCACTTCCTAAAATGGCGAAGAATCTTTACTATTCCCTCCACTCATTCTCTCTCCTACATTATTTTAATACTCACAACACCATTATAATTTACTATTCTCTCCACTCATTCTCTCTCCTACTTAACTATCTACACTCACAACACATCAACCTTTTTATTTTTTCCTTAATTCCCGTGCGGAACGAATGTCGAAGTATTACGGGACGGAGGGAGTATATGTGTGTGTGTGTGTGTGTGTGTGTGTGTGGATGGATGATCTTTTCTCTATCATCCACTATGCATTGCTTTTGGGTATCGTTTTAATATTACTCCTTTTTTAAGAAAGTTTTTTTTTTTTTTTTTTAAAGAAAGAAAGTTAGGAGTGTATATTCCTCAATTAACAAAGCAATAAATTTTTGCTTATCTTGATCATCTTCATAAAGGGAGACGCCAAAATCTAGGGAGAAACGCGTTTCTCCATAAGTTATGGAGAAACGGGTTACGGGTATTCAGAACCTTTTGAAAGGATATCCAGAAATTTTGTATTGGCCATGACCTTGGTCCATGGTTACTTCTGGATATCAGTCTCAAAGGTTCTGGATATCCAGAACCCTTTGTTCATGATATCCAGAACCTTTTGAAAGGATATCCAGAAATTTTGTATTGGCCATGACCTTGGCCCACGGTTACTCCTCGGATATCGGTCTCAAAGGTTCTGGATATCCAGAACCCTTTGTTCATGATATCCAGAACCTTTTGAAAGGATATCCAGAAGTTATGTTAGAATGGGACCAACACATACCCCAAATCTATATCCAGAAATCAGTGAAAAGTATATCCAGAAAACAGTTAAAAGTATATCCAGAAACAAGTGAAGGTCATGACCAGAAAGTTGGTATGTGTTGGTCCCATTTTAACATAACTTCTGGATATCATGATCAAAGGGTTCTGGATATCCAGATCCTTTGAGACTGATATCCAGAAATTTCGGAAAAATGCGTTTCTCCATAACTTATGGAGAAACGCGTTTCTCAGGAGACCTACTCAAGGGAGACACACAATGAACAATAATAGTGGGTGTGACAAAAATTGAACACTCACTAGATGTTTTAAAATAAATGAATATACATTAAAATTTAAAGATACAAGTAGTCATATCAAAAAGAAGGATTAATTCCTCAAAATCCCTCTCAGTACAAATCATTATTTATAAAAACTCATTCAACTAATGAAGAAGTGACAGAAAGGAAATTAATGATGTCAAAAAGTCGAATCAGCCCAAATTCAAGCGATAGGTTGTACTCCGGTGATTGAGTAGCCTGAAAATAAGACAGAAAACGTAAACTAAGCCTGGCTTCACCGGCGAAGGCCCTCCGACGTGAGAGTAAGCACGATTTGTGTATAGAGAAATTAAATTGACAGAGTTTTGAGTCAAAGAGATAACGTACCAAACAATCTGATATATGACTTGTATTTATAGGAATAAATTTGTAGAATCCATGTTGAACTTAGACTGTAAAGAGATAAGGTATAATCCTAGGAGGATTATATCTGTTGAAGAGTTCTTATTGGATCTGAATTGATATAGGAAGTGGTTACAATCCTGATAAGATTATAACTGCTTAGTATCCTTGTTTGATTAGGACTGTATAAGCTGCAACTTCTACTGGTAAGCCGTGGAGGTTCCTCCTCGTCATCGTCACTTGGTCAGTTTAAGATGAGCCGGGAAGGAAATATGAAGGAATGGGGGATGCCTACTTCCTGGTAATTGTATAGCCGAGGAGCTATGAATGGATAGCCGAGGAGGCCTCCTCGTGGCCAAGGGAGGGTATCTCGGCCTTGGAGGGGAGTCTCTCGGCCCTTGATTTGAGCCTTGGTCATTGCACCTGCTAAGGCCTTGGTCGGCCCAGGTAATGCCGAGTTAGAGAGAGACGAGGAAGCCCAGATATTTCCTCGTAGCTGAGTCTTGATGGATTATGTTTACGGCCCAATCCACGTGGGCCTTGCCCGGACCAGCCCATATTCGTACTTAGGTTTATACCGTTCAGTGGCCCCCGACTTCCTAACTCGGCTATGCCGAGTAGGAAGTGATGCTCTACCTCGGCCTATACGAATATGAAAGGGCGTCTACGTGGCAAAGCGTCGCTTCAGTTGTCCATTGGTTACTTCGTACAATGATGGGCGCGGTCCACGATGTCTGACACGCCTCTTGGAAATCACTAATGCTTTTAATGTTGGGGGCGCCTTACCCGTTTGGACCGTTTCGTTTCGGGTTCGACCCGTTTGGATGAGTATAAAAACAAAGTCCCCCTTCAATTTTAACCTTTTATCATCTTGAGCATTTGAGAGCAAATTAATAAGGTTCAAAAAGCTGTTCTTCGTGTTCTTGATAGTACGCCCAGATTTGCCAGAAGTGTTTGATTTGCCGTCCGCTTTCCCCAACCTTCATCGGAAACAGGTATAAGCTCTTTCCCTTTACTGATTTGTGTCTTCAATTTGCATTTTCTAGGGATTTGCTTAAATTTTTCTTTGAAACTGCCATTGTTGTCCTTCCAAAACTTTTCTTGAGTTTTGTACCTAAATAATTTCTTGAATCCTTTCTACTCCTTCGTCCCGTTTTAGAAATGCCTCGTTCTTGGGAACATGACCCTCGTGAAATTTAAGGCTATCACAAGGTAAACTTTAGGGTTTACCAACGGGAGAGGGGGCCATGGATGTTGGTGACCTTAATGGAGATAGGGAAAATGTTGACTAGATATGGTTGCCCAAGGGAAGATGTACGCTATCCGGGTAAGATGAGAATATACCGAGTGGATTCCATGTCCCCCAATATAGTTCTTCGATGACTGGGCCGAGATGATGGACCACATCGTCCTCTTCTACTTAAAGTCGGACCATCTTAGTCGTCCTCGGTTGATGGGTAAGGCTCCCTTCCTCGTCCTTATTGTAGACGATGAGGAGGGGCAATCTACCTCTTCCCCATCTGGATGCCTTGAAAGATTATGTTGATTTGTTTTTCGTGGTTTGTGCAGATATGACGGGAAAAGGAAGCAACGCCAGCACAAGTGGTCCCTCGTCTTCGACCAATATAGTAGACGCGTTCGTTGAGGGTGAACAGACTAAGGGTCGAGGGAGAGGCAACCGGGGTAGAGCTAGACGAGGTAGGGCCTCAAATCCTAGGCCGAGACCAACTAAGGCCGATAAGCCAATGATTGAGGAGATTTATACCAAGTATGGGGTGCCGAGGGACGAGTATAGTTTAAGTTATTCCCATTAGACCCCTATCGTGTCTGAAGCAGAAGTTATGGATTTTTATTATAATCTTAACCACGTCAATTTCTTTTACAAAAGAATTCCAACAGGGACTTCGCCTTCCCTTAGATCCATTTATAAATGAATTTTTGGAAGATATGCAGGCTGTCCCGGCCATGCTAGGTGCTAATACGGTGAGGTTTCTCGTAGGTTTCGTCGTTTTGTGCCGTAGTCTAGGATTTGAACCTTGACAAGAAGCCTTTCATCATTTCTTCACTATTAGCTATAAGTCTGATACCAGGTTCATAGTGATCCGGAGTGACTCCAACCGTCCCAAACTCATTTCTACGATGACGAGCAAGGTGGCTGGATGGAACCACCACATTCGAATTGAGAGCCGACAGGGCTGGGAGTTTCCAACTCCTTCTGAGGATCCCTGTCTGCCCAAAGTTATATAGAGAGATGAGTGGAACAACCAGTTCATAGAGAGGTTGACTCAATTTGCCGAGGTAGGCACATTGAGTTGGTCGTCCTTGGAGAGTGATTTTCGATACTATGCCCAGGCTGGCATCATGCTAGGAACTATCAGCAATTTAGTCCCTCTCGTCCCCGTCACTAGAGGCAACCGGTTTCCCGACTGGAGGATACATCCCGGCCTAGTCTTCCATGCTGATTGTGACTTCTGCCAACAAAATAACGACTAGTGTTTAGCCGAAGATGGCGTCGTCGGCTGTAATGCTTCCCGTCTTTGTTACTTGTCCTATTTTGGTTTTTCCTTTCTCGTAATACGTGCTAACCATTCCTCGTATTTTACAGATTTAACACTCGAGCAGGAAGGAGAGATGTCTCAAAAGAAACTTGATCCTATGGCGTTGTTGAAGCAGAGGAGGAAGGTCTCTCGCTCCTCGCTCATATCAAAGAGGCAGGAGGAGGCGACTAAGTGCCAGGTGATCCTCTCCGACAAAGGAGCCTCTGCACTACCCATTGATCCACTGGGGAGGGGACGATGAGACTTACTCCGGGCAACAACAAAGCCAGACTGAAGAGGGGCATAGCCTCCAAGTACAAACTGACGATGTCGAGGGAGGAGGTAGGGAGGTCGTCCAGACCTCAGCCGAAGAGACCAACTTGGTCAGGAGAGCAGGCCAAAAGTGCCCCGTCATCGAATCATCCTTCGAGGATCCTCTTTCCAAGTGGATTGCCGACGTGGCCCCTTCTCTAAAGCTCACTGCCCATACAGTGACGACCAATTCTGACGCCGATAAGGTGGTGAGGAAGCTGGCTCTTTACCACACGATGAGGGGGTTAGATTTGCTAGCCCGTACTGGGCCCAAGCTCAGATTTGGCCGGGCTGTGGTCCATCGAGCTATGGACGAGGACGCTCTTGATCAAATGATTGCCACTCAGCCGAACAAGGAGAATATCGCCAATAGGGCCTTCTTGCTGCCGAGGTATGCTTCCTTGTAACTTATTTTTATGTGTCTCGTCGTTGTATTATTGACATTTCTTTTAGTTGTAGCTTTGCACAATTACTGCCTACGAGGCCATCTAAAATAAGGCTATGGATGCCAAGATGAAGGATCTTGAAAGCCAAGTGAGGAAGAACGAGGCCGAGCAAGCTAAGGCAGCGAGCTTGCTGAAGGCGTTGATGGGAGAGCTTGAAGCGACACAGGCGGCCAAGGTCCAAGCTGAAAAGGAAGCCGAGGAGGCACGTGCCAAGGCCGAGGAGGATGCTAGGACTGGGCATGCTATTGTCGAAGGGCTTCAGGCTGAGCTCAAAGCTAAGTCTAAGGAGGCCGAGGTAACTGGAGCCCGGCTTAAAGAGGTGGAGGCCGGCGTGCCTTTACATATCGAGGACTCCCTTTTCGAGTATAAGGCTAGCCCGGCCTTTCGATAGGCCATAGCCGAGGAGACGGCTACCATGTTTTCAGACGGCTATTTACATCTAGCCCGAAGGATCATGGCCGAAACTTCTCTTGGCTTGGATTTGGGGATGCTTGCCCGGCTAATAACTCAGGATTCCTACGATGAGGCTGACAGGGCCCTCCATTACCTTGTCCCGTATTCAGAGTATGCCTTGGGATTGATTCCTGAAGATGACGAGGAGGCTGGCCGTCCTGTCTGGGTTCCTCCTCCCGTCGATCCTCAAAACCTTAACACCATCCTTACAAGGGATGAGGACGAAGATCTTAGCGCCGAGGAAGAGGGAGATGCTCATGCCAAGGAGCCGATCAACGAGGAGACTGAAGTTGATGCTCAAACTCGAGATGCTGAGACGGAGGCTTTCCTCGAGAAACCTTTTGACGAGGAGCAATCTTAGGATTTTCTTTCATTTTGTTGTAATAGAATAGGGCATTGTAATTTATTATTAATATTTAATGAAATGTCCCTTTCTTCCAATTCACGTCGTCTTTCACTTCTTGTTTTGGCATATGAATTGTTGAATGTGTGTCATATATTTGCATTAGTACGCAAGATTTATGGTAGCCGGGGAAGGTCTCCTCGTACCTTTGATCATTTGAACAGAAGGGGCTAGCTTGGTTCTAGATGTTTGACGATTTTGTCTGTATTGGGTCATCAGGCCAAGGAGGATTCCTTGGTCTTGACCGATGCGCCACTTTAGTCGTTAACATCGAGGGGTCTCCTCGTCAAGATGTAGTGTCACAACCCTAAACTTAGGCACCAATTTGGGCCCACGTGGAGCACGTAGGGGTGGGGTGCATTGCATCTCATATTATGCATTATGTGATAATGGGATTGGTTATGTGTTTATTTGGATAATTTGGCCATTTTTGTGATTTTAGATGTTATTAAATTGATTTGGAATTATATAATATCTAATTGGATCACATGGGAATTAATGTGTTAAAGTTA
This sequence comes from Adenophora triphylla var. japonica, assembly GCA_022495995.1. Classification (NCBI taxonomy): domain Eukaryota; kingdom Viridiplantae; phylum Streptophyta; class Magnoliopsida; order Asterales; family Campanulaceae; genus Adenophora; species Adenophora triphylla. The sequence goes on from JAFEMH010000262.1 coordinate 253,402, forward strand.
TGGCATTTGAATTTCAAATGGAATGTTATAAAAAGTATGGAGGAGCTAAAGTGTAAATATAACTATAAGGGGGTGGTTTGTGGGTACCTTATACTTGGAGGAGTTTAATTCTAAATATCCTTATATAAATCTTCAACTTTCACCCAGAAAGTTCATTTACACTCTCAGTATTCCTTCCATCCTACGTATCATTCTACAAACCTAGGGTTACCTTTAGAAATTCACATCAATTCAACCGTTGATCCGTTTCCAATTCCGACTGCATATTTGGGATCAGTGCGTCGATTAGAACAAGAGTGGCCGATCAAATCTTATTTTCATTTCGACTAAATTTGGTAAGTTATTATGGTTTGTTCAAACAATTGTTTATGCCAAGTAAATGATGTTAATATGTGATATAAATGATCTTTGGTAAAGTTGGATCATTTTATTTTGATGTTGAAATGGAAAGAAAATGGATTTGGTTCCACTGTGAACCCATGGCCTAAGTATTGGGTTGGATTTGATATGGTTGTGATGTACAGATGTTATGTGGTATGGAGGGAGTAGGTTTGATTGTTGTGCAACTTATATATGGCTATTAGAGTTGGTTTGTGTTTCCTTGTCATGGCTGGTACTGAGAGTTGGTTGATGTTTTGTGGTAACTGAGGTTGTTCAGCCAATCAGTGCTTCTGGTGTTGGGCACGACTCGTGCCAATTAGCACGAGTCGTGACCAAGCTTTATCAGGTCGTGCGACACTACATGACAACATGGGTTGAAATCGTGAAGGGTATTCGTGAAAACTGAGGCAATCGTGCGGGGTTTGGGCACGACTCGTGCCAATTAGCACGAGTCGTGACCAGGACATGGTTTTGGTAGTGGTTTTGCAAGCTTGTGAACCTAAGTTCCATAGCTTAGATTGAGTCCCTTTGTGACTATACTTTTAGTACAACTTTAGTACTATATAAGGGAACCTTAAATGGTCCAAATTGATATTGAGAAGGACTTTAAATCTTGTCTCGAAACTGGTGGAAAGTCAATTGTAAACTTTCACCAAAGTTGTCAAAAATTGGGTAAAGTTATATTGAATCTTTATAGAAGGTGTTCCATATTATGTTTTGAGTACGTAGGGCTACGTGTATTACATTGTACCTCTACGTGTGGTTACCTCTATATAGTTATTGATTCATATAGGGCGTGAAATAATTGTAGCACTATTTCATGGGTTGAACATGGGTGTAAATACCCTGTTATCGCATTGATATGATTTTATAGTGTTTAAATATACCTCACCCTATTGTGAGGGTTCGACGGGAGTGATATTATCATATTATGTATTGATATCCCAATTATGGATTTATATTGAAGTAACAGTTTATGTACTTGATCGTTTACATCAGCATGGTTGGTTGTGACTCAATAATGTTTAAATAGATGTTGCACTATTTCATTAGTTTCAGCAAGAGTATAAATACCATGTGTTGGATTATTGTACTCTATAGTGTTTAAGTATATGTCACGCTATTGTGAAGGCTTGGCAGGACTGGGTTTTGGTATTAAGTTTGCAAGTGTGTAGACATGGGCAACTTAGTATGGAATTGATTCCTCTATGACTCTAACGCTAGTACAACATTTGTACTAGGTAAGGGATTCTTAAATGACCTAAAATGATGAAGGTAAGGGCTTTAAATAGTGTCCTAAAAATGGTTGAAAGACAATTGTGGAACTTGAACCAAAGTTGATAAAACTTGGTAAACTGTTATGGAACCTTTATAGAAGGTGTGTAGTAGTATGACATGAATATGTAGGGCTTACTTGATATACATTGTGCCATATATGATAGCATATTCCTGGTTGGTTGTGCACATAGTGTTTAAATACGTGTTGCACTACTTTATTTGTTGAGCATGGGTATTATACCATGTTATTGGTTTGGTATTGTTCAACAGTGTTTATAAGGTAAGTTGCACTGTGGAAATGGATTGACATGATTAATATTAACATGTTATATATTGATATCCCTATGTGTGGATGTAATTTCAAGTAACTGTTTATGTACTTGAATATGGTTATATGAACTGTTGTTATGGGTATAGTGGAATACAATCAAGTATAGATTTGTTCTATAAGTGATTGAATTATATTATACCTATGACTTGGCATGTCTGTTGGCTACAGACATGGGATTAGCCACTGCTGTATCGTGCCAAAAGCCTTACAGATAGCTGGGAATGTTACATGATATTGTGACATGGCATGTCTGTGGTTACAGACATGGGATTGGCCACTTAATGTGGGATTGGCCACTTGATGTGGGACTGTATCGTGCCAAAAGCCTTACAGATAAATGAGAGTTATTATATTATAATTGGCCACTTCTGTATCGTTCCATCTGCCTTACAGATAGCTGGGAGACTTATATGTTCTATATGACTGATTATTCAGGTGGGAAAGGTAACGTAAAGTGTTTACTGTTTTTCCCAATTGTGAGCAACCAATGTGTGTTGCATATTGGGTTGTGAGCAACCTGTTTATGTGTTCCATATTGTAGGACTTATTGGTCAGGCGAAAGAGGTAACGTAAAGTGTTTTACTGTTTTCCCAATTGGGTTAGTGAGCAACCTGCTTGGTGTTGCATAATTGTTATTGAGCAACCTACTTATGTGTTGCATGTTATATGGCATATTGTTGCATGCATAATAACTTATTAAGATTTATTCTCACTCCTTCTCCCTTTAATGTTTTAGATCCCGTTGAGACAGGAGGACCGGACCGGTGAGGCCGGGGAGGAGTTTGGACATCTTTTGGGTTGTCAGGTTATGTTATGGTTGAAAGTTGGGGTTTGTGGTTGGTGGTATTCTTTTGGGAAAAGTTTGTATATAAAACTGTTATAAACAGGTTTCCAGCATGTCGTTTTGTAATTAAACCTGGGAGTTGATTTGTGTTAAAGTGGGCTTGTGTAAGCCTGTATATTTGTACTGTTATGTTTAAACAGGTTTTGGTTTGAAAGCAGGTTTATATATTACCTCCGAGTAGAGGGGTTATTTTGAAATGGTTTTGAAAAAGGGTAATATACTTTTCAAGTTAATAAACGAAAAGTTTTTTTTTAAAGGCGTATTTTGAGGACCCTCCAGCTTAGGACACGAGTTATATGTCCAGGAGTTGGGGAGAGCCCTCACAGTTGGTATCAGAGCCATGACTAGAAGTCAAGGGTAGATGTCTAGTCTAAGGGGGAGTGTGCGATCTCTGATGCCGAGTGTTTAATGCAAGGATTGGTGAAATGGCTAGGACCGGTGATGACCAGCAGAGAGAACAGGGTAACATTGGTGATTTGGGTGCTGGGGAAAACCAGAACGCTGAGATGATGGCTATGTTCCGGGTCTTCCTTCAGAATATGGCAGCTCAGAGGCAGGCACACCGACAACCTGAGGTAAGGCCAGCACATGGTTTGGAAAAGTTCATCAAAATGGCTCCACCCAGCTTCAACGGGGATCTAGAGCCAGCAATAGTAGACAGATGGTTAGAAGCCATGGATACAATCTTTTTGGCAATGGGAAGTACAGATGAAGAAAAAGTCAGATGTGCATTGTTTAAATTAGAGGGTCCTGCCGAGCATTGGTGGCAAATCCTTAAGAAAAGTTGGGAGCGGGACCATACGCCCCAAACTTGGGACAACTTTACAGGGAGATTCAAGGAACATTTCATACCAGTTATCACTAAAGACAAGAGAGAGGTAGAGTTTCTAAAGCTAGAGCAGGGGACAATGGCAGTGGCTCAGTATTCTGCAAAATTCACAAAGCTGGTAAGGTATTGTCCACATTTGGTACCAGATGAAGACAGGAGAGTTTATAGATTTGTGAAGGGACTTAGAGTGGAGTTCCGTAAGCAGCTGTTGACACACGATTTTCCTAACTACCAGGCAGCAGTAAACATGGCCTACAGAAATGAAAATGACATTGAGGAACATCGGGGTAAAATTGAAGGTAGTGGAATTAAACCTAAGTTTTTAGGCCAGAGTTCAGGTCAGAGCAAAGGATTGCCAAAGCCTTCAACTTCTGAAGTGGCCAAAGGGGGAAATATTACAGTTTCCACTCGTCCTGTATCCAGTCAGTTTGGGACTGTTTGCAACTTCTGTAAGAAGGCGGGACATTCTGAAGATAGTTGTTGGAGAAAGCAAGGAAAGTGCATGAATTGTGGAGAAGTTGGGCATTTCAGGAGAGATTGTCCTAAACCTCGATGGGGTCAAGCTCCAGGTAACAAACAGCAGGGTGACCAGCCAGGAGTTGGTGCCAAGAGGGATGTTGAGGGAAAGCCTAAGGAGAGGGTGCAAGGTAGAGTGTTTGCCTTGGGTCGTGCGCGGTAGATCCCACCGCGGTCATTAGAGGTATTGTCCCTGTCTCAGGTGTCAGGGCTAGTATTTTTATCCACCCTGGATCGTCCCCTTTATATGTGGCATTTCATTTTGCATTTGTTTTGCATAAGTTGCCTAAGTGTTGCCTTATGTGCTAGAGGTCTCTACTCCTGTGGGAGAGTACCTCGAATCCTCCTTGATCTATCACGATTGTGAGGTGGTTATATGTGGGCATGTATTGCCAGTGGATTTGGTAGAGTTACCAATCCAAGATTTTGATGTTATTTTAGGCCTGGACTGGTTGAGTTATTGTCATGCCTTGGTGGACTGTCGCAGAAAGCGAGTCACCTTTTCTATGCCTAATGTGCCTGTGTTTATATTTGATGCTGATAAGTCTTTATTTGGCATTCATGTTATATTTGTATTAAAGACTAGAAAGTTGTTATCAAAAGGGTGTGAGGGAAGTTGGCTCCTAGATTTGTTGGTCCATTTGAAGTGTTAGAGAAGGTGGGCGAGTTAGCTTATCGTTTGGCTCTACCTCCATCTCTTTCTTCTCTCCATGATGTGTTTCATGTTTTCATGTTGAGGAAGTATTGTTATGATTCCTCTCATGTTCTGAGTTCTCCTCCTGTGGATGTCCAGGCGGATATGACCTATATGGAGGTACCATTGCGGATCATAGAGTGGTAGGTCCGGGAATTGCGTACCATGAGTATTCCTGTGGTGAAAGTTCTGTGGAAGAATCACACCATTGAGGAAGCTACTTGGGAATTGGAGTCTGAGATGATACAAAAGTATCCTGATTTGTTTGATCATTCAGGTAAGTAAAGTCCAAATTTGGGACAAATTTTATTTAAGGGGGAGTGAGTGTCACGACCCTATACTTAGGCACCAATTTGGGCCCACGTGGAGCACGTGGGGGTGGGGTGCATTGCATCTCATATTATGCATTATGTGATAATGGGATTGGTTATGTGTTTATTTGGATAATTTGGCCATTTTTGTGATTTTAGATGTTATTAAATTGATTTGGAATTATATAATATCTAATTGGATCACATGGGAATTAATGTGTTAAAGTTATGGCATTTGAATTTCAAATGGAATGTTATAAAAAGTATGGAGGAGCTAAAGTGTAAATATAACTATAAGGGGGTGGTTTGTGGGTACCTTATACTTGGAGGAGTTTAATTGTAAATATCCTTATATAAATCTTCAACTTTCACCCAGAAAGTTCATTTACACTCTCAGTATTCCTTCCATCCTACGTATCGTTCTATAAACCTAGGGTTACCTTTAGAATTTCACATCAATTCAACCGTTGATCTGTTTCCAATTCCGACTGCATATTTGGGATCAGTGCGTCGATTAGAACAAGAGTAGCCGATCAAATCTTATTTTCATTTCGACTAAATTTGGTAAGTTATTATGGTTTGTTCAAATAATTGTTTATGCCAAGTAAATGATGTTAATATGTGATATAAATGATCTTTGGTAAAGTTGGATCATTTTATTTTGATGTTGAAATGGAAAGAAAATGGATTTGGTTCCACTGTGAACCCATGGCCTAAGTATTGGGTTGGATTTGATATGGTTGTGATGTATAGATGTTATATGGTATGGAGGGAGTAGGTTTGATTGTTGTGCAACTTATATATAGCTATTAGAGTTGGTTTGTGTTTCCTTGTCATGGCTGGTACTGAGAGTTGGTTGATGTTTTGTGGTAACTGAGGTTGTTCAGCCAAGAATCAGTGCTTCTGGTGTTGGGCACGACTCGTGCCAATTAGCACGAGTCGTGACCAAGCTTTATCAGGTCGTGCGACACTACATGACAACATGGGTTGAAATCGTGAAGGGTAGTCGTGAAAACTGAGGCAGTCGTGCGGGGTTTGGGCACGACTCGTGCCAATTAGCACGAGTCGTGACCAGGACATGGTTTTGGTAGTGGTTTTGCAAGCTTGTGAACCTAAGTGCCTTAGCTTAGATTGAGTCCCTTTGTGACTATACTTTTAGTACAACTTTAGTACTATATAAGGGAACCTTAAATGGTCCAAATTGATATTGAGAAGGACTTTAAATCTTGTCTCGAAACTAGTGGAAAGTCAATTGTAAACTTTCACCAAAGTTGTCAAAAATCGGGTAAAGTTATATTGAACCTTTATAGAAGGTGTTCCATGTTATTTTTTGAGTATGTAGGGCTACGTGTATTACATTGTACCTCTACGTGTGGTTACCTCTATATAGTTATTGATTCATATAGGGCGTGAAATAATTGTAGCACTATTTCATGGGTTGAACATGGGTGTAAATACCCTGTTATCGTATTGATATGATTTTATAGTGTTTAAATATACCTCACCCTATTGTGAGGGTTCGACGGGAGTGATATTATCATATTATGTATTGATATCCCAATTATGGATATATATTCAAGTAACAGTTTATATACTTGAACGTTTACATCAACATGGTTGGTTGTGACTCAATAATGTTTAAATAGATGTTGCACTATTTCATTAGTTTCAGCAAGAATATAAATACCATGTGTTGGATTATTGTACTCTATAGTGTTTAAGTATATGTCACGCTATTGTGAAGGCTTGGCAGGACTGGGTTTTGGTATTAAGTTTGCAAGTGTGTAGACATGGGCAACTTAGTACGGAATTGATTCCTCTATGACTATAACGCTAGTACAACATTTGTACTAGGTAAGGAAGTCTTAAATGACCTAAAATGATGAAGGTAAGGGCTTTAAATAGTATCCTGAAAATGGTTGAAAGACAATTGTGGAACTTGAACCAAAGTTGATAAAACTTGGTAAACTGTTATGGAACCGTTATAGAAGGTGTGTAGTAGTATGACATGAATATGTAGGGCATACTTGATATATATTGTGCCATATGTGATAGCATATTCCAGGTTGGTTGTGCACATAGTGTTTAAATACGTGTTGCACTACTTTATTTGTTGAGCATGGGTATTATACCATGTTATTGGTTTGGTATTGTTCAACAGTGTTTATAAGGTAAGTTGCAATGTGGAAATGGATTGACATGATTAATATTAACATGTTATATATTGATATCCCTATGTGTGGATGTAATTTCAAGTAACTGTTTATGTACTTGAATATGGTTATATGAACTGTTGTTATGGTTATAGTGGAATACCATCAAGTATAGATTTGTTCTATAAGTGATTGAATTGTATTATACCTATGACTTGGCATGTCTGTTGGCTACAAACATGGGATTAGTCACTGCTGTATCGTGCCAAAAGCCTTACAGATAGCTGGGAATGTTACATGATATTGTGACATGGCATGTCTGTGGTTACAGACATGGGATTGGCCACTTAATGTGGGATTGGCCACTTGATGTGAGACTGTATCGTGCCAAAAGCCTTACAGATAAATGAGAGTTATTATATTATAATTGGCCACTTCTGTATCGTGCCATCTGCCTTACAGATAGTTGGGAGACTTATATGTTCTATATGACTGATTATTCAGGTGGGAAAGGTAACGTAAAGTGTTTACTGTTTTTCCCAATTGTGAGCAACCGATGTGTGTTGCATATTGGGTTGTGAGCAACCTGTTTATGTGTTTCATATTGTAGGACTTATTGGTCAGGCGGAAGAGGTAACGTAAAGTGTTTACTGTTTTTCCAATGGGGTTAGTGAGCAACCTGTTTTGTGTTGCATAATTGTTATTGAGCAACCTACTTATGTGTTGCATGTTATATGACATATTGTTGCATGCATAATAACTTATTGATATTTATTCTCACCCATTCTCCCTTTATTGTTTTAGATCCCTCTGAGACAGGAGGACCAAACCGGTGAGGCCGGGGAGGAGTTTGGACATCTTTTGGGTTGTCAGGGTATGTTATGGTTGAAAGTTGGGGTTTGTGGTTGGTGGTATTCTTTTGGGAAAAGTTTGTATATAAAACTGTTATAAACAGGTTTCCAGCGTGTCGTTTTGTAATTAAACCTGGGAGTTGATTTGTTTTAAAGTGGGCTTGTGTAAGCCTATATATTTGTACTGTTATGTTTAAACATGTTTTGGTTTGAAAGCAGGTTTATATATTACCTCCGAGTAGAGGGGTTATTTTAAAATGGTTTTCAAAAAGGGTAATATACTTTTCAAGTTAATAAATGAAAAGTTTTTTTTAAAGGCGTATTTTGAGGGCCCTCCAGCTTAGGACACGAGTTATAGGTCAAGGAGTTGGGGAGAGCCCTTACACGTAGAGCTCTTCTTTTTCATCTCTCTATGACGAGGAAAGATGATTCGTACATAGGTCATAGACGGTTTTGCCGCGTTAGTCGTTAGGCCCAGGGGTTTCCTCGTCATGACGTTGGGCTCTCTTCTTTTTCATCTCTCTATGATGAGAAAAGATGACTCGTACATAGGTCGTAGATGGTTTTGCCGCGTTAGTCGTTAGAGCCGAGGGGTTTCCTCGTCGTGACGTTGGGCTCTCTTCTTTTTCATCTCTCTATGACGAGGAAAGATGACTCGTACATAGGTCGTAGATGGTTTTGTCGCGTTAGTAGTTAGAGCCGAGGTGTTTCCTCGTCCAGATGTTGTGCTTGTTTTTCTTTCCTTATTTTGCATGCATCTTGGTTTTTGGGATTGTGTATACTCTGAATACTGAACAGGGATCATTCTGAAGTTGAATAGGTGCCAAAATGTCCGGGGAAACAGCCTGGAAATAAAAAAAATTGGAACCTGAAAAACTGCTGGATCTAGCCGGACGGCTTGATCTGCCTGGATCATAGCCGAGCGGCTTCTTTTGGCAGTTCCACCAGGACACTTTCTAAGGTTAATCTGGCAGCTTGGAGCTATTCAGTTCCAAGACACACTAGGCTCCAGAAAATTTATGTGCTTACTTGCTGCATTTCCCCCGTCTCGAAAAATATTCCTTTAAAACACATTTCTGAAAATCTCTGTTTTAACTCAAAAAGGAATATTTTTAGGAGGCCACACACTACGCGCACCATATATATCCTGTACACTTTGCACGCACGTCCTTTTAACCAGGGATGGTTGTTCAGCTGCAGTCACAGACAGTGTTACGATGCTCCCGGGCGCGCACGGATTCATCCTTAACTCCCCATAGCAGCCAGTGTCGATCAATGCACTAGTCCGTGTCACACATTTCAAACCGTGACTTTTTTGGTTGGTTTTTGATCTAGACCGTGTCATATAGCCTCATTGTATACTCCCGTAAAAGTCAAACCCTAGCCCATGCCAAAAGTCAAGATCCTTCGCGCATGCGGAACTCTGCCGAAATTCCGCCAAGGAAAAATTGGCAGCATCTTGACTCCAGCATTGACTTCGACTTTGACCTGCACGCGATATGTGAGAGTCAAGCCCGAGTTCGTGCCAAAATCAAAAGATCTTTCGCGCAAGCGAAGCTCTGCCGAAATTCCGACAAGGAAAATTGGCAAGATCTTGACCCGACATTGACTTTGACTTTGACTTGCACAACGTATGCAACAATGCTCAATGTGACGCCGTGTCATTCGGCTTTTGCCGTCCGAACCATGCCTATTATTTCTTGGACAATGCCAAAGTCAAAACGTCTATCGCGTAAGTGAAACTCTGCCGAAATTTCGTTGAGGCTAAAAGACGAGACTTTCCCGGCATTGCCTTGATTATAATCCGCATCGCTCGTGCGTTAAAAGTTCCTATGACCCACTAGACCCTAGGACCGTTCTTCTCTCTCGGTCGGTGGGATCCGCGTGCCCTATAGGACCCTCGTCCGGGGTTGTCCACCCTGGGAGGTCGAAATACATGTGGAAAACGAGGGGCTTATAGACGTAGTGACGGAACCCACTGATCCAGGATCTAGAGTAGTTGCGAAAAAGAAGGGCAACCCCTTTTCCAACCAAATAGAAATAAATAAAAGACACTGTTTTAAGTAAACTGGAAGATTCTTAATTTGCATATTACTTGAGCCTTCAGCCTAAACACCTACCCCAAAGTCTAAACCTTACCTATCCCTTTCCCGCGGCGAGAAAGAAGTGGGTGAGAATACCGGATCAGCGGCTTGTCAGTGCAGAATTCTCAGATAGCTCGCCAAAATCGTTAGTTTCGTCAGCCCAAAGAGTCAGAATGGCAAATTTGACAGAAAACAGCAGTGGTTTGGGTAACCCGATGACTAGGGAGGAAGAGCTAGCCTTAGCTTTGGAAAACAGTCATAAGGTCCATGAGGAACAGCAAGCCATGCTTATCGATGCGCTCCGTAGTCATGGGGTCCAGATAGTGGCCGAAGCCAATGGCCCCTTGGTCATGGTAGAATATGAGACTCCAGAAGCAGAAATTTCAGCTCCTCCATCCTATAACCAATGCCCTCCTCCATCCACATATGATCCCTTGCCAAGGACTACCCCTTTTCAGTCCTTTTCAACATCCAAACCATCAGGGCTCCAACACCCTCGCCTCCTCAGATAAGACCTAGCTTTGTTCCCTACCAACAGAGAACAAATGCCACGGCCACCCTAGGTACTCAGTCTCTACATTATCCCATAGGATTCACTCCCTCTCCTCAGTATGGGCCATCCCAGATTTTCTCCAGACCCCATAACCAATCCTGTGAACTCCTTAACCTCTGCCTTGCCACAGCAGATCTTTCACCCCCGACCTTGCCAACAGGACCCCACGAGGCTCCTTACCCTTTTTCTTACCCCAGTAACTATGAACCCAACTCCTATGCCTCTGGCCTGCCATATGGAAACACGGGACCGGGTCAAGTTTACACCTACTTCCCTTCGAAGGATCCCCAAGTCATGGTACCAGCTACCAATGTACCACCCACTATCCTGCCACCCAAGTCTGATAAACCTACCCCGGAAGCGAACAACCCAAAACTGTCGCCTGACCCTAACATGACCTGGTTGATGGAGCAAGTTAAGTCCATGCAAGAGAAGTTTGGGGAACTGAGCACCAAGAAAGCGGCATATCAGATCACTGATCCCAGCAAAATTGTCCCTCTTCCCCCAAAGTTTCGGATGCCCGAGATTGAAAAGTTCAACGACACAGACTGTCCTCGGACTCACATTGAAAGTTACCTTCTTGCTATGAGGACCAACGATTGTACGTATCAGCAAATGACCGATCATTTTCATTAAAGGGTTTAGCTCTTAGGTGGTTCCTACATGTGAAGCTAGAGGCCCGAGCCACATGGGACAAGATCAAGGAAATATTCATGGAAAAGTACAAAGCTAACTTGAATTGGGAAACCAGCAAGAATGACTTGCAGGGCACTTTGCAGCTCCCAGATGAACTAGTGGGTGAATTCTACAAGAGGTGGAATTGGAAGCTTAGTGAAATGATGACCCCGTTGAATGAAGAGGAACAGATGGAGATTTTCCAGTCCTGTTTGAAGCCTCAGTTAAGGGTCCAGATCGGCAATTATTATTATCCCGATCTCCGGGCGATGGTAAATGTCGGCACTAAGTTTGAAAACGCCTTCAACATGGCTCCAGTTCCAGGAACAGGCAACTCTTACAGGTACAGGGCACCAGCCTCAAACACCCCAGCCGTCGCCGTAACGGGAAAAGAGACGGTCGGTGCAGTCAATTATATTTAGAATGAGAAAATCGGACAAAGTTCAGGTCAAGCCATTGCGAAACCAAGGCCTCGTTTCTACACTGCTGAAGACTTTGGAATGCCGCTAGAGAAAGTGTTCGAGGGATTGGTAGCCGAAGGACTCATTAGACCTTTGGAGAATTGGAAACCCAAGAACCCTAAAGTTAGAATGGACGAGTCCAAACATTGTCGCTTCCACAAGTACTATGGGCATACCACCAATGAATGTACTTACCTGAAGTTCCTGATCTCTCGCTTGATTGAAGAAGGCATGCTTGAACCACCTCGGGGTCCCAATACAGTCAAGAATCCTCTTCCTGCCAATAATCGGGTAAATATGATTGAGTCTGGAGAGACAAATGCAGTAGGTTTCGGGAATCCAAAATCATAGACATCCTAGAATTCAATGTTCCTTATGCTGAATTACAGGGAGAATGGAAAGATCTGATTGACGCCTCAGCCATGGAAGGTAAATTTGGTCCTATAATAGGAATCGACTTCGTTAATGTTGTCAAGGCCAGACCTCTCTTCGGTGATATCGAACCAGTAACCATAGTTAAGATTATTGAAGGAAGGCTCACTTACGAAGATTGCGAGACAGAAGTAAGTCAAGCTATGATGGTGGAAGTCTCCCCGGAACCCTTCATCACTCACGGTGAGCATAATGTGTTCGTGATGGCTCTTACTGTTCAAGAAGATCAGTCCCAACCCCCTGTTTGGAAAAATGTGGAAAGAAGAGTGAATGAACCAGAAGACTTTGATGACGGAGAAAGCTGTCTCTCAGATGCCGAAAGTGCAACTGGTCCCATTACCTGCCAATGGATGTGATCAAATTCGAAGAGGAAATTACACCAGATCAGCCGAAACTCCCCTATGAGAATGATGTCAGCAAAGGCAGTAAAGGTTTGAAGGATGCACAGCAGGATGGGACCGCCAACAAGATTGCTTCTCCCCAGGGCAACAACAGCAAAGAGTAACCCCCTGTCCAACCCAGTCAAACACTTTGGTCAATAAGTAGTGTAGGGTCAAGAGTCGCTAGGGTCAAGAGTCGTTTGAGTCAGGAGTCTTCGAATTCCAGTCCTCTGAGTCATTTGAAGGCCTCATGCCTGAAGATTATGAATACGTAGCCAATGTTATCTTTCCATTTGCCTTGAATGAAATGATAGATCTTTCCGAGTATCCCCTTATTGCCAACTTAACAAATGATAAATTAACTAATACAGTGTTCTAAAAGACCCCGCCTAAGGGCGCCTAGGCCCCTCTCCAATGCCTAGTTCTAAGCCCCGCCTAGGTCTCGACTAATCCCGACTAGTCCCCTCCTAGGCGCTAGGCCCGACTCCACTGCCTAGCATCCACCTAGCGCTTTTTAGAACCTTGAACTAATAACTTAACAACAGTTAATAATGATTCATTTGAACAAGATGCAAACACACTAAATGAACAATACATTAAAGAAATCTTTAAGCAGGTTACCGATAAAGAGGAAAACCGGGCCCAAGCTGCCGAGGAGGTTTTGACGAGTGTTAACTTGGGTACTGTCGAAGAACCTAAAGAGACACAGATCGGGAGCTTCTTCCAAGGGACTGAACGAGACAGACTGGTCAATCTGCTCAGAGAGTACATGGATGTGTTCGCATGGTCGTATAAGGACATGCCGGGGCTGGATAGCTCGATTGTGGAGCACAGGATCCCTCTGGCACCCGACGCCAGGCCGGTGAAACAGAAGTTGAGAAAGATTAAGCCAGAGTGGTCTCTACAGGTCAAAGAAGAGATTGAGAAGCTACTGTGGGTAGGATTCATTAGGGTCATTGAATACCCAACCTGGTTATCAAATATCGTGACTGTGACTAAAGCCAATGGGAAGGTACGCTGTTGCGTTGATTTCCGAGATCTGAACAAGGCCAGTCCCAAGGACGACTATTCGTTGCCAAACATAGACGACGCCACAGCCAACTTCGAAGTCAAATCCTTCGTTGATGGTTTCGCTGGCTACAATCAGATTAAAATGGCTGAGGAGGACCAAGAAAAGACAGCCTTCACCACACCATGGGGGACGTACTGCTACACGGTGATGCCTTTTAGGCTTAAGAATGCTGGGGCTACGTATCAAAGGGCAGCGACCGCACTCTTTCACGACATGATCCACAAAGAAATTGAGGTCTATGTCGATGACATGATAATCCATTCCAAAGGTGTGGATGGACAGCACTTTGTCGCCCTGCGAAAGTTCTTTGAGAGGTTAAGACAGCATTCCATGAGACTGAACCCTGCAAAATGCACCTTTGGAGTGACAAGGGGAAAATTGCTTGGGTACTTGGTCACAGAACGAGGCATTGAAGTCGATCCCCGAAAGATCAAGGCTATTGTGGACATGAGGCCACCTCGAACTTAGACAGAAGTCAAAAGTTTTATGGGCAAGTTACAGTACATCAGCCATTTTGTCAACCAACTGACTACCATGTGCGAGCCCATCTTCAAGCTCATGAAGAAAAATGTGGACACAGAATGGAATGAGGAATGCTAGGATGCCTTTGACCAAATCAAGGCGTACCTAGTACATCTCTCGGTGCTATGCCCCCCACATGGACAGAAACCTCTTCTGCTCTATCTCACTGTCACTGATATGGCAGTTGGGGCTATGATGGCTCAGAAAAAGAAGGACTCTCGGGTAGAAAACGCCATTTAATTTGTCAGTCGGGAGCTGCAAGGGAGTGAGCTCAATTACTCGGCGTGCGAAAAGACTTGTGCAGGACTAGTCTGGGTAGTCGGTAAGCTGAAGCATTACATGCAGGCCCACTCTGTGAACTTGGTCTCGAAAATGGACCCCATCAAGTACATCTTCGACAAGCCTTCCCTTTCGATGCGTCTAGCAAAATGGTCATTCTTCCTAGCTGAGTATGACATCAACTATGTGACAAGAAAGGCAAAGCGCTGTCAGACCATCTGGCAAGCTTCCCTAGCAATGAAGACCGAGGGCCTGAACCCCAATTCCCAGATGAAGGGATCTTCGTAGTTGAGCCTGAGAACCGATGACAAATTTTCTTTGACGAGGCTGCTAACAAAAAGGGAAATGGCGTAGGAATGCTATTGGTCGACCCGAAGGATGAGCATACGCCAATAGCTATCAAGTTGAACTTCCCTGTCACAAACAATGCTACAGAGTATGAAGCTTGTATCACTGGTTTGGAGGCTACCTTAGAAAGAAATGTCAAGGAACTCGAGGTCTACGGAGACTCAGCCCTGATCATCAACCAGGTCTCCAACAAGTGGAAGACTGTGGATCCTAATCTTCAGAGGTATCATGCCTACATGGAAGAATTGACTGAGCAGTTCAGAGAAGTGACCTTCCATTACCTCCCAAGGGACAAGAACAGATTTGCAAATGCCTTAGATACTCTAGCCTCATTGGTAGAGATCCCCGAGGGAAAGACAATAAAACCATTCAGAGTGGGTAGGAGAGAAGCCCCAGCTTTCTGTTGCGAAATAGACTTGGGTCCTGAGCCTGTCAAGGAACCTTGGTAGAGTCAGATTTACCAGTTCCTCAAAGATAGGGAGTCAGCTTAGAGATGAAGAAGGTAGACCAAGGGAAGGCATCAAAGCCAAAAGCTTGCAAGCCTTGAAGCGGCTGGCCTCTCACTATGTCATCCTAGGGAGCGATCTGTACAAGAAATGGTACCAAGGACCACTCCTCTTATGTGTCACCAAAGAAAGGGCAAGAGAGCTAATGACCGAAGTCCATAATGGTCCCTGCGGGCCTCACATGAATGCCAGGGCATTGATGCAAGTGATCCTCAGAATGGGCTACTACTGGATTTCCATGGAAACAGACTGTGTTCAGCATGTCCGAGAGTGTGACAAATGCCAATGGTTTGCCAACCTCAATCATCTTTCGCCTCATGACCTGTACTGCATGACGACTCCTTGGCCGTTTGCAACTTGGGGCATTGACGTGATAGGGAAGATAGCCCCGGCAGGAAGTAATGGACATGAATTTGTGTTAGTGGCAGTGGACTACTTCACAAAATGGGTAGAAGCAAAGTCCTATAAGGTCCTCACTTCCAAGAAAGTGGCCTAGTTTGTCAAAGAAAACATCATGTGCAGATATGGGGTGCCCAACGAGATCATTTCAAATAATGGGTCACACTTTGAAGGGGACTGCGATAGATTGCTGTCGGAATTCAGAGTCACTCGCCACAAATCATCCCCGTACAGGCCTCAGACCAATGGAGCAGTAGAAGCTGCCAATAAGACACTCGAAAGAATTGTCCGAAAAATGGCCACCCGTGATCGTGACTGGCCCGAAAAGCTGCATCTGGCACTCTGGGGCTACAGGACTTCTGTTAGAACAGCCACGGGAGAAACCCCTTTCGCCATGACCTATGGGATGGAAGCAGTGCTACCAGTAGAGTTGAAAATCCCGTCATTAAGGGTCCTCCTGGAAAACAGTGTCAATGAAGTAGAATGGTTACGCAGCCGGCATGATGAGTTGGCCCTACTTGATGAAAGGAGGCTAAAGGTCATGGAACACACCCGAGCCTACTAGAGGCGAATGGCCAGGGCATTCGACAAAAAGGTCAAGGCCAGAGACATCAAAGAAGGTGACTTAGTACTGAAAGTAAAGCCCCCTACCAGAGACAACCCTCTGGAAAAGTGGGAATGGACCCGTTTGGATTGGCCCGTATGTGGTGCAGAAGATACTATAGGGAGGAGCAATGAAGCTTGCGGACCTGGACGACAATCCCTTTGTTCATCCAGTCAACGGTGACAAGCTCCGCCGGTACTATGTCTAAAATTAAAAAATAAAAGAAAAAAAAAGAAGAAAAAGAAAAGAAAAAGAAAAATAGTTCAAAAAGAGTAATACCCAGCTAGGCTGAAAACCCAAAAAGGGCGGTCTAGGCAGAAGACAGGGTCGTATATAAAAAAATGGTGCAAAAAGAGTAATGCCCAGCTAGGCTGAAAACCCTAAAAAGGGCGGTCTAGGCAGAAAACAGGGTTGCAAAAAAAAAACAACAACAACAACAACAACAAAAATCCCAATAGTTCACCAGAATGAACTACGAAGACCTGAGCCCCTTAGTCTTTCTTGTAAAAAGGGAACGTAGGCAGCCAGAAATGGTTTGGTCTAAACAATAAATAAGACATTCAAAATTTCTCTAAAATGTGTCTTGAATAATTTTTAAGATAAATATCTTTGTTATTTACAAATCAAAAACTTCTTGATGAGTTCAAGCACTGTCTACTCTTGACTCTGCTAACCTGCTACAAAGACTAAAATATACAAAAGGCCTAATAAACTACTGTGTTTGCAAAAGGCAATAAGTGAATGCTAGGAATAGGTCTCTCAGTTGTCATCAAACGAGTCTTCCTTCCTCTTCTTTCCTTTACCTCGACCCCGTCCAGTGTTCTTCCTCTTTTTCTCAATGATGTCGGTCTCCCTCATCCCTATCTCAGGAATCCTCACTGGAGCCTCCACCAAGCCTGTGTCAACAAGTGCCTTCTCTACCCTGGCACGATCCCGTATCTCCTCCCGCTGAGCCTCAGTAAGGGGAGAAACCTCTTATAGTCTCTCATATCGGGCTTCCATATCTCTAATAAGATTGCCCGACTGGTTATGGCAGCTAGCTTTGGCCTCAATCTCCTTCAGAGTCCTGCTCGAGTCACAGTGAGCACCCAATAAGGCCTGACGTCTCTCTCCCAAAACGATCTGAGCCGCCCCCATTTCCCTCTCGTACCAGTCCAAGTAGACCGTGGTCAAGATAGTACTCTTCCTGCTCTTGAGAATGGCCATGGGTGAAAAAGCGGCATATGTCCACGCTCTTGAGAAAAAGGAGAAGCTATCTGGACCTCTCATGTCAAAAGACTCCACCTCCATGGTGCGAATGTCTCCCCAATAATCTATTGGCTCTTGCAAGGTCCCGAACTGCCTGGACACTAAGCAAGGAATGTAGAAAGAGGACAGAGATAGCCCTGGAACCCTTACTATATAGGACTCCTGAAATGTCCTACGAGTCTGCAACCTCCAGTGAGGCACCCACCAGTGAATGTCAGAGGTGGAAAACCTAGCCATCATCAGCTCCCAACTACCCTGATCCTGCTGTCTAGGTGCACCACTCCGGGAAATCACCAAGGGCACTGAGTAGGCAAAGCCCCAAGCCTCTCCTGTAACCATAAGTCAACACCGCTGGGCTCCCAGACCGCATGAAATGGTCCCCCTAGCCATCCTATCAATGCCATGCAGAGTCTCCCCCAGAATCAGTGGAACAATGTCTTTCCCAGCCCTGCAATCTCTGACCATGTCCAAAAGGCCACTATGACAGACCCTGAAGGACTCGGCAGTAAACAAAAAAGAGAACACGCAGAGGACGAAGGTGTCTATGGATACCGTGGCCGCAGCAGTACCCGGAGACCCGAACCTACTCGGAATATCAGAAATGTCGATCCTGTCAGGGGCTATCATCATCCCCTCGGCTCCTTCCAAAGAAATTTGCAGAAAAGATGCCAACTTTACGGTCACCGGTAAGTTCCCGGTCAAAGGAATCGAGATGGCTTCAATTTCTGGACCCCCAATCAATGCCCGGAAGTCTTCAAAGGTTGGGACGATTTCATTGTAAGAAAAGCAGTAAACGTGTCTCCGGACGTCCCAAAACCTCGCTGCTGCTCTCAAAAGGTCCCAATCGGGCGGGAGATCCTTCAAATGCCATAAAGCTAGACTTGATCTTGAAGGTGTTATCAAACAGCCCCTTATGAGATTGAAAGTTGTGTCTCATCCAAGATTGAAGATCGGAGAGAAAACGATCCCTTTTCCCCTTTTGCAATCGGATTGGTTTCTCCATTGGCTGTGATCGGACTCGATGATTTTTGGTCAAAAATATGCTTTGGGATCAGTTGGGACAAGTCTAGGGTGAAAATGAAATGAAAAAGGCCCTCCTTGGATTTTATTTGCAAAAAACCAGTTCAGACAAGGTTCCAAGCCGCACGGCTTCTTTTGCCCAGGACCTGGCCGGACGGCTTCTTTCGCTCCTGTAGAAAAAAATCTGCAGCAACCAAAGTTGCTGCCCAAGTGGAGTTCTCACCCCACTTTCTCAACAAAACCTGCATAAAAACATACCCAAACACCATCCATGCAATCACATATCATCATAAACCATTCCAGCTCAATTTCCGCCCCATTTCCAAGCAAAAAAGTTGCCCCGAGGCTCAAGTAATATGCAAAATCATAAAGCATTAATAAGAAAAGAAAATAAAAGATCATTACATTGTTTTTGCCTCCTTGACATCCAAATAAAATAATAAAATAACAAATTGTGCATAGTTTTGTTCATTGTTTCTCTCTTCCTCTCCTAGTTCAACCCTAAGGAATCCTAAGCCTCCGATTCATCATCGTCGCTAATCAGCTCATAGAACTCAGGACCCTAAGCAAATCTTCAGCATCACTCACATCAGATAGGTGGACGGGCACGTGCTCATACTCCGCCAGCTGCTCCAAAATGTCCGTGTTAGGCCCTCGCCCCCGAGGCACGGCACTGGTGGACGATGAGTGGTACCCTGAGGCCGAGGATGTAGAGGTCGTGCTCCCAACGTGCCTCCTCTTGCGCTCGGGCTCCTGCGCATTCCCCGCAGCCCTTGAAGCGCAGGGCAGCTTCCTCAGAAGGGACCGAGCCACCTCCTTCCAACCCCTGTTCTGCCGTACCAAGCCGTCATAGGTACGAGCAGGAACCTGCGAGAAAAGAAAAGAAAAACTCAGAAAATCCCAGAAAAACTCAAAATCGCAGAAAATAAAGAAAGCCGAAAAGAGAAGGGACCTAGAGATACTTACAGTGCTGTCAGTAGGCAGAGTATACTCGGCCTCCCTTGTGTCAGGAATAGGCACCATCATCCTCCTCGCTACCCCATTCACCGCATAAGAAAGGTGAGCTAGGTGGATCAGTCGGCTCGACCTCCCCGTACCCCTGAGCAGCGGCTATCTTCACTAACCTCTGTGGCGTCCTCAGACGCACCTCCACAAAGGTGGCATACGGGGTAGCGAAGTCAAAATACTCCTCAGCCGCCAGGCCAGCCTGATATCTCTCTATCTCATCCACCGACCAATGCCTGGGTTGCAGCATGAACGGAGGAGGGTCATGAGGGGTAATAGCGCCCAAAGGAGGGACGTGACCATGCTGCCTGGAGAAGCGGTCCCCCAGATAAATGATATCACAGGTCAACCCTGTCAGCCATCTCCTCTGCCTGGTCACCACCAAGGCATCCCCTATCAAAGCCTCTGGATACCTCCCCCAGGGATAGAAGTCCAATCTTTCATGACCGTCCCTATTGACGACGGGTCTCACCATCTTGTAATCGAAGGTGATCCGGGTCTTCCCGGTGAACTTATCCCTAGCCTCTCCCCTCCAGCGCACCATAGCCGGGAAGATAGCCGAATCAATCTGTTGGTTCCAAGGAAAGAACCCAATCACCTCTCAGAACCAGACCTGCATGTTCAAAACATAAGGGTCATTTCTCTCATAAAATCTCAAGACAGAAAGGTAAAAGAGATAAAGGAAAGTGAGAGTACCTCAAGAGCAAAAGAAAAGCAGTCCATAGAAGCAGCCTTATTTCGGCTGTATAAGTCCAGAGAAAAATAGAGCTCGGCCAATCCAGCCTCGCCCCAAGAGACCTCCCCAACCACATCCAGGTCCTCCAAAGAATCAAGCAGGCAAAGCATCGCCAATGTCCCAGAGTTCGCAAAAATGGTGACAGACAGCATCAACCACAAGAAAGCTCTTGCGAGCTGGTGGGCAGTCATCTCGTTGGCTGCAAACTCCGCCATGCATCTCAGAACCTCCACCTCAACGAACCTCGTCTCCATCCCAAGCCCTTTAGGACGGAGGTCAAAACCCACCAAAGCTCTGAACTCGGCCCCAAAAATGTGATCCCTCCAGGTCACAGGCCTACCAGTGAATCTCAAGCCAGTAATAGAAGTAAAATCGGCAGGAATCTCCGTGATCTCTCCCCAGCTAAGATGAAAGATGTGAGTGGTGTCCCACCAAAACTCTGAAAGGGCCTGGACCAACCCCTTGCTCTTAGAGGTCACATGAATGCCTCTACCAATAGCCTCGATAAAGGAATGAAGCCCAGTCGCTATCACCATCTGCTTAGGATTCACGCCATCCTTTTTGATGTTGGGCATCCTGTCCCACAACTTCACCGCCACCTCCGCGGGTCCCCTCGACTTGCTCTCATGTAGGAAAACACAGCAGAAGCCTGTTAGTCCTTCATTTTTATCCCAAAAGCATGCATATATTCACAAAAAGTGCACATGTTGCCAATAGCATCATTTGTCTAGAACACGTGTCTTTCATCATTTGAAACACGTCATCTCGAGCATATTGCTCTCCCAAACACAAAATTTCCAATTTTCACAAAATTCTTTGCACATAAGCTTTAATTTTTCAAGATGGCATGCATGAATCCTTTTCATCGTCTAAAAACTTGTTTTCCCATCAATGATCAGAAATTGACCTAGTTATAACACATGCAAGAACTCCGTCACATTTTAGACATTATTTTTCTTACTTTATTTTCAAAAAATGAGTCGTTCTCATATTTTCTCAAATAAAGTGCACATGCATGTTTATCTATGTCCATAGCCTCAAAGGTTAATTATCAAATTCCTAAAAGCGTCAATAAAATCGCAAGAAAAATTCAAAAATTCCCAAAAAATCGGGTCAAACCCTAAATCAATCAAAAATCGACCAAAATTGGTGAAATCAAGCAAATCAAGATTGCTTACCCCAATCGATTGAGGTTTCATCGATTTGTGTTCCCTCTTGCCGGGATAGAACTCGGAAGTAGGTGTAGTGAAGTCGTACTTTCGCTCGGTCCGAACGAATTCCCTTCGCCTCATCCTCGCGGCTTGCGACAAGGTTCTACGCGCTTGTCTAGGAAAGATGTTCCCCTCTTGATCCATCTTGAGCAGTAGAAGCTAGGGATTTGAAGAATTTTGATGTTTTTCTCTCTTTTCTCTCCTCTCTCCTAGGCAAAAATGAAGCAGCAATGGCGCCACTGCCCGTTCTTCTGCTGTTTAAACCAATCTGGTGAAATCAGGCTTGAAGCCGTACGGCTTCTTTTACCCCATCTCACGCCGGGCGGCTTCATTCGCCCTAAGCTGAATTTACACTTTTGCCTCTGGACTTTTCAATTAGGCAAATAATTCCCATTATCTCCAACGGAGTAACGTTGTTTCCCAAAAAATCTCTGTTATCTCTAAAATAGAATAATGTTTCCTCTCAAAACGCCTCCGTTACGTCCGTTATAACGGAATAACGTCAGGCGACAACCTCCGAATTGTCAAAACTCAACTTTAGCTACCTCTATCTCCTCGATAGCGAAGAACGCTTTAGTTTCCAAGTTTAGCTACCTCTATCTCCTCGATAGCGAAGTATGCTTTAGTTTTTCCAACTTTAGCTACTTCTATCTCCTCAATAGTGAAGTACGCTTTAGTTTTTCCAACTTTAGCTACCTATATCTCCTCGATAGCGAAGTACGCTTTAGTTTTTTCAACTTTAGCTACCTCTATCTCCTCGTTAGCGACGTAAGCTTTAGTTTCTTAAGGTGACAAACTCCATTAATTGTCAAATCAAGTAAGGTGACAACCTCCATTAATTTTCAAATCAAATAAGGTGACAACCTCCATTAATTGTCAAATCAAATAAGGTGACAACCTCCATTAATTGTCAAATAGAATAAGGTGACTCCTCCATTAATCGTCAAGATCTCAAGGATCGTAGATATGTTCCTAACTATCTAGTGAGACTCGAACTACGACCAAGGCTTGATTCCTCCGGGATACGTAGGTAGCCTTTCATAAAGGTCCAGCCGTCCGACCACATTGGTCACCCTTTTCATTCATCGCTCCTCAGTGATGCATGAGCCTTTCATAAAGGTCCATCCGTTTGACCACATTGGTCACCCTTTTCATTCATCGCTCCTCAGTGATGCATGAGCCTTTCATAAAGGTCCAGCTATCCGATAACATTGGTCACCCTTTTCATTCATCGCTCCTCAGTGATGCATGAGCCTTTCATAAAGGTCCAGCCATCCGACCACATTGGTCACCCTTTTCATTCATCGCTCCTCAGTGATGCATGAGCCTTTCATAAAGGTCCAGCCATCCGACCACATCGGTCACTCCCTTCATCTGGCATATCCCCAGTAGGATCAGCCATTTGACCTCCTAGGTCATTTTCTTTCTATCTTCCTTGCAAGAGACCAGTTTCTCTTCACCATTCCCAGTGGATTCTGAACTACGATCATGGCTTGATTCCTTCGGGATACGTAGGTAGCCTTCCAAAGGTTCAGCTACTCGACCTCCTTGGTCACCCAATCCGTCTCGGCAGTTCGCCAGATTGGATTCTTTTTATCGACCACCCCACTTGCCCTGCAAACGACGTTGCCGAGGGGCTTCTGTAAGTACCCAAATCTGGCTCATGCCTTCCGGTTAAGTTTCCCAGCAATTCTCCGAACTTTCCTAAAGTTCAGGGGAAATTCTGGAACTTTTCCAAACCTTCCAAGGGAGTAAGGACTTGCTAGGAATTAAAATTCTAAGCAGTTCCTCGCTGGAAAGGTGTTTCTAGCCGCCACCTTGCATGGATCTAGAAGCAGGCTGAGTCACCAATGGATAACGCCACACAGCTTCTTTTGCCGGAGGTTAATGCCGCACGGCTTCATTAGGAAGCACAAATCAGCCTATAAATAAAGGCCTCCTCTACCCATTTTAAAGGGGAATTTCAAGCACTGTTACTCTGCCAAATTGAATACTCGAAATACAGAAACCAAAAACTCCCAAAAATCACCTCCCTCCTCCATAAAACCATCCAAAACCCCTCCTATATTAGGAAAACCCCCAAGGAAGATAGAGAAAACCATCATTGGTAATCTCTCCTTCCTTTCTCCTTGAATATCCTTATTATATTGTCATATTATTTACTTGCTATTTGCTTTGTTATTTCTTGTCATTAAATGTGATATATTGTCATAAAAATCCAATCTTTATCATGTAGACATCATTTCTCCCCTTTCCCCTTACACATATGATTCATGTAGAATTCATCCCAAGGATGAACAAGGATCCACAAGTGGCTTGTTCTAGGGAGGATTCATCACATGATGATGTGAAATAGCTCATTTTTACTACATAAAAATGTCATCTTTACTATTATAATGTCATTCCCTTCCCTTGACCTTCCTTCCAAGGATTGTCCACCTTATAAGGTTCTTAAAGGACATAGGAAAGCCTCAAAGGTCTTCCCTTTACATTCATAGCCTTAGTTCTCATAGTGTTCATTACACTTATTTTCATAAAAATGCAATCTTTACTTTTTAAAGTCATCCCCCATGTCCCTTTAGGTTGGATCACTCTCCAAGGATTGTCTAGTGACCTTCTTAAGGCACAAAAGACATAGGATGAGTATAAAGATCCAATCTTTATACCCCTCCCCTAGTCCCTTTGGTACTTGAAGCATCCCGTGGGGTGGATCGGTGTAAAAGTCTCATCTTTACATCGTTTCCTCTACTAAAGATGCCATAGTCGGAGTCCCTTTAGAAGCGGACGAACCTTGGCCCCTACATCTCCGATCATCAATTGAGACGAGCATAAATGTCCCTACTAAGCTCAAATCGTCTCAAGATGTAGGATTGATGGGCAAAGGCTCTTCCTTTCTAAAGAGTCTCATTCTTGAACTATAAAAAAGGTGTCCCTCTCTCTTGATCACATAAAGACCTTGTCCCAAAGAACGTTGGTTTAAAACACACCAAGGCTCTCAAGCCTAATATGGTTGATTATCTCAACGGGAGGGTGAAAAAGGTCACTTAATGATGATCATAAGTCCAAGATGAGCATGGAATCAAAATCCCGAACACATCAAATCCAAGGAATCCAGAGCGATAACCAACTCAAATGGTTTATACGTCTGGAAGACAACTTGGCACATTCCCTCCCCTTTTCAAATCACATCCCACACACGAACACATAAAACAAGCACAAAAATTGAATCTAGGGAGACTTGCCTTTGGCAAGGCTTCTTGGGTGAACGCCAAACGTTCTTCCCAAGGAGTAACTTAACCTCCGGACCCTATTCCTTTTTTTCAAAGTTTTGTGGAAATCAAAATGGCGTGGCGACTCCGTTTTTCAATAAACTGGATGTCTTCAAACTGAGGTGAAGCGGTGACCCTATAACAAAAACACGGTTCACATCCGCGATTTGGGCCCACATTCACAACAATGTAGGTAGCGACAAAAGGTTCAAGCTTAACGAGATGGGAGGTTACGCGACAACGGAAAGTGATGATGCAGACACCGTTCAATTAAGAGAGGGACCACCGGGGAAAAACAGCAAAGGTAGCGGCATCAGCTGGAAAGAAAGGGTATTCAAGTGGAGGTTCTTCAACTGCTGAAGTAGTAGAGGGTTTTACTACTCGACTCCAACTACTCTCTCACTAACACCCAACAATTATTGAACTGGAACGAGAGAAATTAGAGCATTTGAAAAACAAATAATTTATGAAGAAAATGTTGGCCAAATCAGCTTTACTTGGAAAGCTAATTGAAAAGATGATATTTTTCCATTTATTGGATACTAGTATACCAATAAATGTAAAAATTCTCACATGTGTAGTGTATGATTTGTCACGGCCAGCTTTAATTTCAACTCATCTCCATTATTTGTCAAGAGTCAGGAATTCAATAAATTATAGTTGTTAAAGTTTATTTGTCATTTCCAACTTGATGTTTATTTATTAGTGTTTTATATAAAAAAATACAATTACAATAAAATATAATTTAAAAAAATAAATTATTTTGTAATGTGAATGAATAAAAAAACTAATTTATATCACTAATTTATAAACAAAACAAATATTTTATTTATTAATTATAAAAATGTTTGAGCGAAAATTTCGCTCACCACTGCAGGATATCAGTTTATGTGGGCGAAAATTCGCTCGTACACCAGTTTCGCTCTTCTGATCGATGAGTGAAAATTTAAGCTCACTATTGTGCATGCTCTTATATTTTAGCAACTGGTTACATCACGTCTTACTTATTTACTCTTCGTATCATATAATAAATGTCTCATAATAAATATCATATTTTGTTTTCAAAATAAATGTCGCGTTTATAAATAATAGAAGTATTGTAATGTAATTTTATCATTTTACAAGCAATATAAATAAATAAAACACATCTTTTAAAAATATTGACAAGTTAAACATAAGATTTACTCTTTTTCTCCCTAAATAAATATCCAAATTTCATGTTAAGGGAGAATTTGAAAATCTATGTTCAAATACATCCCATCATTTTAGCACGGAATGAAGAAAGATTGAATAATAAAAAAAAAATGGGATAACCATCAAATGGCACAATAAATCATCTAGTTAAGGGATAGTCACCGCACACCGTCTTCAGTCAACGTGTGACTTCGGGGTCGATGTACAATGACTCTACTTCATCATTAGAAACTTCAACATTATTTTCCCTCTATTCTCTAACACAATACACGTAAAAAATAACTGTTACACCAAAAGGGATCGAAATTAATTCTTACAAAATTGATCTTATGGCCTAAATTATCTCTAATACAATACAACCCCCTCTTATGAACAAAACCCACCCCAAATCCTTTCTCCATTCCGCAAATCCATTCCCCCCCCCCCTCTCCCCCAATCCTTTTCCTTCTCTGTTTTTGTCTAAAAAATCCCTTCCCAACTATGTTTTCACCTTGGCTGGGTTTTATAAAGGAGAATGTCGATATCTTCTCACTCCCTCCTCCCCCAATCTCTTTTCGGCTCTGATTCTTCCCCCGCCCATAAAGTAAATGTAAATGGAGGAGCAATTGCTCTTGGCCATCTTTTTTATGTGAACCTAGCAATTAACGATCATGCGTGGAATTTATGGATTGTTCTAACTAGATTTCGATAGATGAAACCTCCACTTAACGCCCATATTTGAGACGCTAACCTTGGTATAAGTGAAATGATGGACGATGGAACCTCAACCCAATGGCTATATATAGACACAAATCTTGGTATAAGCTCAAAAAGAGAATTACTCTCAAATTATCATAAAACTCAAAATATATTTTATTTCTTTTACAATGACTATACTTGGCTATTTATAGCTTTTTTGGAATAACCCTCCATGTTTAGGATAAATCAAGTAATAAATATATGAATAAAATCTATAGATAAGCACTACGGATAAGTTCACACTTATTTTAGAATGTGTGATTGTGAAGTAAAATGAATCTGGACAACAATGAGAATCCCAAAACTGCTGGAAATTATGTGCAAACCACCAATATATTTATGAGTACAAAATTCTTTATACTCTGACCATAAACCGGTTGTTCACAGACATCCCTCCTGATCATATTTATACTAATAAATATTTTTATGTTGTGGATATAAAAGTGACTAACTGTCCGATTTTTATATTCCTTCAAATTATTCTTCTAGTTACTTTATTTTTGTTTGTTTGGCCATAAAACATGATAAATAAAAATGATGAAGTTTATTTTAGCAAAGTCCCTGCCCGAGATCACATCACTTTTGGTGCATTATTTTGTTTTTGATTTGTTTCCTTTTTCTTTTAGAAGAAAGTTGAAGTTAGGAAGAGTACTCTCTTTCACAGACATTCCAGTTAAGAATAACAAATATGTTAAAATGACACCATAAAAAGTACAAGTTTTGATTTGGGTTTTGCTAAGTTCATGTATTTAAATGAAATAGTTGCATTTTAGAAATTGTAAATTGTTTTTTTAATTATTTGTTTGGGTTTCTGTTAAGATATGAAATTGAAGCTCCATACAACAAAATCAATTGGTGAATTGAATTTTGTTAGTACTTGAATTAAAATCATCTTTAGTCTTGAAATTGATCCTTAAATACGAATATTTAATGTCATTTGGAACCTTTAAGAGATTAGATTATGCTAACATATTGGTTTTCCAAAAGGGTCAACAAGATGCATATTTCATGATTGACCAGTTAACAAGGTCCGTTTGGGGACAATTACTCTTAAAAGTAACTTACTTTACCCATTTATATTAAATAAGACAATGAACTTCTTAGTGTCTGAAAAATATAATGTACTTTTATATGTCTTTTCAAATAATGCAATTTTCAAAATCTATAACTAAATAAAAGCTGAAGTGCAAAGCACTTCAGCACACCCACTCATTTTCCGCTCAAACAAGAACCTGGACTAAATAGATACCAGATTCATCCTCCCTTAGTCTCATTTTTTAAATACACCCCTTTACCTTTAATACTTGTACACCCAAAAATTTCCCTGATAAATATGTTGAGTCTTTTAATATTCCGTATTAACATTAACGCTTTCTTCCTTATCTCTTCTCCGTCTTCGTCGCTCCCTCTACCCAAACCATCCACACCGCATGAAGACACCGCGCAGCTGTGCAACGCCACCATTGAAGTCGGGACAGGTTTATCATTCTTCTCGACCTACTATCTCTCGCTCTCACTCAAATCTGGAATCCGCTAATTTCTGAATCCCTAAAACAATTAGGGTTTTAGAATTAGAAACTAGAAGATCCTTTCAAAATCTCAATGATTTGTATCAATTGTATTTGAAATATGTGTTCTAGAATCGTACCCATTCCAATCATATAATGGAAAGGAAAAGAAAAGAAGAAAAAACTTGAGCTCCGACGAATCGGAATTCTAATCGGAGAAAAGATGAAGATAACTATAGTGACCGCCGACGTACAGATCATTACCTTGGAAATCGATCGTGATGAATCTGTAATTCATCTCCACCCTCACCATGTCGCCCTTAAACCCTAATCTCAACTTTGAATTTCACGAAAACTAACACAAAGACATTGATTTTGTTTTCTTAACAGGTCGAGAACTTAAAAGCTTTGCTTAAAGTCGAGGTGAAATTTCTCTCTTCCTCTTATGTATCTGTATTTACACATATATGCAATAATTTGACTTGACCGTGTAATTTGATGCTGACAATCATAAGGATCTTACTGAGAAGTGAGTTAATGAAACAATCTTCATACACCTTTTAAGCTCAACTGTTGTATCTGTCCACCCTACTCTTCTCTCTGCAATCATTAAACATGTGATATGCTTATGCAGGTACGGTGTCAGTGGTTATCCTACTTTGAAGTTTTTCCCCAAGAGCAATAAAGCTGGTGAAGATTATGATGGAGGACGAGATCTGGATGACTTTGTGACATTCATTAATGAGAAGAGTGGTACCGGTCGTGATGGGAAAGGACAACTCACTTCAAATGTTAGTGCCACTAACTCAAGATTGATGCTTCTAAAAGTGTGTTTTCTTTTTGTATCTTTTAACATTACATTTTTTAAAAATATTTTTTTGGATATATATTTGGTATAGTTGCATCTCTTGGTGACTTGGTGAAGGAGTTTGTGAGTGCGTGATGATGAGAAGAAAGCGATGCTTCGCCCGCCTAGAGGAGGAAATTAGTAAGCTTGAAGGCTCTACTGCCAGGTAATAATTTACTCCCTCGCTCTACTCGCAAGTCCCTAGTGAAATTCTTCATAAGGGGGGAACATAATGTAAAAACGCTAGATTTGGAAATTAGAATATTTGAATGAAAACATCTGTATATAAGGAAGCATGGCTCTTTGATGGGGTGGAGGTAATAACTCAATGGAACTTTGTCAAAAAATTTATGAAAATCTAGAATCCCGATGCAATTTTAAAATTTATTATTGTTTCAGCATTAATAATAACTATCAATAATTATAATTGTATAGAGATATCTAGATTTTCATAAAACTATGGTCAAAGTTCAATCGAGTTGACCACAAAAGTTATAGTGGGACAAACTTTCTGAGACGGAGGAGTATTCTTTTTTGTCATGAGGCATTATTGTTTGTCTTAGGAACTTTGCCAAAAGCCTATCTTGTGGAATCCAACTGTTTTTAATGTTAGCATTTCATTTCTCATTTTGTGCTTAATTTCTGTTTTACAATAGATACGGCAAGATCTACTTGAAAGCTGCCAAGGCTTCTTTGGGCAAAGGTGATGATTACGCTAAGAATGAAATCCAACGTCTGGAACGGATGCTTGCCAAGGTAAATACTCAACTGCCCATGTATACTTGCGCTATTTGTTACGCATTCCATCTAGTGTAGGGGCAAAAATACCAATTTCGTCCCAGTCATTGTACCTTTTTTCATTTCCGTCACTAATATTCGTTATATTATCATTTCTTCGTGCAGTCTATTAGCCCACTAAAAGCTGATGAGTTCACTCTAAAGAAGAATATCCTGTCTGCCTTTATCTGATACACTGAGAAATAGAACACATATACTTGGCTTGAAGGGATTTTGTAATTTATTGCTACGGCTGGTCTCCTGAGTTTTTCCACAGCTTGGTAAATGTACTAGCGGGTAATTTGCTGCCCTGAGTTTAGTTATTTTTCTACTTCAGAATTTTGCAGTTTTAAAGTAACAGTAGGACAGAAATTGGGTGATTTACTTGGGCACTTCACCTCAGGAAAACCTTCATAATTATGTTTATGAAAGTCTCAGAATTTTTAATTTTTTTTTTAAGAAAAATGAATATTAATTACATGGGCAACAAAGAACGAGATGTGCAAGCAAAATGACACTCCTAATAGAGAATGAGTATTTAACTTGTATTTTCCTCAATCTTTGATGGCCTGAACACTTTGAAGACCTTGACCCTAAGAAGTGATCTTGTTGATTCAACCGGTCATGATTGTTTACCAGTTGACTTACCCATCACCGGTTGACCTCCAGTGACCGGTGAACATGTTCAACCGGTCATAGTGCAAGTTAGTCAGACTTCTTCAACACGCTTCTCATTCAAGTTTGACTATGCATTTATTACTTTCATCTAGTTTACTGAAGTTGGTAGAAATGTTGCTGATGAACACCATATTATCGCCCGACAAATAACTACTTCAAGAAATGATCAATTGGTCTGGTTACCAGTACTAACAAATAGCTAATTTTGTACTCTTCATCCCCAAGAGGTTGTTCTCCCATGATTTCCTGACCAGTCAGAAAGATACATCCATTACCGGTTATTCCTTAGATCCATCGGTCAGAAAATGTCGATCGATCAGAAACCCTACTTTCTATATCTTTTACAATAACCCTTGGGCCATCCAGAACAAGTCCATCGCCTTAACTGATTGGGTTTATCCCGTTGATCATCTTCCTCCTTTCCTCAAGAGATTGCTTGAGTTTCATGAACTTCATAGAGAGTTAGTCCCTGCTGGTGATGTTTACAGCTATGTGGAATTTGAAAATACTCATGAGAAGAAATGCATTTATTTCAGCAAATACTATCAACTCAATGAGTTTGACTCTTCCCTATCAAAGCAAGAAATCTTCAAGCCCTACAACCGGTATTGCAATTTGCTTCCAAACCTGTGGAAAGCTATTTATCTAGATTAAGTTAGGTTGCGTCAGGACATGATGATTCATGCGCTGTGGACTGACTTTGCAATGTTATATGATATACAAAACACCCTTCAGGAGTCCGACCTTTATCAAATGGGTAGACCTGAGAATTTTGACACTGAGCCTATGTTACTTGGTCCAAGAAGAAATCATCTGATCAGAAATGTGATGGACCTAGCGGAGAATATGCTGGAAGTAGATAAAGAGATGCAAGTCATGGGAAATATTAATCTGGCTAACTTATTCTCCTTAGTCCACTCCAACAAGAATAAGTGGACCTACACAATTGACTAGGAGATAGAAGATTTATTTGATGAGAAGGATGGTGATGAAGAGGGTGATGCTGATGATGATATTGAGGATGCTAGCTCCAGTTCTAGCTCTAGCTCCAGTTCTGGTGATGGGCCTGATGAAAGAATGGAGATGGTGACACCTCAACCGGTTGCATCGGTTACGAAGATGGGAGGAGGCTTTACCGTTGCATTAGTTGAAAGCCAAAGAGGAGGTATAACCGATTATGGGACACCGCTTAGACCACTGGTCAAGGCGCCCTCAATGGATGAATCTACTGAACCAGTTACGAATGAGAAAACTGATGCTAATGATTTGGTACTCCAATATGCTCTTGCTACCAGCTTATTTGAAAGTGAAGTGGATCTCCAACAGGCAACTGTTGAGGATTATGCCACTCAAGAAGCTATTGAAGCCAGTTTGCTAGTTAGTCAGGCGAGTGCCCAAATCAAAGGGAAAGTCTCGGTTATGACTGTTGATCCTATTTTTGAAGAGGAAGATCCTACTTTGTCTGGTTTCTTTGATGAAAATGATGCAGTGGAATTTCATGCCCCTGAGCTGTTTGAATATGATCCATTTGACCCTGCTCATCCCCCTTCTACTTTTGACTTCTGTGTGGACCAGAAGGAGCTTATGTCCACAATAAACTAATACACTTCAAGGGCTTTCATCCCTCAATTTCCCAATGGTATGTTTCTCTTTGATATGTATGAGAAAATTGCAAGTTCTAGCCTCTTTCAACTGATCCCTATGCCTCCACCCATAACAATGTGCTTCAATGCCAAAGGAGGCAAGACATGCTACAAACTTTCTTTTATGTTGTTGAGATAATGAAGGTTGGCTCTCTGCCTGAAGACACTCCTCCTCATCAAACCCAAACAACCGATCCTGGTGAGACCAATATGAGGTTTGTTGTTTCTCGAATTTTGAGACTAAAGAAGTGTCCTGCTCCACCTCCCAACGCAAAGATTATTCCTGGGAAAGATGAGCAACTGTTGGTCCTTGACTTTTCTTCTAAGCAAAGATCATTCATCCCGGTCCAAGCTGCTCGATCTGGTACTTTAAAGATAGTCATCAAGTTCTTTCAAGAATCCCTCGACCGGTTGGGTCCTCTCTCCTTATGACAACCTCTTTATAAAATATCTTTCTGTCAATAGTAGAATGTGTTGGGTTTTGGGGTTACAAATGCAGCGGAAGAATCTTTATAAAACAACAAAACCCTAGCCCTTTAATCCGTCTAACATGAAGAGATAGAAAAACATGAAATAGATTTACATACATTGAATGCAATTATGTTTGTTCAAATGAATCTCAAAATTCAACCTTTGAATTTGATGATGAAACTTTGATCTTCTTCTTCCTTGTTCTACCTTGGTGATGAATCAACAATGGTGATCTTCAAGCTTTAGGAGATAAAGTAATCGCCCTCTAATGGTGATCCACACGCGAACGAACCAAGAACAATTCTTGTAGGATTGCTAGATGATCCTCCCGATTATTGAAACACCTTTCATTAAACAATGGCAAAAACAATGGATTTGATTTTTAGGATTTCCTTTGATTTTGATTCACAATCTAAATCAAAACATAGAGTTTCATAAACCCTAAAACAATTTATGGAGAGAGGTTTATGGCTGCAAAAGGATTGTATTTATACTTAGGTATAAATCCCTAACACTTAGGGAGAATCCTTGTCCAAGACCAAAACCTTACCAACCAAGGAATTACGTACGGAATTGAAAATTAACGCTGGCACGAGTCGTGCCCAGGGGCACGAGTCGTGCCCTTTGCAATTTCACTCGTACCACGAGTCGTGCTTTATTTTGCACTCGTGCTGATCAAAGGCACGAGTCGTGCCTAATCCCGCAAAGTCAAAATGTCAACTAGTTGTTCCTTGGTGCTCAAAACACAGTCGTACTGCTTCTATCACGAGTCGTGACCCAGGGCACGAGTCGTGACCCAGGGCACGAGTCGTGCTTCTACTCACGAGTCGTGCCAGAACCTAAAATATCCAATTTTCAGCCAATGTCAAATTCGCTCTTTGTGTGTGACCCAGTAGGAATTATATTTATGTTGGTAGTGAGTCGAAACATCGACCTCACAAGACATAAGTGGTTTCTAGAAAACCATTATATCCACCCAATTAATATAACATCAAAGCTTGATTCCTCGATAGATCAAATGTCACAATCCCTTTGTCCACGATGTCAAATTGAACATGAGTCATGGTCCACGTCAACTCGTATTGTTCAATGCTTTCTCGATTCCGAATATGTTGTTAATCCAAGTGCATTTGATCTCTATCAAATCATTTGAGTGTGGCCACAAATTTCATCAACATTATTCATCGAGGGGCCCAAGCAAACATATCTCTCACACAGCGAGGGACAAATCCCGTCTTGACTTATCATTCTTCCCTACAAGAATCCAATCGTACCAACATAGCCCTTATTGCTATC
This sequence comes from Adenophora triphylla var. japonica, assembly GCA_022495995.1. Taxonomy (NCBI): domain Eukaryota; kingdom Viridiplantae; phylum Streptophyta; class Magnoliopsida; order Asterales; family Campanulaceae; genus Adenophora; species Adenophora triphylla. Next base: position 287,546 of record JAFEMH010000262.1, read on the forward strand.
CGATTAAAGATAGTATTAGACTACATCAAACACAATGTTCATCATGTGGAAGACAATGATAATCTCAGGTACAAAGGATTCCAATGACACGACTATCATGAGATTTAATCATGACCATAGACCATGTCATAAATCTCATAAGTAGGTCAAGTCCAGTACTTGTTCTCTAGCAAGTACCTATAAGTGTAATGTGCATCCCTATGCATATAATCATCTCCATGATTATCCATTACCAACTTATACTAGTTGTTCACAACAACTAGGGACGCAGGTTATTATAGCAAACATGCAAACATATAATAAGCCAAATAAATATTCTCTATAATAAACGATAAAGATGATACATAAAATTTTAGTTACACATAACTAAATGCCTAGGGCATTACACCAATAATCTCTCACTTACACTAGGATCCATCTATGTATAGTATACCCATGGACCTAACATGACCATCATGTTTTGCTTGTGCGAGGGGATTTGTAAGCGGAGCCCCAATGTTATCATCGGTTGATACTTTACATATCTTAACGTCTCTCCTATCAATGAACTCTCGAATGAGATGGAAACGTCTAAGTATATGTTTGGATCGCTAATGTGACCCTGGTTCCTTTGCTTGCGCAATGGCACCATTATTGTCATAATAAACTTCCACCGGATTAGTGATACTTGGAACAACTTCCAGATCACTAATAAACTTTTTGATCCAAACTGCCTCCTTAGCTGCATCAGATGTCGCTATATATTCGGCCTCGATTGTAGAATCGGCTATGGTACTCTGCTTGGAACTCTTCCAACAAATTGCACCTCCGTTAAGCATAAACACAAATCCCGACTGCGATCGAAAATCATCCTTGTCAGTTTGGAAGCTCGCATCTGTGTAACCTCTTAAAACAAGATCATCTTCCATCCCTCTAAAGACCAAGAATGCATCCTTAGTCCTTCTTAAGTATTTAATGATTGTCTTAACTGCCATCAAATGGTTTTCACCAGGATCAGATTAGTATCGACTTGTCATGCTAAGAGCATACGAGATGTCGGGTCTTGTACAAATCATGGCATACATGATAGATCCAATAGTCGAACCGTATGGAACATCATCCATCCTCTTTCGCTCATCAGTTGCCTTAGGATAGTGAGTCTTGCTAAGAGTAACACCGTGACCCATTGGCAAGTTGCCTCTCTTAGAATTTTCCATCTTGAATCTTCTAAGAACCTTGTCAATGTATGTACTTTGACTCAAACCAATTATCCTTTTAGATCTATCTCTATAGATCTTGATGCCAAAGATGTAAGCGGCTTCTCCCATATCTTTCATTGAGAAACACTTCCCTAACCAAGACTTGACAGACTGAAGTGCAGGAATATCGTTTCCAATGAGTAAGATATCATCGACATACAATAAGAGAAATAATACTGTGCTCCCACTGAATTTCATGTATACACAAGGTGTTGGTGTAATGCCCTAGGCTATAGTTATGTTTAACTTGAACCGTTATGTATCATCTTTATCATTTATTATAGAGCGTGTTTATTATGTTCATTATATGTTTGCATTTTTATTATATTGAACTACGTCCCTAGTTGTTGTGAACAACTAGTATAAGTTGGTAATGGATAATCATAGAGATGATTATATGCATGGAGATGCACATTACACTTATGGGTACTTGCTAGAGAACGAGTACTGGACTTGACCTACTTATGAGATTTATGACATGGTCTGTTGTCATGATTAAATCTCATGATAGTCGTGTTATTGAATCCTTTGTACCTGAGATTATCATCGTCTTCCACATGATGAACGTTGTGTTTGATATAGTCTAACACTATCTTTAATCGGATAGCAATAATTCCTATATTGGCACGATTGGATTCTTGTAGGGAAGAATGATAAGTCAAGACGGGATTTGTCCCTCTTATGAAGAGAGATGTTTGCTTGGGCCCCTCGATGAATGATGTTGATGAAATGTGTGGCCACACTCAAGTGATTTGATAGAGATCAAATGCATTTAGATTATCAACATATTCGGAATCGAGAAAACATTGAACAAGATGAGTTGACCTAGACCATGACTCATGTTCAATTGGACATCGTGAACAAAAGGATTATGACATTTGATCTATCGAGGAATCAAGCTTTAATGTTATATTAATTGGGTGGATATAATGGTTTGCTAGAAACCACTTATTTCTTGTGAGGTCATGTTTTGACTCACTACCAATATAATATAATTCCTTTTGGGTCACACACAAAGAACAAATTTGATTCTGGCTGAAACTTGGAGTTCTGGCTTGGTATACCGCGCGACATACTTAGCCAGACTGAAAAATCGTTTTCTGGCTGGTAGTATCGCGCGACATATCTTGCCTGATGATAGGCACGACTCGTGCTCTTGGGCACGAGTCATACCAAAGTCCAGCACGAGTGTATTGAGCGTCACGACTCGTTTCACGAGTGATTTTGCCCAAGCACGACTCGTTCCTCCTGGCACAAGTCGTGCCCAACGCGAAATTCGTGACCATACATCGTTCCCAGGCCGGGAAGGTTTTTGTTATTGACTAGGACTTAACCCTAAGTGTTAGGGATTTATACCATAGTATAAATATAAGTCCTAGGGCAGCCAAAAACGATCCTACCTCTATACATCATTGTTCTAGATTTATGAAATCCTAGGCCTTGATTAATTCCATAGTTTTTGCCATTGATTATTGAAATCATTTCAATAATCGGGAAACACCTCTCCTAGAATCCCCTCTCCGGCCGCTGCCCTCCTCCCCATCCCAAATCCCAACTCTCCTCATACTCCTCGGCCTAATACACCTTACAAAGGAAAGTGTCAGTGATGTCGTTCCGTTGGTCATTCCATCTCAGAGTGCCCCATGTTCTGCAACTTATATCCTCATATCACCATTCCCAACCCAAATCCTAATCCCGCCTCGCAACCCTTCTTCAACAATCCTGCTCCCTACAACCCTCGGCCACAATACCGTTGTCCTCCCAATAATCACCAACCTGCCTACTCCTCTCGTCCGAGCGCATACTCAGCCACCACCCATCACCCCTCTCCCCTATCTTGGCTTCTTGATAACGGAGCCACCCACCATGCCACAAGTGACTTGGACAACCTTGCCCTCCACTCTCCATATGATGGAACTTGAAGAGCTTCTGATAGGTGATGGTTCCGATCTTCAGATTTCTAACATTGGTTCGACCTCTTTCATTACTCCTTCCTCTTTTTTTAAGCTTAATAATGTGCTTCATGTTCCCCCTCTCTCTCCCATAATATTATCTCAATTTCTCAATTCTGTCATGATAATAATTCCTCTATTACCTTCTCACCAAATTCTTATGTTGTGAAGGACATCAAAATGGGGAACATTCTTCTTCAAGGTCAACCTAAATCTGGCATTTATGAATGACATCCCTTCTCTTCCGCTGTTCACTCGGTCAACCTGTCTTCCGGAACTAATTAGCATCATAGATTAGGATACCCCTCACCTGCCATTTTACGTTTTCTTAGTCAGCAGTTTAGTTTAAACATTCCAAACTCTAGTTTTTTTCATTGTAATTCTTGTGACTATAACAAGAGTCACAAATTACCATTTTATGATAATTCAATAAAATCTTTTGGTCAACTTGATGTTATTTATAGTGATGTTTGGACATCCCCTCTACTCTCTTTTGATTCTTTCAAATATTACATTATTTTCATGGATCACTTTTCTAAATTCATCTATTTTTACCAGCTCAAACACAAAAATGATGCCACTACTGTCTTTAATCATTTCAAACTTCTTGTTGAAAAATATTTCAATCGCTCCATCAAAACCATTTTCAGTGATAATGGAGGAGAGTACATTGGGCTCCAACCTCTTCTTAAATCTCATGGAATCCAACATCTTACTTCTCCCCCTCATACACCAGAATATAATGGTTACTCTGAACATCATCACATACATATTGTTGAAATTGGCTTATCTCTCCTCACTCGCTCATCCATGCCTCTAAAATATTGGTCTCTAGCCTTCTCCAATGCTTGCTACCTAATTTATCGCATGCCTACTCCTACTCTTCACTTTAAATCACCCTACCTCATTCTTCATAATCAATCTCCTAATTATCTCAAACTACGAAGCTTCGGATGCCTATGTTATCCTTGGCTCCATCCCTATACCTCTCATAAACTACAACCTCGTTCATCTCCATGTGTCTTTGTAGAAAACTTGCCCACTCAGAGTGCCTATTACTATCTTGATCCTACCTCTCATAAAATCTACACTTCGCTCCATGTGAAATTTATTGAACATTCCTTTCCCTTTTCCTCTCTATCCTCTTCCTCCTTGACCGTCCCATCTCCTGATCAGTGGTGCTCCATCACCGTGCCTCTACTTTCCAGTGTTAAGCCTTCTGTACCTCCCACTATACCCACGACCCTTCCCCCTACTTCGGCTACACCAGTCCAGCCTCCTCTCTCTCTACTACCAACCAACAGCCTACCCCCCTCCTTCACCTAACTCTCCGCTGCCTACCCCATCCTCTATCCCCGATAATTCCCACCAGCCCACACCACCTCCACCTCCACCCCCACCCTCCCCTCCCAATACTCGCCCCACTACTAGACTTCAAAACAATATCACTAAGCCTATTCAAAGCCTTAACCTCACTGCCTCTATCACCTCTCCCTCCGACATACCTACCACCACCGCCCAGGCTCTCAAAAGCCCTGTCTGGTGTACTGCCATGCAAGAAGAATTTGATGCTCTCATCCGTAACAAAACTTGGGATCTTGTCCTCCCCTTTCCTTTACAAAATTTAATTGGGTGTGTTGGTGTTATGCCCTAGGCTAATGATTATTATGACTGATAATCAATACCGTTATGTAATCGTCTTCACCATTTATAATAGAGATTGCTTATTCGGATTATTATATGTTTGCATGTTTATTATAATATTATGTGTCCCTAGTTATTATGAATAACTAGTATAAGTTGGTAATGGATAATGATAGAGATAATTATATGCTTGGGATGCACATTACACTTATGGGTACTTGTTAGAGAACAAACTGGACATGACCTACCTATGAGATTTATGACATGGTCTATGGTCATATATGTCATGATTAAATCTCATGATAGTCATGTCATTAGAATCCTTTGTACCTGAGATTATCATCGTCTTCCACATGATGAATGTTGTGTTTGATGTAGTCTAACACTATCTTTAATAGGATAGCAATAAGGGCTATGTTGGCACGATTGGATTCATGTAGGGAAGAATGATAAGTCAAGATGGGATTTGTCCCTCGTAAAGAGAGATGTCTGCTTGGGCCCCTCGATGAATAAGTGTTGAAGAAATGTACGGTCGTACTCAAGAGATTTGATAGAGATCAAATGCACTTGGATTATCAACATATTCGGAGTCGAGAAAGCATTGAACAATATAAGTTGACGTGGACCATGACTTATGTTCAATATGACATTGTGTGATAAAGGGATTGTGACAATGATCTATCAAGGAATCAAGCTTTGATGTTATATTTAATTGTGTGGACATAATGGCTTGCTAGAGACCACTTATGTCTTGTGAGGTTGATGTTTCAATTCACTACCAACATAAAATATAATTCCTAAAGGGTCACACACAAAGAACGGATTGAAAATTGGCCCAAATATGGAAAACATGAATATGGGCTGTTGCACGGCCGTGCGTTATAAAGGGCACGCCCGTGCGAAGGGGTTGCACGACCGTACGTTATAATATGCACGCCCATGCAAAAGGGCTGGAGCGGCCGTGCGTTTTAAAGTGCACGTCCGTGCATAGCTGCAAATCAGCAAATACGATTTTGGCTTGGATTAGGGTTTCTCCCTAATAGTTAGGGATATTTATAAAGTATTAATAGCCCCCTTCTCCTCAGCCAAGGGTGACAAAAATTAGGGTTTATGAAACTCTAATTCCTTGATTTTGATTATGAATCAAAGATCAAATCCCCTCAGATTCAATTCCATATTAGCCATAGATTGTTGAAAATAGTTTCAACAATCGGGGATCAACTAGCAATCCAACAAGATTCGATCTTGGTTCGTTCGCGTGTGGATTACCAATAGAGGGTGATTGCTTTATCACCTAAAGCTTAAAGATTACCATTGTTGATTCATCACCAAGGAAGAACAAGGAAGAAGATCCAAGTTTCGTCTACGATTCAAATCTGAATTACGAATTGGATACGAAAGACAAATTCGCAACAAGGTTAGTAGATCTATATTCATTGTTTTAATCTCTTCATGTTAGACGGATTCATGGCTAGGGTTTTGTGATTTATTACCAAGTCTTCCGCTGCGTATGTTTCCCCAAAACCCAGCAGTGGTATCAGAGCCACTTTTTATCATGATTAGGTTAAAAAAATTGGCATGCTAGATGTAATTTGATTATATGCTTAACATGCTGAATAAAATAGATCTATGAGTTTATGTGTGTTGTTTTGAGAAAACAATTATATACTTTATAACATGATTATGCTTAATAGTTGATTGATATGATTAATCTTCTATATGGGTTATTGATCTGTTTAATTTGATTAATTAGATTAGTAAAATTCTCAAATTGAAACAAATTGTTTGTTTAGGATTTGATGTTCATATTTAATTTGATTAACATGATTATTTGAATCCTTAAATTTTGAGAAATGAGTAATTATGTAATTTATAATTGTTATTTATTACATGATTATTTGTATGATTCTAAAGTAGGATATTATGTGAAATCCCATGTCCATGGTTATGTATACATAAGTTTCATATACAACCATGCGATGTTTGTTGCTATATGGAAAAACCTTCTTGAATGTTTAAGTTTTATGCCACCCCTTGATTACAACACTTGAGAAATATTCAGGTATTTTGATGTAGTTTTGACTCAGTTAGGTGCATCATTATATCTTAATATGTGATCAAGATGAGATAACGGTTGATGTAGTTTTGACTCAGTTAGGTGCATCGTTCTGTGTCTCATATGTTTGAAAAGGGTTGAACTTAATTGGTGCTTTCAAATGAGATTTGATCCAAGGCATAGATGAGATTAAAACATGTGTTGACATCAGATGTCTAGAATCTCATAAAAAGATCTAAGAGTCATATATGATATGATTGATGTTATCTACCTAAATAGCTTGATTTCAGGCATTGACTCAGTTAAACCAAAATCAAGTAAAATATGGATCTTAGCCCATTATAATTATATGATACATGCTTGTATTTGAAGGTGTATAATTTAGTGGGAGTATTTATGAAATACATTATTTGTCTCTTAGATGGTAAATGTTTTGATACTTGTATGTATATCTTATTGTAGAAATGACATTATACAATAAATTGCGATCCGTTCTTGAGAAGGACAAGCTCGAAAAGAACGGCACAGACTATTTTGATTGGATCAGAAGCTTAAGAATTGTTCTTAAGCAAATTATACGTTCTTGACGAACTCATTCCTGCTAAACCCGCTGCAAATGTTGCAAGGGCAGATAAGGAGCAACATTAGAAACATGTTGATGATTCTAATGATGTTGCTTGCCTTATACTTGCCACCATGTGTAAGGCTCTTATGAAGGACCTTGAATACATGGTAACTGCTTTTGACCTAGCACATCGCATAAAGGAAATGTTCAAAGTGCAGCCTAAGCAAGAGATGTATGTTGTATTAATGGTTAACACAAGAAAGGGGTTTAAAATTGAAGACAAAGTAGGAAAAGCAAAGGTTGCTAAACCTAGGGCAAAAGTTGCAAATGCCAAAGAAGCTAAACCCAAAGTGTCTCAAAAGTATGCAATTTGTTACCATTGCAATGAGATTGGTCAATGGAAGCAAAGTTGCAAGGCTTATAAGGAAGGCCTAAAAGTGAAGAAGGGCAATATGATTGCTGCTGATCCAGGTATCGATATGATAGATATTTTCCTTTCTACTTCTTTTTCCTGGGTATTAGATACTGAATATGGATCCCACATTTGTTTAAATGTGCAAGGAATAAAGAATAAAAAGCTACTCAAAGAAGGTGAAGTAGACCTATGTATGAGGAATGGAGCAAGAGTTGTTGCTTTAGCCATAGGGACTTATGAAATCACTTTACCTAGTGGACTAGTACTTGTTTTGAACAAATTGTTACTACGTTTCGGATTTGAGTAGGAATATTTTTTCTGTTTCTTGTTTGGATAATGAAGGATATAAGTTTCTTATTGAGAATAAGAAGTTTTATATTTATTTAAATGATATGCTTTATTGTATTGCAAATTCATTTAATGGCCTTTATATCCTTGATGTTGATAAACAAAATGACATTGAAGATATCCATAATATAAGTAAGAAATCTAAACCGAATGATGTGAACAACACGTTCATATGGTATTTTCGACTTGGTCATATAAATGAGAAACGTATATCTAAACTCCATTACCATGGACTTTTTGACTCGTATGATTATGAATCATTTGAGGTATGTGAATCTAGTACATACTGATGTATGTGGACCATTAAGTAGCATTGCTAGGAGAGGATTTCGGTATTTCATTACATTCACTAATGACTTATCTAGATATGGCTATGTCTATCTGATGAAGTCCAAAAGTGAATTGTTTGAGATATTTAGAATATTTCAAAATGAAGTACAAAATTAACTTGGCAAAACTATTAAAGTACTTCGATCCGGTCGAGGTGGTGAATATTTAAGCCAAGAGTTTGACAATCATCTCAAGACTATGAAATCGTTTCAGAGTTGACTCCACCCGAAACACCACAATAGAATGGTGTGTTCGAGAGGAGGAATAGAACCTTGTTAGACATGGTTCATTCGATGATGAGTCAAGTTGACCTTCCTATTTCCTTTTGAGGACATGCATTAGAGACTGCTGCGTTCACATTGAACAGAGTCCCTACTAAATCGGTTCCTAATACCCCACATGAGATGTGGCATGGAAGAAAAATCTAGTTTGTCGTTCATGAAGATTTGGGGTTGCAAAGCTTATGTGAAGAGACTTGTCTCTGATAAGTTAGCACCAAAATCTGACAAGGTTATTTTCATTGGTTATCCTAAGGAAACTAAAGGATATTAATTTTACAACCGCAATGAGAACAAAGTGTTTGTTTCTCTATATGGTTCATTTCTTGAGAAATAGTTTCTCAAATAAAGGATCTAGTGGGAGAATAATTAATCTTGAATAAATTCAAGAACCTGAAAATGACATGAAACCAAAAATAGAGACGGAACCAAGTTCACAAAGAGTTGTGGAACCGGTTGCACAAGTCCATCGTAGATCGGATAGGTTATGATCCAAACCCGAGAAATATTGATTTCTCGTATCGAAAAGTAATAAAGTAGAAGTCATTGAGAATGATGAACCTACTTCCTATCTAGAGGCGATGTCAACTCCTGATTCGGATAAATGGCTAGGAACCATGGAATCTGAATTACAATCCATGTCTAATAATCAACTTTGGAACTTGATTGAACCACTTGAAGGTGTGAAAACTATGTGTGCAAGTGTATCTTCAAGACCGACATGGATTGGAAGGTGTATACTTACAAGCTAGGCTTGTAGTAAAGGGATTTAGGCAAATTCATAGTATTGACTATGTTGAAACCTTTTTTCCAGTTGCAATGCCGAAGTCTATTAGAATTTTAATTGCCAAAGCTGCATATTATGACTATGTGATATGGCAAATGGATGTCAAATGGATTTCCTAAATGGAAAGATTCTTGAGGATGTGTATAGTACACAACCCGAAGATTTGTCGATCCAATAAATTCTAATAAAGTATGCAAGTTGTTAAGATCCATATATGGGTTGAAGAAAGCTTCGAGGGGTTGGAATCTTCATTTTGATGAATCGGTCAAAGAGTTTGACTTCATCAAGAATGAAAATGAACCTTGTGTATACATGAAATTCAGCGGGAGCATAGTACTATTTCTATTATTGTATGTCGATGATATCTTACTCATTGGAAATGACGTTCATGTACTTTAGACTGTCAAGTCATAGTTAGGGAAGTGTTTCTCAATGAAAGATATGGGTGGAATCGCCTATATCCCTTGGCATCAAGATCGATAGAGATAGATCTAAAAGGATGATTGGTTTGAGTCAAAGTACTTACATTGATAAAAGTTCTTAGAAGATTCTAAGAGAGGAAACTTGCCAATGAGTCATGGTGTTACTCTTAGCAAGACTCAGTGTCCTAAGACAACTGGTGAGCGAAAGAGAATTAATGAAGTTCTTGTTGGGTTTTGGGATTACAAACGCAGCGGAAGAATCTTTATAAAACAACAAAACCCTAGCCCTTGAATTAGTCTAGCATGAAGAGATGAAATTATATAGAATAGATTTTACATACCTTGTAGCGATAATGTTTGTTCAAAACGAATCTCAAAATTCAACCTTTGAATTTGATGATGAAAATTGGATCTTCTTCTTCCTTGTTCTACCTTGGTGATGAATCAACAATGGTGATCTTCAAGCTTTAGGAGATAAAGTAATTACCCTCTAATGGTGATCCACACGCGAACGAACCAAGAATAATTCTTGTAGGATTGCTAGATGAACCTCTGAATATTGATTCCAAACTAAAACGGAAGTTTTGAAATGGTTTCGTAAATATTTTGAAACGAAAATATTTTTAGGAAATGGACCGTTAATACTTTGAAATGGGACGGAAGTATTTTTAGGAGGACTCCGAACTGAAACGGAAATTTTTGAAATGACATAGATTATATCCTTTGGCGATATGTTTATGTGATTTTGATATGGCATGTACATTTTTGCGTACGTTACATGGGTATTAACATACATTTGCTGTGTCTTACCTGCAGGGGCGAGGGTCGATTGATTTGTCCACTATCAAGAGTAGGGGAAACATTGAGGCAGTAAGCGAGTTGTGGGGAATGATCTCGAACGTGACTCGGGGTGGAGAGAGAAGTCCGCGACGGCTGGTGATTGATTCCGATCTGGGGGGCTTCATTAGCGCAGTTGCTATGGTGGCGCTGACGTAGAGGGTCAAGGCTATTCACGTGCCTTTAAGCGAGTACTGGTGGGATATGACCCACACTTTTCACTTCAGGTGGGGGGAGGCATCGATTACTCCTACAAACTTTGCAGTGATCACCGGATTATCATTCTGGGTTAATCCCATAGAGTGGTTCGAGGAGTTCACCATGGAGCAGCTTACGGATCTGATTGGCTTTGACATCACAGACGCCAGGGGAACCGGTATTCTGTACGGTTCGATGGAGGGACACCTTAGAAGGGGGATCGATGCGTATCTGGCTGGTTCTGAGAGGATGACAGCCGATCGATTGGCCCGGGCGTTCTTATGGTTTGCTCTGTAAGCAACCATTTTCCCCGACGCTGATACGAAGTGTCAGTTCGCCCTACTCATCTCTTTGACTGATATGGAGGCGGTAAGAGGATTCGTCTGGGGAGAAGCTGGCTTAGCCGAGCTCTTCTTTACCTTGGACAAGTATTCCCGAGGGGAGAACACGCTTTGTTGTTTCCAGTTTGTATTGGATGTGAGTTCTCTTTTTCTCTTCCTTGTCTCATTTTTTCTTGCCTGTATCTGTTTAGTGGTTGACACATCTTTCCAGTTGTATTTCAGGTATGGTGCTTTGAGGTGTTCCATCCGCAGCGGTGGGGTACCAAGGAGGAGTATGTTCTCCTGTATCCTGTCATGCTGACCTGGCAGAAAGAGGCCAGGAGACCGAGGAGGTCGAGGGAAAGCACATGGGCGACTTATAAGGAGGTATCCGAGGCACTGAAGCGGGACTTCTCGCAGAGGGTGAACTTGACTTGGTGGGGCCGGCTTGATCAGGTGGTCATTGATGCTGCCAAGGAGGTGACGGGCCAGAGGAAGCTGCTGGTGAGGCTTCATGAGGCTTCATTGTGACATCATGTATCTGGGCGAGAGGGTGACTCGCCAGTATGCTCTGGGATCGGATCCCATGGTTCCCAGGGATCCTCCTGTCTTCATGTTGCAGCCATTTCTTTTGGACAGGGATGAGTTGCACCGGTGTCCTTGAGGACGATGATTATGATATCTTCCAGAGGATGGGGTTGAGGAGCCCGCAAGTGCTTGCTAGAGAGGGCGAGGACCTTTTACGTCCCAGAGATCCTCCTGTCCCCCGCACTTGATTTGCATATGAGGGCGTCGGCGGTTCCTGAAGGCGGTTGATGGTTCCAATTCCTGAGCAGGCGAGGCCTCGATATAGTCGATCCCGGCGCTACTGTGAGTATCTTGCTAATTTTATGCACTATATTCTCTTTCTGCATATGTTGCATCTGTGCTGTTCTTTCCGTCCTTTGATAGCTTCCCTGATTTGCAGGTTTCGGGATATACCCACGATCTGACTGTCAGACGTCTCGAGAGAGTGACTGGTTTCACCAGGCAGCTTCTTGACTACATATGGTGTGGTTCCAATAGAAGTGCGGCTGTTCATGAGCCTATGCCCTCCAGGCCGTCCGTTGCTAGGGAATTGTCTGCTTCTACGGCTGGCGGGATAGATACAGAGAGGAGCTTCGGGCAGTCTTCTGGATCACAGCTCGACATTCTTCGTATTTAGGGTTTGAGCATGGGGGACCTTCAGGGTCACAGGTGCGGGGCCATCATTCTTCATATACTGGAGTAGATGACTTCATGAGTTACCTGTCTGCCATAGATCCTGTTGCGGCGGCGCAATTCATCGAGTGCTCGGATGACGAGCAAGATTCAGAGTAGCACTGTTGATATCTTTAGATAGCTTATATGTACTGCGCATCTTAGACATTATTTGTATCTGGGACGCACTTGCCTTGGTGCGAAACTTTGTACGTTTTAATGTTATCCTGACTGTTTTTACTTTTGGTATTTAATGGAACAAGATAAGCAAATTAATCAAAAATAAATAATGACAGAAAATGCACTGAATAACAGATTTGAACATGCCAAATTTATAGCTATTATGCACTTCTATTGTTATTTGCACTATCGCACGAGCCCGGAATGGATTTGACATTTGCAAGGGACATGGATCATGGGTGATAGGCTGATTTGGACAGGGAATGAATAGGGTACATTTTAGAATGGACAAGGAACATTGGTGCAGCAAGGTTGCAGGTTGATTGGGTCAAACTGCAAGACAGGCCGGCCGGCCAGATCTTCAGTTTCGACTTCTTTAAATTGCAGTCTAGTTTTGCAGATTTCAGAAGTCTCAAGCAGTTTCCATTGATTCTTGAAACGGGAAATCTGTTCATTCTCTCAAAATTTTGAAATTTCTTTGTTTTTCATGGCCACGTTTCCAAGGTTGTCGACTCAGATGCAAGAGCAATTCTTGGATAGGTTCAAGACGTGGGTGAGGCACCATATGAGGCATAACAAGGAGGTTTTCAAAAGTTGCTATAGGATGAAGTCAGTTTGGGCTTTGAAGGAGCTTTCCCCATACTGGGATCTTCAGAGAGCTGCGGCTCGTTTCTGGGATGGGAGAAGGCATGTTTATAGTTTCTCGTACAATAAGATCATGCCCACATTTGAAGACTTTTGAGCTATCCTTGGAGGACTTGAGGTGGAGCAGGTTGCTCTTCCTGTGATGGGAGGAATGACAACCGTTGAGAAGTTCACGTCTCTTCTTGGCATTTCTGTTAAAGAAGCTCACGGGATGCTGATACCTCACTGACTATATTGACATCTTGGGGATCCCAGATAGATTCACGAGTGTTGACTGTACCGTTGCTGCGTGGGATGCTTTTGCCCTGTGTGTGATAAGCACTTTGTTCATGTTTACGTCCTTGGGAGTATGCCATCACAGTATTCTGGACGTGGTGTGTCATTGCCGAGATGGAGAGGACATCGTATCCTTGATCTTGGGCAAAACATTTCATGGCAATGATCGAATGGCGACCGGTAACCGGTATATGTGGGGAGGAATTCCCGCTATGCTCACTCTATGGCTGAGGGAGAGGTTGCAAGTTATTCCCAAGGTTCCAATGACTTGTGATCCTTGGATCTTTTCTCGGCGACCCTTGGAGATAGGAGGTAGTCAAGCTGACTGGGAGCTTTGGATGGCCACACTACGTACACATCATTTGCGATGGTGGGTTCCAAACTGGAAACTGCAGACGTATTGGACCGTTCAGGATGGTCTTCTCATTGTCAGAGTTCCGGGGCTTTTCTTTTTATATCTCATCTTTGGTGCTTCGGCAGTTCGGGATGGAGCAGGTTCCTCTGATGGGCTTGAGTAATGCTGCTACCTTTGAGGTGGGATCACTTTCTATGGATGATCCTTCGACGTTCTTGCTTCTCATGTGGTTGTGGCAATATGCATCTTTTCCCGTCAGGGTTCTCTTTCACCGGAGAGGGGGCACTGTTCTGTCTACTGGCTACTTGAATTGGTATGAGGAGTGTATAGGGGAGACACAAATGGCACTTTTGTGGAGACGAAGTGAGCTATTGGGTCTTAACCGCCGTGACAGCTCAACGTTGAGGAGGGCTGAGGCCAAGGCTAATCCTCAAGTTAGTACGGGGGATGATATGGCTGACTATGAGGCCAACGCGAGCTGATTGGCTTATAGGAGCACGGATATGGCAGCTCAGAGAGAAGCAGTTCATAGTAGATCTAGGGAAAGGGCTGCACTGGCGGCAACAAGTTTGACAGAGGCATCGGGAAGGGTCCCAGTGTCAGGCAGGAGAACGACAAGGATATTTCCTGTGAAAGCGAAGAATACCCGTCGCGGAAAAGGGAATGGAAGGAAAGATGAAGGACCGAGCACGAGTGGCTAGATTGACCTTGTAGTTCGGAATATCCACCCATTGTCATTGCAGACAAATTATGTTTAATTAAGTGTTTTATTTTGCTTTGCAAGCATGTAGTGAGTCGAGAATAGATCGTGCTTGAACTCATCAAAAAGTGTTCTGATTGTAATGAATTCGCGGGTTAATTTAAGAGTTTTTCAAAACACTAGTGATTGGTGTTTTATTTGTTTTTTAGACTGAACCAATGATGGCTGCCTACGTTCCCCTTTTACAAATGGACTAAGGGGCTCAGGTCATCGTAGTTCGACACTTTTGAGAAAATAGAAGTGAGATGAATAGTGTAACCTTAATTTTTACCTAGATCATTTTGAGGATGTTTTTAGTTGGGTATTACTCTTTTAACACTTTGATTTTACTGATTGGGGAAATATGGGGAGAGAGAGTTGACTCGATTTCTTCCTCCTCAAACGAAGTATATGCAAAGCTTGCTTCCGTTTACTGGGTTGGCGAAAGGGTTTCCATCCAAATTGACTAGCTTCATTGCTCCTCCTGAGAAGATCTTGTGTACCACGAAAGGGCCTATCCAGGTAGGTTCCCACTTTCCGAGAGGCTTGGTCTGTGTAGGAGGCTTTTCTTTAAGCACCAAGTCGCCTTCTCTGATGTCTCGGGTCTTGACTTTCTTATCAAATGCTCGGGCCATTCTGCTTTGGTAGGCTGCGAGTACGCCAATCCAATTCGCGATCCTTTTTTAGGTGCATTTTAAATGATAAAATTGCACTAAGGGGCGTTTTGGTAAATTCCCGGTCCGTTCCGAGACTTCCGAAAACATTTTATGTGTTTCTCGCGAAGGAAGTGTTTTTTAGTATTTTTCCCGAACAAAAGGACCTACAGGGAATTAACTGCTTTGGGCTTTTAAAGAATTAACCCGGAATGTTCCAGAAGCAGGTTTTGGCGCCAGAAACGGTTATGGGCATAGCCAGTCGTGCGACAACTTGAAGCATGGAAATTGGAAGCGAGAGGTCGTGCGACCAAATAAATCAAATTCCCAAGCTGTACTTTAAATAAGAAATTTCGTTCATTTGCAGAGAACAACAAACAGAGAACACACAACAACACTCTCGGCCTCTCTCTCTCTCTCTAAACTCTCCCTATCTCTCTCTATCTGCAGAACCCACTGTTCTCTCTCTCCTCTCTCTCTCTCTAAATGCCATCTCCGTTCTCAACCAAGCTTCCCTCACCAAACCATCACCGGCGACCAAGTTCCTTGAATTTCCCTCACCGGTGACCCAATTTCCCTCAATCCTCCTCACCTTTCCCTCAATCTCCCTACCTCCAACAACATCAACCATCGCTTCACCATTTTTCTCTATCCCCAAAACCGATCAACCGCGTCCCCTGTTTTCAGCCCTAAGCCGTTCACCGCCGATCGCCCCAAACAACGCCAACCGTTCCCCTGTCCTAGCCTTGAACCGTTAAATCACCACCACTCTACATCCAATTTCCGGCCAACCTTACCTGTTACCCCCCGGCCCTGTTCCAATTCCCTTACGTCTCTCTGCCCAATCGACACTGAAGTAGAGACAAGCGTCCCAGTCCTCTCTCAATTTTCTCTCTATTTCTCCTATACCAGTTCAACGCACTCACACACGTACTTGAAGCTTCACAACAATGTTGATCTGAGAGTTGGAATTTGTCCCGGAAGCCTATTTGAAGATCCTTCTACCTAACATGGTTGAAGGAGCGTGGACACTACGAGGGTAACGACTTCCCTCACCTTTATCTCACATTTACAGTTTGTTTGCTTCATTGCGATAATTGTTCCCGGACTTGATAATTGGACTCCATCCGTCCTCAATCATCAAGTCCCAACTGCCATTCCTCTGTTTAATTAGCTTAGTTGGATGCAATTGATATTCATAATGTGATTTGGCGGGATTTGTTGTTTATTGGCCAAGGGAGTGTGGATCTCCCTATATCCACGTCCCCTTGGTCAATCCATTATAAATTCGTTGGTTTCTGAGTTGTTTTGGTATTTTGTTGGGATTTGAATTGTTCTCTGTTGATCTGTGCTCAAATTGTAAAGTATCTGCAAACGGCAAGGTTATGTCACGCGACACAACGGACCTCATCAGTCCTGTGTAGCGCGACATAACGTGTCCTATGCAGAGACTACTATTTCAGTTGTAAATCCTGTTCTGTTTATCCTCGATGGAAAGTGGGACGTGGGCTCCCAGAGTCAATGGCTTACAAGTTGTATTTTCCCCTTGATGAGTAATAAAACAAAGCATTTTTATGCATTTTAATACATATCTTGTCATACACACTTTGCACACACATTTGAATGAATTGGATGTTGAACAATTGAAAGACTCGTCTACGGACGAGGCATTGGGTGAACTCTCGGTTCTTCCCAACACGTAACTTGACCCCCGAACCCATTTTCTCATTTCAAAGGTTTTCAATGTTTCCTCTAAAAACGGCGTGGCGACTCCCCTTATTTTTATTTTTTTCAGCGAGCGTTCATTCAGTGGCGACTCTGCTGGGGACTTGAAACTTGATTTTCAAAAGTGGGTCAAACTTTCGTTTGCTTGTTCAACATTCACTTCATTCACTTGTGTGTGCATTTGTTGGTGGCATTATATGTGTATAAATGCATTACTTGCTTTGCTTTATTCCCTCCCCCTTCCTTGTTTCCTGTTGAGATTGTGGTGGTGCTGGGGCTTGAGATATTGCATTGTGCTTGGAGGCTGGGGCTGATTTGGTTTTTGTTCAGATTCTGGATATGGGACTCCTTATGTCACGCGACACATTTGACCTCATCATTCCTGTGTCACGCGACATAAGTGGTCATTTTGCAGGAGTTGGATTTTGGTGCAGGTTATGATTGTGGGGCAGTCCCCCATGATCAACTATTGATCCTTGATTATTGTGCTCTGTGGGGCGTGTGTGTGTTGTTTTTTCCTTTATCCCCCCTTTTCAAAAAATAAAAAAAATCATTTTCATAAATAAAGGAAGATAGTCATCCCGCACACTACATCACGTAGATCTAGAACCCTCGGGTGCGATTGACGGCATCGCGGACGGCCATGAAATTCGCCTACGCTTGAGCGCCTAATGTCAAACCCATTCCCCTAGTGCGTTATAGGTGGCACCACACTCTTAAACCTCACCCAAAATGGTTGGTTTTGACACGCCATTTTCAAAAATACCCTAAAATGAATTTTTTCAAAATTTCTAATAGACCTTCGTACCTCCCCCAAAACCTAGCACGTGTGGGCATGTTGCCATCGCAACATGATTTCACGAAAGGACATGTCGTTCCCACGGCATGTTCTAACGAGAGATCATGTCGCTTTGTCAACGTGTACCGACGAGAGGTCATGCCGGATTTTTCCTTGAAATTCTTCAGGAATACCCGTTATGCTGCCCAAATTTCTCCAGAAATTGGGGCTGCTCGTTCGTCCCATAAATGCTTTGGTTTTGTTTAGGTATTATCGCCTATTATTAATTTTGAATCAATACATTTGGTGTATTTTTGGATGATGTGTCCTTAGGTTCCCCCGAGGTCTAGATTGCGTGAAATAAAGGACTAGCCTTTCCCAACTGTTCCTAGGACTTAAAAGCCACCGATTTCTACTTGAAGATTAATAAAGTGTTGCACGAGTCCGTCTCCTTTCCCGCTCTTCCCTCTCCCATACCTCCTCAAAGTCTCTATCTTTTACCTTATACATGCTCTTGCCTCTTCACCTCTGTAAGGCTACAGCAAGTTGGGTGTGTGCTCTCGTTCCCGGCGCTCATTGGTCCATATTCCCGAGGCAGAAGCAGTTCAAGTGCCCGAGTGGTCGTCCATCTGATTCGGAATCCAAAATGCTCGGTGCAGAGAAGATTATGGCCCACCAGCCCGGAAGTTCATATCCCATGGGTCAGCAGAGTGCAAATGGTGCGTCCATCGAAAAGTAGCGTGCTACCCTTGAAGCCGTTTTTCCTTGTGAAGCGAGAGGCCCGGTTGCTTGCCCAGAGTGCTAAAGCTAAGGAGGACGACTTGCGAATGACAAAGAGATCGAGAAGGGTCCTCATCCCACCAATGGCAACAATGCTCCTCCTCCCATCCAATGTTGAAGAAGTGGATGCAGTCGATCAGTCTTCGTAGGTTCTAGAATGTCCGCTATCGGATATGAGTCTGTCGAATCCACGTTGGACCAGTTTTTGCTTTGCAGTGATAAAATCTTTGTTTCTCTTCTTACTAGACTCGAGACATTACTTGCACACCTGCGTTACACTCTATTGAATTGGTCTTATTCCAAATGATCACTTGTGCTGCTCACCGACTAATGCATTGAAATGGCTAATGTTTAAATTGATCGGAGTGAGAAAATCGACTGATATAATTCTCTAATTGGGGCTCACCAACTCCCCACCTCATTTCCCATATGCACACATACCTTCCATCGTCCTCACCATCTTGTTGTTCGATGAATTTGCACGGATCTTTCTCAAAGTAAGCTTAAGCAAGCAACGAAGACTTAATCTCTTTCGGATCATCCGGTAGGGACTGCGGTTGAAACCTTCACCCTTAGGAAAACCATTACCTCACCCTCACTAAACAATACCCTTTCAATTCAATATCGGCATGTTTTGAAACCCATTTAGCCATCGCTAGAAGAAGAGGGACTATCCTTGAGACTCCCGTAATTCAAAAGAAGAGTGACCGTGTCCAAGCTCAAGAACGACAGAAAGCAATGATCCATCCTGGGGACTAGCTGAAATTCTCCTCTCAAAAACAAAATTGAAAAAAAAGAGAGAGACAAAATTACAAAAAAAAGAAGAGAATAAAAAAAAAAGAAAAAGAAAGAGAGCCTAGTCCCTAGTGATCCTCTAAAAAATCAAAAGTCAAAGGAACCAGTCGTTACTCAAGAGGAGTCTCAGAGTGAATAAAGAGACAGTACGGATGTCCCTCACCACTACCTCAACCAATTCCGACCATCCTCTCGATCTTAGAGGATATTCCCAATACCTTGACCAATTCCAAGTTGTCCTCTCGATTTTAGAGGATATTCACATTACCCTTACCTTTGCCTTTAGCCAAAGCCAAGATTGACCTCTCATTCTTAGAGGCATTGAAGATGCAGTCATGGATTCCCTCGCCATAGAAATCCCAAACACATACCCAAGAGCCAACCTCTCATCTTTAGAGGTCCAGTCAGCAAAAGGCCTAGCCGACCTCTCATTTTAAGAGGTCATGATATTCCAAATCACCCGAAGACCGATCGAAACCCCGAGACCCAGTCGCAGTTCCTACCGGATAGCAGTTTCATTCCAATATCGTCGAGATCTAAAACAAATTATTGCTTAAAGCGGAGCCAGATCCATCCCGGCTCAAAAGACCATCAAGGGAAGATTGTGCAAATTCCATCCGTTCATTCGACGTTTTATGTGAGCATACTTCATTTCTCCTCCGCAAACACTTGCCGTGGATGTCCCACTAGGGCTTCACATCTGTGTCTCCCATCGACACTCTAAGAGGACATGTTTCAATTCTCAAAATCCTCAAAGGTCCTCAGATCCTCAAATTCCAACGTTCATTCTCTTTATTCGGGATAAGCCCGAACTACGGCGACCTGAGCTCCTCCTAAGGAGGGGAACGTAGGCAACCATAACTGGTCCGGTCGAAATCACAAACAAATCTCAGAAAATCCGGTCTCCTCAAGGACCATGCCCATACACTGTTCATCTTTCCGAGTTTGATTCTCGATATCAGTGGGCTTTCTTCTCAGGATTGATAAAAACATTTGTTCATATCAGCTTTGGCGATTGAGTAACCCGAACATCAATAAAGGGTTTTAAGCAGCTTTGTGATCATCACGAATAAGACAAGTTTTTAAGTGTCTCGACAAGTCTTCTCTTGCTACATCATAGGGAGATAGAGCCAAACACTGTATCGGTCAGCAGGGGCTTCCATACACCTCTCCACACCTTGTGATGCTTATACTCTCCCAAAAGAGTCAAACCCAAAGCGAGAGTGTCATACACAAATTCGGGATTCATTTCCCACCCTCGAAGGATGCGCCCCTGCACGTAAACATTTCCGAGTCTTGTCCAGCGACTGATTGACTGCGGTTTGAAACAATGAGTTGCCTATTTGGCCACAAGATGACTCTGCCTGCGATGAAGCTGCATGGAATTTCCTCGAGCTGGGGCTTTGATTAAGGTATCCCTCCGGCTCTCCTTACCAATTTCCCTCCAAGATTGCTTTGCACTGTCAACTGGGGCTTCGCCAAGCCGGGATCGTTCTCTACACATTCTCTACTGCTTGCTGTCTCAGACGCGCGATACGCTCTGTCCTCACTAGCAACGGACCTGCTGCAATCAATACTCTCAGGAGCGTCCCCGACTTGCCTAGCCGCGCCATACATTTTCCCACCTCGTGGGAGAGGGTCCACCTCATTAAAAAAAACACTTTCGTCCTATACACAATCCCTCATAGCATAATGGCTACATACATATCTGCTTACCAAGCCGTGCAAAACCCTCACTTCCTATTCTCCCCAGCTGAGATGGACTTATGCAACAAAAGATTAATAATGCATAAGCAAAAAGGTCAAATAAAATGCAAAGTGCCTAGAATGTTGTGTCTCCCCCCGCAGAGTACAATAATCAGGTGATCGTAATGTGATCGTGAGGACTGTCCCTCGAATCACAATCTTGGACAAGGATTCCAAATCCCGCAGGTGACAGACCCCGCCCTTATCATCTTCGTAAGGCCCGAAATCACCAGCATTGTTTGAAAGAGCCCTAGCTGCCTCAGTCTCCAAGAAATGCCTGTCAAAGAAAAGAGCCCAGCTGCCCCAGAATCCAGACAATAAAGCTCACCAGTCCCGACGACTTCAAAGCCTGTTTTGCAAAGACCGTCCCGTGAACGACCATCCAACAAGCGTCAACAAGTGGTAGCCTCAACCCCCAAACATTGTCAAAGAAAGAAGAGCCCCAGCTGCCCTAGAATCCAAGCAACAAAGCTCACCAGACTCGACGACTCCAAAGCCTATTTTGCATGATAAACTGAGACAAAGAAGCCGTACCTATGTTAGTCTCCCCAGCAGTGCGCAACGAGACAAGTGGCCCCAAAGCACCAAGAGGAACCTGCCCCCCTAGCAAGCAAAGTTCCAAGACAAGTAACCCCAAAGCACCAGAGGAACCTGCCCCCTAGCAAGCAAAGTTCCCAAATCAGTAGCCTCAAAGCACCAGAGGAACCTGCTCCCTAGCAAGCAAAGTTCCCGTCCTACAAGACAAATGACCCCAAATCACCAAGAGGAACCTGCTCCCTAGCAAGTAAAGTTCCCAGATCAGTGACCTCAAAGCACAAACAAAAACCCGCTCCCTAGCAAGCAAAGTCCCCGGCTTATCAAGCAAAGCTCAGGACACAAAAGTCAATCGACGAAGGAAAAAGAGAAAAGATCGTCCAACATTCAGCAAAATCAGTGAGTTACCAACAAAAGGGAAGCAGTAGCGTGAGCCCCCTGGCAGCTACACTTACCCCCAGTAGAGCAAAAGAAGTAGCGTGAGCCCCCTGGCAGCTACACTTACCCCCAGCAGAGCAAAAGAAGTAGCGTGAGCCCCCTGGCAGCTACACTTACCCCCAGTAGAGCAAAAGAAGTAGCGTGAGCCCCCTGGCAGCTACACTTATCCCCAGCAGAGAAAAAGAAGTAGCGTGAGCTATTGGTTTAATGCCCTAGGCTTTAGTTATGTTTAACTTAAAACCGTTATGTATCATCTTTATCGTTTATGTTTATTATTTGATTATTATATAGTTTGCATATTTATTGTAATAATCTCTGTCCCTAATTATTAAGAGAATAATTAGTATAATTATCAATGGATAATCATATGATGATTATATGCATAGAGATGCACATTGAAATTATGGGTACTTGTTAGAGAACAAGTGACTGGACTTGACCTGTATGAGATTTATGTCATGGTCAAATGTCATAATTAAATCTCATATGGTCACTTCATTTAGTCCCTAGACCTGAGATTATCATGACCTTACATATGATGAAAGTTATGTTTGATTTTAGTCAAACGATATCTTAACACGATATTTATAAAGGCTATCTTTGGCATGATCGGATTCATGATGGGAAGGATGATAAGTCAAGATGGAATTTGTCCCTCGAAAGAGAGATGTTTTGCTTGGGCCCCTCGATGAGTGATAATGATGGAAAGTGTGTGGCCACACCCCAATGCGATTGGATTATCATTATACTCAAGAATCGAGAAAGCATTGAACAGATACAAGTTGACGTGGACCATGACTTGTGTTCAATATAACATCGTGAGACAAAGGGAGAAATGGAAGTGTACCATTGGAAATGTGAACTCTTACGTTATATTATTTGGGTAGACATAATGGCTTGCTAGAGTCCACTTATGTCTTATGAGAGTCGATATGATCGAACTCATTGCCAACATAATATAATCCTATTGGGTCACACACAACTAGAATGAATTGGTTAAACTAAAGGAAGAATGATTGAGAGTTCCTGCATATGGCAACGTTTGTCACGCGACATACTTAGCCATATGGCAACGTTTGTCACGCGACATACTTAGCCACAGAGGCGGTTTACACTTGTTTCCTAATTTGATTAGGGCACAAACTCTAAATACTAAAGTAGTATATATATGAGTCTGTAAACAGCCGAAAAAGGGCAAAATTTTTCAAGAGAGAAAATCACCAAAAGGTTTTTCAATATTCTTCCAAGGGTTTAAGGATCTAGCAATCCTCAAGAACCGTTCTTGATTCATTCTTACGTGTGGATACAACAATAGAGGGTCTTCGCTCGTTTGACGATCAAGGCCTAGAGTTCCAATCCGAAGATTGAAAGGTTTTTGAAGATCGAAGATTGTGATTCAAAATCACACCAATAAATTGTTCGATAGCTCAAGACCGGAAAGCAATTAAGGTTGGTAAATTCTATCTCATAGGAATTCAATTTAATCGTATAGAACGGATCTTAGGGCTTGGGTTTTGTGTTAATTTAATGCTTAATTCCGCTGCGCATGGACCCATAAAACCCAACAGTGGTATCAGAGCCTCGTTCGTATGGTTAATTTTGAATTAACATGCTAGAATCAAGATATAAATCGTTTATATGCTTATTGCATGTTTTGTATGCGATAGAATGTTTATTGTTTATGTGAAACAATGTGAAAATCGTGTTCTGATTATGCTGAATTAAATCTGTAAAAGTTGTTTACTTGATTTGATTGCTTTATGATTGGAATTGATTGAAATTCAGAAGAACTGCCAGACTGGCTACTTTTGTCACGCGACATAGTTATCCACGAGTGAAAATCTGGTAGTTGGGCAAGGTGTGTCACGCGACATACTTTGCCAACTGGCTGATGTTGTCACGCGACATACTTAGCCAACTGGCTGATTTGGTCACGCGACATACTTTGCCAATATGGGCAGAATCAGTTTGTTAATTTTTCTGCTAATCTGTGATTATGTTTATAATCTGAGATGTTTAATGTCTTAATCTGGATGCTATAAATTTCTGGAAATAAAATTTATAGGGCTATGCTAGATTAATTCATTGCTTATGCATGCTTAATTAATTTAAATGTGTGTTTTATTAATTATTGCGATGCATGAATTATTTGTTCTTAAGTGTTAAGAATTTTATTAGATGTTTAGTTGAAACATTGATTCATAATTTCCTAAATGTTTAGTTGAAACATTAAATTTTGGTTTTCTGATTGTTTATGAGAAACAAGTTAGTTTACACAAAATTTGAAGGAATCTGATTGTTTATGAGAAACAAACCAGTTTATGAGTCTGATTGTTTAAGAGAAACAAATCAGTATACAAAGTATTGATTATGTTGCATTCAAACTGATATTATGATTGTGCATGACTAGGAGAGTTCTGTCGAAGGAAAATTTGGTACTTAAGCAGTCCTTGTGGCTCACCTATTTTCTTGGAAACTTACCTGGTGCACAGTTATGATTATCCTTGTTGATATGCTTATAATCTACTTTAAAGAACCTTCATTTAAGTTTTAAGTTCTTTATGCCAATCCATGATTAAAACACTTGAGACCACTCGGATAGTTTTGGGTGGTCTTGCCATAGCAAGGTGCTTTGATTCTATTCCGTTTGCGAGCAAGATGAGGAAATGGTGGTTCCTATACATTTAAAGTGGATGAACTTAATTGGGTTATAAAAATGGTTTTGGACCCAAGACATAAGATGAGATTAAAATATGCTTAGACATATGATGTCTTAAATAAATCTCATAAAAGATCTAAGAGTCATATACGATATGATTGATGTTTTCTACCTAATTAGTTTAATCTTGAGCGGTGCGCCATAGCGTACTTGAGATTAAATTAAAGTTGGATCTTAGCCCATTAAATGCATATTATGCTTATTTGCATTGGAAGGTGTATGATTTAGTGGGAGTATTTGTAAAATACATTATTTGCTCTTAAATGATAAATGTGTTGATATTGATATGTGTTCATATAATTTGTATATTTTGTTGTAGAAATAGCATTACATAATGATAATTGCGATTCGTCCTTATGAAGGACAAAGTTCGAAAGTAACAATACATAATGTGTATGTTCTTGACGAATCCGTTCCTACTGAACCCATTGCAAATGTTGCAAATGGCAAATAAGGAAGCAACATTAGAAACATATTGATGATTCTGACAATATTGCTTGCCTTGTATTTGCCACCATGTTTAAAGGCTCTTATGAAGAACCTTGAGCACATGATAACTATTCTTTTGTTCTAGCATAACGCAAAAAGGGAAATGTTCCAAGTGCAAGCTAGGCAAAAGATATATGTTGTGGTGAAGGCTCTTAATTCATATGATGAAAGAAGGAGCAATCCGCAAATTGTGTTAATGGTTGACACAATAAAAGGGTTTATAAAGGAAGGAAAAGAAGGTAAAGCAAAAGTTGCTAAACCTAGGACAAATGTTGTCATAGCCGAAGAGGTAGAACCCAAAGTGTCTCAAAAGGATGCATTTTGCTATCATTGCAATAAGATTGTCATTGAAAGCAAAGTTGCAAGGTTTACTAGGAAGGCCTAAAAGGTGAAGAAGGGCAATATGATTGCTACTACTTCAAGTATCTATATGATAGATATTATCCTTTCAATTTCTTGTTCTCGAGTATATGATACCGGATTGGATCCCACATTTGTTTAAATGTGCAAGGAACAAAGAAAAGAAAGCTACTCAAATAAGGTAAATTAAACATATGCATGGGAATGGAGCAAGAGTTGCAACATTAGCCATAAGGGACTTATGAAGTCACTTTACCTTGTGAAGTAGTACTTGTTTTGAACAAGTATGACTACGTTCCGAATTTGAGTAGGAGTATTATTTCCGTTTCTTAAATGGATGATGAAGGATATAATTTTCTTATTTTCAATAAGAAGTTTTATATTTATTTAATGATATGCCTTATTATATTTCATATGTCATTGAATGGTCTTCATATCCTTGAAGATGAGAAACAAAATAATGTTGAAGATATCTATAATATAAATGGAAATCTAAACCGAACAATTTGAACAACGCGTTCATATGGCATTGCCGGATTGGTCAAATAAATAAGAAACACATATCTAAACTCCATTAACACGGACTTTTAGACTCATATGACCATGAATCATTTGAGGAATGTGGATCTTGTTTATTGGGAGTATTGACCAAACCACCCTACACTAAGAGTAGTGGGAGGGCCAGTGACTTATCGGTCATTATACATGAGATGTATGTGGACCATTAAGTAGCATTGCTAGGGGAAGACTTCGGTATTTCATCACATTTCACTAAAGACTTATCTAGATATGACTATGTCTATCTGATGAAGTCCAAAGGTGAATCGTTTGAGATGTTTTGAACATTTCAAGATGAAGTACAAAACAACTTGGCAAAACTATTAAGTACTTCGATTAGATCGAGGTGATGGATATTTAAGCCAAGAGTTTGACAATTATCCCAAAACTATGAAATCGTTTCAGAGTTGACTCCACCCGGAACACCACATTGTATGGTGTGTCTGAAAGGAGGAATTGAACCTTGTTAGACATGGTTCATTCGATGATGTGTCAAGTTGACTTTCCTAATTCCTTTTGAGGATATGCATTAGAAATAATGTGATTACACTGAATTGAGTCCTTACTAAATCGGTTCCTAAGGCCCCACATGAGATGTGGCATGGAAGAAAAATTAGTTTGTCTTTCATGAAGAATTGGGGTTGCGAATCTTATGAAAAAGACTTGTCTCTTAAAAGTTAGCACCAAATTTGACAAAGTTATTTTCGGAAATTAATCTTACAACCGCAAAGAGAACAAAACGTTTGTTGCTCTACACGATTTGTTTCTTGAGAAATAGTTTCTCAATAAAGAATCTAGTGGAAGTAAAATTAATCTTGAAAAGAGTTCAAGAACCTGAAAATGACATGGATCCAAGAGTAGAGACGGAACCAAGTTCACAAAGGAGTTGTGGAACCGGTTCAAGATGCACAAGTCCATCGTAGATCGGATAGGTTACGATCCAAACTTAAGAAATATTAATTTCTCGTTTTAGAAAGTAATAAAGTGGAAGTCATTGAGAATGACAATCCTACTTCCTATCTTGAGGCGATGTCCACTTCTAATTTGGATAAATGGTTAGGAACCATGGAATCCGAATTACAATCCATGTTTGACAATCAAGTTTGGAACTTGATTGGGCTACCTGAAGGTGTAAAAAATAATGGGATGCAAGAAGGTCTTCAAGACCGACATGGATGGGAAGGTGTGTACTTTCATGACTAAGGATTGTAGCAAAGGGATTTAGGTTAATTCATAGTATTGACTATGATGGGACCCTTTTCGCCAGTTAAAATGCCAAAGTCTATTAAAATTTCAATTGTCATGATCGCATATTGTGACTATGTGATTTGACAAATGGATGTCAAACGACTTTCTTTAAATGGAAAGATTATTAAGGATGTGTATAGTACACAACCCGAATAGTTTGTCGATCCAAGAAACTCTAATAAAGTATGCATGTTGCAAAGATCCATGAGATGGGTTGAAGCAAGCTTCAAGGAATTAGAATCTTCGTTTTGATGAATTGGTCAAAGAGTTTGACTTCATCAAAGAATAAAGATGAATCTTGTGAATGCATGAAATTCAGTGGGAGCGTAGTATTATTTCTATTGTTTTATTACAATGATATCTTACTCATTGGAAAAACAAGTTCCGACACTTAAGACTATTAATTCTTGGTCAAGGAAAGGTTTCTCAATGAAAGATATGGGTGAAGCCGCTTACATCCTTGGCATCAAGATCTATAGAGATGGATATAGAAGGATAAATTGATTTGAGTCAAAGTGTTCACATTGACAAGGTTCTTAGAAGAGTCTAAGAAGAGTAGCTTGTCAATGGGTCATGGTATTTCTCTTAGCAATATTCATTGTCTTATGACAACTGATGAGCAAAAGGGAAATGAATGAAGTTCCATATGCTTCGGCATTTGGATCTGTCATGTATGCCATGATTTATACTAGACCCGACATCTCATATGCTCTGAGCATGATGAGTCGATACCAATCTGATCCTGATGTGAACCATTGGATGGCAGTCAAGATGATCTTTAAGTACTTAAGAAGAACTAAGGATACGTTCTTGGGATTTGAAAGGATGGAAGATAATCTTGTTGTAAGAAGTTACATAGATGACTAGCTTCCAAACTGACAAAGTTATTTTAAAATCGCAATTAGGATTTGTGTTTATGCTTATTAGAGGTGCAGTTTTGATTGGAATAATTCCAAGCAGAAATTGTAGCCAATTCTACTAATAAGGCCGAATTTTAGCAACATATGATGTGGTCAAAAGAGGCAGTTTGGATCAAAAGTTCATTAGTGTTTTGGAAATGTTCCAAGTATCACTAATCGGTGAAACTTTTGTTATGACAATAGTGGTGCCACTTGTGCAAACAATGGAACCAAGGTCACAACAGCGATCCAAACACTCACTTAGACGTTCTTCGAGGAATTCATAAAGAATGAGAAGACGTTAAGATATACAAAGTATCAACCGATGATGACATAAGGGATTCACTAACAAAGACCCTCGCACAGGCAGAAGCATGATGTTTATGTTAGATCCATGAGTATTCGATACATAAATGGAGTCTAGTGCAAGTGGGAGACTGTTGGTGTAATGCCCTAGGCTTTAGTTATGTTTAACTTAAAACCGTTATGTATCATCTTTATCGTTTATATTTATTATTTGATTATTATATAGTTTGCATATTTATTGTAATAATCTCTGTCCCTAATTATTAAGAGAATAGTTAGTATAATTGTCAATGGATAATCATATGATGATTATATGCATAGAGATGCACATTGAAATTATGGGTACTTGTTAGAGAACAAGTGACTGGACTTGACCCGTATGAGATTTATGTCATGGTCAAATGTCATAATTAAATCTCATATGGTTACTTCATTTAGTCCCTAGACCTGAGATTATCATGACCTTACATATGATGAAAGTTATGTTTGATTTTAGTCAAACGATATCTTAACACGATATTTATAAAGGCTATCTTTGGCATGATCGGATTCATGATGGGAAGGATGATAAGTCAAGATGGAATTTGTCCCTCGAAAGAGAGATGTTTTGCTTGGGCCCCTCGATGAGTGATAATGATGGAAAGTGTGTGGCCACACCCCAATGCGATTGGATTATCATTATACTCAAGAATCGAGAAAGCATTGAATAGATACAAGTTGACGTGGACCATGAATTGTGTTCAATATAACATCGTGACACAAAGGGAGAAATGGAAGTGTACTATTGGAAACGTGAACTCTTACGTTATATTATTTGGGTAGACATAATGGCTTGCTAGAGTCCACTTATGTCTTATGAGAGTCGATATGATCGAACTCATTGCCAACATAATATAATCCTATTGGGTCACACACAACTAGAATGAAATGGTTAAACTAAAGGAAGAATGATTGAGAGTTCCTGCATATGGCAACGTTTGTCACGCGACATACTTAGCCATATGGCAACGTTTGTCATGCGACATACTTAGCCACAAAGGCGGTTTACACTTGTTTCCTAATTTGATTAGGGCACAAACTCTAAATACTAAAGTAGTATATATATGAGTCTGTAAACAGCCGAAAAAGGGCCGAATTTTTCAAGAGAGAAAATCACCAAAAGGTTTTTCAATATTCTTCCAAGGGTTTAAGGATCTAGCAATCCTCAAGAACCGTTCTTGATTCATTCTTACGTGTGGATACAACAATAGAGGGTCTTCGCTCGTTTGACGATCAAGGCCTAGAGTTCCAATCCGAAGATTGAAAGGTTTTTGAAGATCGAAGATTGTGATTCAAAATCACACCAATAAATTGTTCGATAGCTCAAGACCGGAAAGCAATTAAGGTTGGTAAATTCTATCTCATAGGAATTCAATTTAATCGTATAGAACGGATCTTAGGGCTTGGGTTTTGTGTTAATTTGATGCTTAATTCCGCTGCGCATGGACCCATAAAACCCAACATGAGCCCCCTGGAAGCTATACCTATCCCCAGCAGAAGCAGCAGTAGCGTGAGATCCTTTGGCAGCTACCCTGCACCAACACCTAGTGGTATGAGACCCTCCGGCATCCGCAAAGACCAGCAGCAGTAGCGTGAGACCCTCCGGCAGCTACCCTGCACCAACAAAGTGGTATGAGACCCTCCGGCATCCACGAAGACCAGCAGCAGTAGCATGAGACCCTCCGACAGCTACCCTGCACCAACAAAGTGGTATGAGACCCTCCGGCATCCACGAAGACCAGCAGCAGTAGCGTGAGACTCTCCGGCAGCTACCCTACACCAACAAAGTGGTATGAGACCCTCTAGCATCTATGAAGACCAGCAGCAGTAGCGTGAGACCCTCCGGCAGCTACCCTGCACCAACACCTAGTAGTATGAGACCCTCCAGCATCCACGAGGACCAGTTGTAGCATGAGACCCTCTGGCAGCTACAACCTTTCAACAGCGATAGCATGAGATCCTCCGGCAGCTACTCGCCAATACCAGTTGCAGCATGAGACCCTCCGGCAGCTACAACCTGGCACCAATGGCAGCTACTAGCCACCCGCAGTAGTACCAACCCCTCAAGAAGTTACAGGTAAGCACAGCAAAGGTATGAAGACACATCCCTACCCTTTCTTGCTTGTTTTTTTAGTTTTGGTAATTCTGAACTATGATTTGGCTTGATTCCCTTTCTAGGGATACGTAGGAATCCTTTCTCCAAAGGTCCAGCCATCCGATTTCCCTAGTCACTGTTTAGCCCTCTGCCTTATCCCTTGCCGCTCATTGGGATTGGGTCTTATTTTATCGACAACCTCACTTTTTCCAAAAGTGACGTTGTCGAGGGGCTCTGTAAGTACGCCAATCCAATTCGCGATCCTTTTAGATGCATTTTAATATGATAAAATTGCATTAAGGGGCGTTTTGGTAAATTTCCGGTCCGTTCCGAGACTTTCGAAAACATTTTATAAGTTTCTCGCGAAGGAAGTATATTTTAGTATTTTTTCCGGACAAAAGGACCCACAGGGAATTAACTGCTTTGGACTTTTAAGGAATTAACTCGGAATGTTCCAGAAGCAGGTTTTGGCGCCAGAAATAGTTATTGACTCCTCCAGTCGTGCGACAGCTTGAAGCTTGGAAATTGGATACGTTGGGTCGTGCGACGTTATAATCCTTTTTCCCAATTTACATATAAATACCAAATGCGTTCATTTGCAAAGGGGATGCACACACACAACACACACAGACCTCACCCCTCTCTCTCTCTCTCTCTCTCTCTCTCCTCTCTCTCTCTATACGCAGAAGGCGTAATTCCGGCCAAGCTTCTTCACCAAATCCTTCTCCGGCAACGAGCTCCCCAATCTTCGTCCTCACCTAGCCTCTTCCTCACCGGCGACCTCACCCAAACCAAGACCCCTCCCTTCTTCTCCGATCCCCAAACCAACCGGTGACCCAATTCCTTTCAAACTTCCCGATCTAATTTCCCCTCAACCAAAACCCATACACCGGCGACATCTCCCTACCGTTCCCCTTCTCCGGCAAAAACCCTCCAATCTCAATCCCTACCCAAAGCCGACAACCATAACCGCTCCCCTGTTCCAGTCTTAAGTCGTTAACCACCACTCTACCTCCAATCTCCGGCCACCACCTATCAGCCCCGGCCCTATTCTAAACCTTGATCTCTCTCTCTGTCCAATTTACACCGAAGTGGAAACAAGCGTCCAAGTCTCCTCCCTGAATTCTCTCTCTATTTCTCACGTACTCATTCAACACACACGCACGTATTTGAAACAGCAATGTTGATCTGAGAGTTGGAATTTGTCCCAAAAGCCGATTTGAAGATCCTTCTACCTAACGTGGTTGAAGGTGCGTGGACACTACGAGGGTAACGACTTCCCTCACCTTTATCTCACATTTACAGTTTGTTTGCTTCATTGCGATAATTGTTCCCGGACTTGATAATTGGACTCCATCCGTCCTCAATTATCAAGTCCCAACTGCCATTCCTCTGTTTAATTAGCTTAGTTGGATGCATTTGATATTCATAATGTGATTGTGTGGGATTTGTTGTTTATTGGCCAAGGGAGTATGGATCTCTCTATATCCACGTCCCCTTGGTCAATCCATTATGAATTCGTTAGTTTCTGAGTTGTTTTGGTATTGTGTTGGGATTTGAATTTTTCTCTGTTGGATCTGTGCTCAAATTGTAAAGTATCTGCAAACGGCAAGGTTATGTCACGCGACACAACGGACCTCATCAGTCCTGTGTAGTGCGACATAACTAAGCCTATGCAGAGACTACTATTTTAGTTGTAAGTTTTGTATTCAGTCCTCGATGTAAAGTGGGATGTGGCCTCCCATAGTCAATGGTTCAAAAATTGTATTTCCCCCTGTTGAGCAATAAAACAAAGCGTTGATTTGCATTTTAATACATATTTTGTCATATACACTTCGCACACACATTTGTATGTTTTGAATGTTGAACAATAGAAAGACTCGTCCACGGACGAGGCGTATTGGGTGAACTCTCGGTTCTTTCCAACACGTAACTTGACCCCCGAACCCATTTTCTCTCTAAAAAAAGGTTTTCAATGTTTCCTCTAAAAATGACGTGGCGACTCCTTATTTTCAATTTCGGCGAGCGTTCATTCATACGCACGAGTATGTTCCATGGCTTTCAATCTTCGTTCATCGAGTAGAGCCAGTTTATCATGATGGCTTTGGAGCCATTCGACTTTGTTGATCCTATTTTCCAAGAGGACTCGCACGAAGGGGATTTCTAGTTTCACTGTCGAGCAAAAAGATTCCATCATCGAGAAACTGTGGATCAGGACCCTTAAGTTCGCTGCTTGGGAAGTCTGCCAGTTGATCTGCCATTACTCGACCATTCGTTGATTTCCTGGTCATGTATTTGATGTCGAACTCAGCCAAGAAGAATGACCATTTGGCTAGTCTCATTGATAACGATGGCTTGTCGAAGAGTACTTGACGGGGTCCATCTTGGAGACCAGAAGTACTGAATGGGGTTGCATGTAGTGTTTTAGCTTCCCGAATACCCATACCAAGGCGATACAAGTTTTCTCTAAGGCTGAGTAGTTAAGTTCACTTCCCTGAAGCTTTCGGCTCACGAAGTAGATTGCATTCTCAACTTTTGAATCATTCTGTTCTTGCGCCAACATAGCCCCAATTGATGTATCACTCACAATCAGGTATAGGAGTGGCTTATCTTCATGCGGTGGGCATAGGATCGGGGGATTCACCAAGTATGTCTTGATTTTCTTGAAAGCTTCTTAGCATTCAGTGTTCCATTCGATATCAGCATTTTTCTTCATTAGCTTGAATATTGGCTTGCAGAGAGAAGTCAGCTGGTTGACAAAGCGGCTGATGTATTGAAGTCTTCCTATAAAACTTTTCACTTCTGTCAGTGTTTGCGGTGGCTTCATGTCGATGATGGCCTTGATTTTATTGGGGTCGGCTTCCATGCCTCTTTCTGTGACCATGTATCTTAGTACTTTGCCTCATTTTACGCCGAAGGTGCACTTTGCAGGGTTCAATCTAATGCAGTGCTTTCTGAGTCTGTTGAAGAACTTTCTCAAGTCTATCATGTGCTACATGTCAGATCCTTTGGAGTGAATGATCATGTCGTCTACGTATACTTCGATCTCTTTGTGAATCATGTCACGGAAGAGGGCAGTTGCAGCCCTTTGATAGGTAGCCCCAACGTTCTTTAAACCAAACGGCATGACCGTATAACAGTATGTCCCCCATGGAGTGGTGAAGGCAGTCTTGGCCTGGTCTTCTTCGGACATCTTGATCTGGTTGTATCCGGCAAAACCGTCTACAAAGGATTTTACTTTGAAATTGGTTGTGGTGTCGACCAGCATGTCGATGTTGGGCAGCGGGTAATCATCCTTCGGGCTGGCTTTGTTGAGATCTCGGAAGTCTACACAGCATCTGACCTTTTCATTGGCCTTAGTGACCATTACAATGTTGGAGAGCCAAGTCGGGTACTCGATTACTCGACGCGGAGCACCTTCTCAATTTCTTCCTTAACTTGCAGGGACCAATCTGACTTGATCTTGCATAGTTTATGCTTGACGGGCTTGACCTCAAGATCCAGAGGGATTCGGTGTTCCACGATAGAGGGTTCGAGCCCTGGCATGTCTTGGTACGACCAGGCGAACACGTCAATATATTCTTTGAGGAGATTTATCACGGCTTCTTTTTCTGCACCGGCGAAGAAACTGCCCACTTGTGTCTCTTTAGTCTCTTGCACTGACCCCAGATTCACTTTTGTCATAACCTCTTCGACAGTTTGGGCCCAATTTTCCTCTCGGACAACTACACGCTTGAGAACCTCTTTAATGTATTGTTTGTTTAATGTGTCTACTTCTTTATCAAGTGAATCATTATTAACTTCTTTTAAGTTGTTAGTTAACTTATCAGTTGTTAAAGTGGCAATGAGGAGATAATCCGAAAGGTCAAACTTTTCATTTAAGACGAAGGGAAATACAATGTTGGCTACATAATCGTAGTCTTCTGGCGTGAGGCCGTCAGATGACTTAGAGGACTTGAATTTGACAACGAGAGACTCAGAGGGTTCGATACTAGATTCAGGGAGATAGGGAAGTAGCCCTAATTTGTCTATCATCTCTTTCTTTCTTGCCCTTGGTCCGGTGAAAGTCACCCAGTTCTTTAGTGGCATTTGAAGGATTTTTGGCGAGGGTTCGGGAATCAAAAGGCTTAGCTTCTCCTGTCCCGATCATGGCGATCATGCTGTCCTCAGAGCCCATATCAATCAGGTTTGGAACTTCCATGACTTCTTCGAAAAGGTTCTGTAGAGCAGGTCCACTTAGAGCATCTTCCACGCATTCTGGTTCTTTCTTCCTTGGGAACAATGTCTCGAATGTGGCTTCGAGGGATGGACCGAACAGCCTGTCTCCCAAGAAGAGTGTTTCAAGCTGTTCTTCTATGTCGAGGATCCCTTTGAATAAGTACTCATGCTGAATGGTGGTGGCGATAGGTCCAGGTAGTGCAGTGATGTCGAGGAACGTTCCCCTTTTCAGATTGGCCTTGAGTCCTCTGAAATGCTTGAGGTTCTGTGCCAGGTTTTCCATCTTTTTTGTAGTCTTTGCGCTTACTTTTCCTATTCCTTTCTCATCTTCATCAGTTCCACTGTCAGTTCTCTCAGTTCCTTTCTCATCTTCCTCAGTTCCGCTGTCAGTTCACTCAGTTCCTTTCTCATCTTCATCAGTTCCTTTATCGTTTCCTTTGACGAAGTAGCGAGCAAGGTCGAAGCTGTAAGGTTGGAGGTTGGGTATGATGTAGGAGGTTCCCCTTTTGCGGGCTGCTGCTTTGGTGCTTGCGAGCTTCTTGTCTTCTCTAGCGTCGTCAGGTGTAGGCACATAATCGAGCCCCTGGACTGTATTGTGGTCCTTGACTTTGATGACTTGGCGTTGGCCTTGTAACCTTTTGTCGAGCCCCAGTCCCGGGATGAAGTTCATGAGCTTCATCATCTTCATGGCAGGAGGGATCTTATCCCAAAACAACGAAAGGTCCACACTGCATATTTGGATCTTGGAAGTTTCCATTGTGAATCCAGTTAGTGCCATATCGTCTTCATGCTTGATTTCTAACACTGGAATGCTGTTGGTGCAGGTCCCTTCGGTGGTGACGCTATCCCCATAGACAGTTGTCAGTTCATTTCCTTGCATGAATTTGATACATTGGTGAAGAGTGGATGCCAAGCCGTTTATCTGGTGCAGCCAGGGTCTTCCCAGAATAGCTGTGAAAGTGATAGGAATGTCCATCACTTCAAATTCAGTAGGCATCATCTGTTTGCCAAACCAAATGTTTAAGGTAGTGACCCCGAGAACGGCGCGGGAGGTAGAATCAGAAGCTTTGACAGTGTGAACTGAAGGCTTCAAGTCGGTGGGTTTGATGTCAAGAATGTCCATAATCTTAGCGGGCAAGACATTCATTCCTGAGCCCCTGTCAACAAGTACGCGGGGAAGGCGCCGCTCATCCAACTGGACAGTGATGTAGAGCGGCTCATTATGATCAGCCCCAAATTTTGGTAGGTCCAAGTCAGTGAAGGTGATGATGTTTCCATAGTGGATATTGCCGATCATCTGGATTACTTCTTCGGGAGTTGCGTCCACGGGGACCATGGTACGGGCTATACTTTCCTCTAGCTTGAGCTTATGAGGGTATAAAGAGGTGAGCAGAGACCAAAGGGAAATGTTCACCTGGGTCTGCTTGAGCTGGGTAAGGATCGGGTCCTCCTTTCCGAAATTTGCTTCTTCGAGTACGTGCCGACTGGGTTGCGACTCTGGCGCTGTTGGCATTTTGTTGGTCTTGGGCGGTAGCACATGAATATGACCAGATCGGGTCAAAACATTGACATCGGGATTAGCCTCTTTTGAGCACGTTTCTTTGAGTTGAGCCATAGTCAATGGACGATTTTTCGAAGCACAGGTCCATACATCCTCTCTCAATTCGTTGACTATTAATATCTTTCTTGGGGCTTCAGCCGCTTCTCGGATTTTGTCCCAGGATACGGGTTTAGGTGCTTCGGAAGGGAGAGAGCCTATGGTTCGGTGCATTTGCTCGAATGTCAGTGTTCAGCAGTGGTTGCTAGGACTGAGCATTGTCTCGTTCACCTTCTGTGTGAGGCTAGAGGATTCTCGATTCATGCGAACCGTTTCTCTGTTGCGGTACACGGCATTTTTCTCTTTCTAGCTGGGCAGGCTCATGGCGTTCTTGAGTTGGGACAAGTAGTAATCGTGATTTGCTAGCTTTCCTCTACTCTTAATCCAAATCTGCTCTCTTATGGTTGAGCCTTCGTGTAGAGTAAACGCTTGCATTTCTTCCCAAGTCAGAATAGCTAGTGCTTCTTTGAATCGTACAAGACAATCCAAATAAACCTCCATCGGGGAGAGCTTTCTTTGTTGCTTTAACTGAGTGGCAGGTATGTTGGAAGGTGAGTATACGGCTTCTCGGATGTCTGCCCAAGTAACTGGTTTTTATCTCAGTTGATCATTTCTGTAAAGGAATGTTGCAGTCTGGGGAATCTCCTTTAGCATTCGCTGGATGGTTATTTCCATCTTTCTTTTCCCTTTGAACAGACCTTTCTTCTTCAATTTGCCTTTTATCTTGAGAACATAAATGATCCTTTCCCATCCTCCCAGGACCCTTGGGATTCCGGTTTTATTGATTTTGAGATTGGCTTGGAAGAGTATAACTTCATCGTCTTCGTCTTCGTCGTCGCTTTTACAAGGGGCTTGCTTTTCTCGAAGAGGCAAGCATTTGTATTCTTCATGCTGTTGGACCAGGTATTCCTTGTGTTGTTCAATTCCATCTCCTAGGTCATCGGGACCGTTGACTACCTTTCCTTTCCAAAGAGGGTTCGTCGAGAAGTGGTGGTAATCCAGAAAGTTGTCGTTGGTAAGAGCATCCACAATGGGAGCTTTTTGAGAGCTTCTTATTCTTATGAAAAAGCTCTAGAGAGCTTTTTACCATTGTGAAAATGATGAAAGAGCTCCTTAGTAAGGAGTAGCTCTTTCTACAAAGAGCTAGCTTTTTAGCTTTTTATCATTAATGCTACACATTTTTTATGCAAGTCATTCACTCTTTTTTATATATGGGACCCATAAAAAAGTTGAAAGAGGAGTTTTACCATTGTGAAAAAGTGCTTGAGGTTTTTAAGTTTTGAATTATAATGATGTGGCTCATAGAAAATATAAAAAAAGCTATCTAGAAAGCTTTACCATTGTGGATGCTCTAAAGCCTTTGAGGTCGAACTGATCCAGAGTGGCCTCTAGTTTTCTTTCTGAAGCGTCTTTCGAAGCTTTAAGGGCTTTGTCCCTGTGAGTCTTCCGAGCTTTGTCTTCATCCCAGAGGTGAGTTTCTTGCACAACCAATTCCATGAGGGCTTTTCTTGCGAGAGTCAAGCATTCTACGTACGTGCGCATTGTCTTGTTGTTGTCTAGAACCGTTATCACATCCAAATCTCTGAATGGTGGAATTACTTGGATTATATTTACGAAGGAAGTCATAGTCGGACATTCCATGTGGCCTTCTTTGATCTCAACTACTAGGAAGTCTGTCCACATCTGATCGATCAAACCGACGGGTGTGTTGAATTCTGCGATCTTCATGGTCTCGTGATCTCGATCAAGAGTCAAATCTATCAATGCTAGTAGCTCGGCGGCGGGCTGCTTGGATCCGTTACCGTGATGGCTGGGAAGAGGACCAAATTTGAGCATATTGATACTCAGGTTGTCGTCCCTTTCTTTGGAGGTTTGATCTGTCTCATTAGGAGCGCATTCGTTGATGTTTTTAGAGTTGCTGCTGGAGGCATTTCGAGGTCAATCTTGCCTATAGTCAAATGAGGAGCTTCGTCTCCTTTGTTGATTCACTCGGCCTTGATGGCATTCTTGTCTATGATCTTTACTGACGGCATGGGCCGGCTGCCACTAGTACGGGCACTCGGGGATGACGAGCCTTGAGCTATTTTGGTAAGGGCCTCGTTTACCATGATCAGGCAATCATCGAGGGTAACTTTCTCATCACAAAATATGATAATAAGGACCGGATCCCTGGTCTCGTCGGGGTATCTTGAGAAGATGATGTTGACAAAGTCGTCGTCAGTTACGTGGTCAGAAGGGTTCTTCGTCATGTCTACCATCTGTTTCCACTCGCCAAACAACTGTCCGTACTGGACATTAAGTTTCATGATCTCCATTGTATTCGACCCTTCATCATAGATGACCTCATCTGAATTGGTGCCATCCTCGAATCTGAGCATATTCACGTAAGAGTCTTCCTGTTCATCTGTTGCGTCTTCTACTTCGGAGAGTTCCGATTCATCTCTGCTTGATGGTTCAACCCAGACTAAAGGACATCGTGTGCCATGTTGTGAAGCTGGTACTGCGAGGAAGACTTCATGTCCTCTGCTTGAGCAAAGGGGCTCGATGGGGAATTCCATGTTTAAGATTTCGCGGACGACTGCCATGCATTCTTCATAAGTGTGCCTATGTCTGTTGACCTTTATCGTGAAGATTTCTTCGTCAGGTCAGGCCAGAGGTTTTTCTCTAAGTATGCTTACGAAATTTTAATCGGAGATGAGAGGTTTATGTCCCTGTACCATTGTGGTTTCCAAGGTTTCTTTCCATTCGGGATTCAAGTCTCGAAAATGGCAGTTGAATCTGATGAATCTTATTGCTCCGGGCTCCTCCTGCTCGAGGACGTTGACGTAATTGGCACCTCCGGGTATGGAGGGATTCTGATGAGATTTTTCTCGGTTCTCCTTTTGTCGGTTCGAGGGGGGTGGCACATGTGCACGGCTGCGGGTACGCTTGGTTGGTACTTCAACTTCGTTGCTTATGAGAAAGGTCTCTCCCCTAATGACCTCGAGGCCTCCGTGGCGGTTTATGAACTTTACGCAATGATGGAGGGTGGAGACTATGGCTTTCATGTGGTGGAGCCATGGGCGTCCCAGCAGAGCTGTAAATTCGGACAGGATGTCTATCACTTGGAATTTCATTGGCACCATTTGAGCTTCGAACCAAAGTTCCAGAGTCACGGCCCCCAGGATAGGACGAGATGTGTTGTCATAGGCTTTGATGGTTCGGGAAGATGGGATCTTATGGCCTTCATCCAGGCCCGGCTATTACACGGAACATTCGGCTCTATCGCACATGGCCCCAAATATGAGAGGGCCCCCATTTTAGATTGGCCCATTAGGTATTATATATCTTCCATAAAAAAATAAAAAAATAATAGCAACGTAATTGACGAGATGACGGCGAAATCAAGCGACAATCACTCCGACTCCTCGCTTCCTCCGCCAATTGATTGAATCAGTGATTTGCAACGGTAAAAAAGAAAAATTATTTTATAAATTCAATTGAAAGGGAAGAAATACCTCTAAATTTTCCATCCCAAACAAAATAAACCCCCTGCCTGACGCCTGTTGTTCCGATGCCCGGACGTCGTCGCCGGTAAAATTGTAAAAGCTTTGGTTCTTTCACTGTTTCAGCAAACACCAAACAGCGTCTTCTTCATCTTCATCCAAGGTATTTTCGTCTTGGAACTCTTGGTGTTTGACTGTGTTAAATTTGGGATTTTGGATTTGGGAATAATTATAGAGAGGGAAAGAGAAACAGAGAAGTGTTAGTGAGAAAGAGAAACTGAGAAAGAAAGAGTGAGGGTCCTACCTTGGGAATATTTAATTGTTTGACTTAATTGACTGTTTGTTTCATTGTTTTTTAAATTTGAAAGGTTCCCCGTTCCTGTTTGTTACTGTTGTTGTTGAATATTGATAAAATAATAAAACTTATTTAATTAGATTTTAGCTTTTTGTATTTTTTTTTTTTTGGATAAAAAAAATGAAACTTTCATCTTGATTTAATTATTAATATCAACTTTTGTTTGATGAATTGTTGTTGTTTCTTCTGCAGAGTTAATATAGATGTCATCAAGAAGATTTTTATTGAGTTAATTTGCACTTTCAGGTTTCTTCAATCCATTGCATTTTAATTTTTTTTATTAGTAAAAGTGTTATAAGTTTTCGATAATATTAGGGCCCAATTTTCACATTTCGCACAGGGCCCCCATAATTTTCGGGACGGGCCTGCCTTCATCGATGCGTAAGGCTCGCATCATGCTGAGGGGAAGGACGTTGATGGCCGATCCGTTGTCTACCAGGACTCCAGGAAGGGAGACGGTGTTGAGCCGAATGGTGATGTGCAGGGCCTCGTCGTGTTCTGTAACCCCTTTTGGCAAGTCTTCAGCACAAAACGCGAGCATGCTGCCGTATAGTCTGGGATCATAGATTTGATCTCTTTCTGGGGAAGGGGAGTCATCGAGCCATCCATTTCCCGTCTTTCTTTTGAGAGGCAGAGGTTTTGGTGGTGACTCGGGATTGCATCGAGGTTACTTGTGGCGGTGGCCTTCCTTTGTTAGCACGTTGCTTGAGTGCGAGTGCCCGGTTGGCTTTGACTTTCCTTTGTCGGCCCGTGCTCTGAAGTTTGACAAGTTGAACTTTGGCTGATCCTTCTGGGGATTATGCTTCTTGCTGGCAGTCGGGTTGCCGGGATTTGAGACTTTCTTGTGTCCCGAGGCCTGAACTTTGGTGTCAGCAGGATATTTCGGCTTTCTCACCCCTGTAGGCTCTGAAGCTGTGTTACTCGGATAAAGGGAAGACTTGCTGGAGTAGAAAACGTAGTAATCGAACTTTCCAGAGGGTTCTCCGAGTATACCCACACTGTCTCTGGCTTCGAATCTCTCCTTAAGCTTTTGCTGAGAGGAAGGTTTCTTCTTCTTTTTGGGGGAATCACCCCTGATCTTGTCTTGGAACTCGTAGTCAAGGCACTTTGAGCAGTCGCATACGTCGTACCAGATGTGGACGTCTGATGAGGGTTTGACTGGGAGAGGCGGAGGAACTGGCTCAGCGGCAATCGTCTTCGGCACCCATTCGATGGAGTTTACACTGTTGTTGTTCGGAAAAGGGTTCCCGACTATATTAGGGCCTCGAGGACGTTCCAACTTTCCTTCTTCTATCAACTTCTGGATTTCATACCGCAATCCGAGGCAGTTATCAGTTATGTGCCCGTGGTACTGGTGGAAGGCGCAGTACTTGCTTCTGTCAGCGTTGGCTGTGGGATTCTTCGGCTTGTAGTTCTCCACAGGTTTGAGTAGGCCTTCTTTTATTAGACCCTCCAGCATCTTGCTATGGGGCATGTCTAGCTTGTCGAGGCAAATGAAGGGTTGTGTAGCGATGAGTGAATTTTTAACATCTTTGAGTCGCGACTTATCATTTATTTAGGAAAACAATAAGAAAAACCTTTTTTGATTTTAAAAGAGATTTGAGGGTTCGGGGGTTAAGTTATGGAATGGGAAGGTCGAGGAGTACCCATTCCACCCAATTTGGAGATCGGTCTTGCCAATTAAGTATTATCAATCTTTTTAATTTAACAATAAAATAAAGGAAAAAGAAAACCCTAATCAATTTCTTGATTAGGAATGTCGGATTATATGCTTCGAGATCGCCTTCATCGATTGAAGGGACTCTAGGCTAATCCTTTTGATGGGATTACACCACTCTAAAAGGCAATAGAGATTGAGAAGAAGAGAGTAAAAGTATAGGAATTTACCTAGCGTTTAGGGAGTATTTGATTTAGAACGTGGTTCTAAGATGTCTTCTCGGTCGAGAAGTGATTCAGGCAGAGTTTCGACTCAATATGAGAGTCAAATCTTGATGCGGACAGAGCTTCGCCTCAATCCTTGATTCGGGCTTTGATGTTTGTTAATCAACAAGGTTGACAAACAAACTTTAGGTGATTTTAGGGTGATTTTGTAGGTGATTTGAAGGAGTCTTTCGTGGAAAGAAACCAACAAATTGTGTGTGTTGTGTGTTTTCGATCGTGGATCGGGGATCTTTTCAATCTAAAAACTGTTAGTTTGAAATACTGAAAGTCATCAAGTATTTATAGGGGTTTAGGAAGTAGAGGTGGAGAGGTAAAACACTCCTAGGAAGGTTTCAGAACTCAGATGTGATTGGGGAACCGGATGGGATAAGATTTTATCAAGAAAAGAGTTTGAAACGGAGAAGGATTGTGATTCTGCACATCCTGTCGAGGGGTTATCTCGCTCGAGACACGCTATTCCGCGTGAGATAACTAGTCATTTGACTATTTTGTCCTCTTCAGTTTATTCCGTTAGTCAGTTAGGTCCAAAACTAACGAGGTTAGTTAGAAACTTAACGAAACATGACGAAACTAATATGCTTTCATCAAAACATAAAATAGAGACGAAGAGTAGTGTAATCATGATTTATTGGTTCAGAATGGGGTGTCTACAGAGCCCCTCGGCGACAGGTCTTATGAAAGAAGAAGTGTCGTCGATAGAAAAGACATCATTCTGAACATTGGGATGGTCGTGCCGCATGGCTGCCTACGTATCTCTAAGAGAGAATCAGACCAGACGTAGTTCGACTCCAAAACACTAAAAAGGCTATTTTAGGTATTTTGAAAAGCATTTTTGAAAAGCAATTTTGAAGAGGGATTTTTTTTTTGAAAAGGTAAAATCATACTGACGAATCAAAGACTTGACCCAATTCTAAAGATACCAGTTTGTTGATGATGTTGTTGAAGTGCGCCGCCCGAAGTTACTGACGTAGCTGTTGTTGCCGAGGTCACGGACTTTGAGGTTGTTGCCGAGGTCACGGAATTGAAGTTGTTGCCGAGGTCACGGACTTGAAGTTTGCTGCCGTCACAGACTTTGTTGATGTTGCCGAGGTCACGGATTTGAAGTTTGCTGCCGTCACAGACTTTGGAGTTGTTGCCGAGGTCACGGACTTGAAGTTTGCTGCCATCACAGACTTTGAAGTTATTGCCGAGGTCACGGACTTTAAGTTGTTGTCGAGGTCACGGACTTGAAGGTTGCTGCCGTCACAGACTTTGTTAACGTCGGTTGAGGTGGAGGTTCTGTCGGCTCCTGTAATGCAAGGATATATGCATGCTAGTCTCGGATAGACCTGAATGATTCTTACCTTTCTGTACCTGTCAGCACATAAAGATTCCAAATAGATTTTCCAGATTTTAGTTGTTTAACTGGACTTACGTGGTGGTACTCACGTCTGTTCGTGTAAATGGCCGGTTGGTCATTTTGGTGGTGATATTATGTATGAGTATATGGTATATGGAAACGTAGGGATATTTGTATGGATTTATATTTGAGATGGGTGAACTGT
This sequence comes from Adenophora triphylla var. japonica, assembly GCA_022495995.1. Classification (NCBI taxonomy): domain Eukaryota; kingdom Viridiplantae; phylum Streptophyta; class Magnoliopsida; order Asterales; family Campanulaceae; genus Adenophora; species Adenophora triphylla. The sequence continues at coordinate 331,672 of JAFEMH010000262.1, forward strand.
ATGAGTGAACTTGTGTTTGACAAGTTAGGACCAAATCAGGTTTTGCAGAATCTGTTGCTAGTCAGCGAGGCTGTACTGTTTCTTCATTGTTGTAGGATTTTGATAAGTAACCTTTTGTGAACACATCTAGGCTTGTTGCGAATCTTCATTCTTAATTCTCCCTTGAGTCGTGTCTCGAGGAGGCAAATGACTACAAATCTGTCGACTGTCGTAATGGCTCTATGTCCAAGGCCCTTTGGTGTCTCAAGCCCCAAGTTGCTTGCAAGTGGTAGATGACTTTGTGAACAGGCTTGTGAGTCTGCTCTCTTGATTTGAAGATGATTGAAGAAGACTCTCCTTGTTGATTTGATTTGAAGAAGATCGAATGATGCTCGATGAAGAAGGTTGAAGAATAGTCTCCCTTTCTCCTTGATTTTTTTTCTTAGTGACGCACCCTGGTTTTTGCCTAGACCGCCCTTTCGGGTTTTCAATCTAGCGGGCATCTCTTTTGCGTCTCTCTTTTTTTTGTGCTCTAACTTTTGCCTAGGCCGCTCTTTACGAGTTTTCAACCTAGCGAGCCATTTTTTTTTTGAAAAGTATGTGTACTCGAAGAGGACTCAGTTGGAAGAATCTCATTAAGGAGAGAGATGAGATCTCAAGTTAGTTGAGGAGAGACAAACTCTATTTTTTGGAAGGTGATCCAAGCATTGACTTTTTTGGAGAAGTGTATTCTCTAATGATGAGAGTGAGAAGCAAAGAGGACAGCTCTTAATGCATACTCCCTCCGTCCCACCAACATTGATACCAAATTTCTGGGCACGGGGATTAAGAAAAAGTAAGTGAGAGAAAAAGTGAAAGAAAATGTTGTGAGTATGAAGAATTAAATAGGAGAGAGAATGAGTGGGAGGAATAGTTAGGAGAGAGAACATTGTGAGTGTAAAAGTGAAATAAGTGAGAGAATGAGTGGGGTTGATAGGCTTAAGTCGCACACCTACTAAATTAAACCGGGACTCGGCCACAAGAATGTAGCAAAGGCAAGTCCAGGGTCGAACCACTGAAGAACGGTATTGCCTACTGTGATGTACCCGATTTTTTTTTGAAAAATCAAACGGAGTCGCCACGCCATTTTTATTTTGAGAGCCAAAACTTTGAAAAAAGCCCGAGATCAGAAATTTAGGTTCGGAGGTCACGTTACGCGTCGGGAAGGACGTTAGTGTGCACCCGGCGCGCCTCGCAAAACGAGTCTTCCAAACATTTGAAATCCTTTGGTGTGTGTGTGTGTGTGTGTGTGTGTGTGTGTGTGTGTGTGTGTGTTTTGACCAAAATGAGTTGAAACTGAGAAAAACAAAAATGGGGAACTCTTTATGAGACTTTGAACAATCCCCAAGATTTTTGGTATGATTTTTGGATTGAGTCTTGGCACTCAAAAGATTTTTGGATTTGAAAAGCAATTCTGCCAGAATGAAAGAAGGCAGTTGACCCTTGACTTTGAAATGGACTTAAAGGCTTCAAAACCTCAGAATCTGGGGAAAGTCCGAGAATAAAAGTTGCTTAAAACACCCTAAATAGGGTTTCTGAAAAGGAAATTTCCATTTTTGAAGTAATTTGAGGGGTCAAAACCTTCTGGAAATCTCAGATGTGAAATCTGGATTTCCAGAAGCTGATGAACTGGCCTCTAAAAGAAAATTTGAAAAAAGGATTTTTACTCACTAAAAAAATAAAATAAAAATATTTCTGGAAATCTATGGATGTTGGCTACAAAAAGTATTTTGTAGTCAACACCCAATTCCAAGTTTTACTGGGTCCAAAAAATAAGAAAATGGACTGAGGTCTCAGAACAATGCTACTGGACAGCAAGATGTTCTTGAGGGAAAATGTGATTTTTGGGGGATTTGCATCTATGTTCACCCCATTTTCATCCCTAGACTTGATACCACTACTTTTTGTTAAGTGGTTATCATATTCAAGTCATCCTTGGGGAATTTATGGGGTTTAAACATGTCCTTTGCAAAGGGAAAGGGGATATTTTGTAAAGATGAATTTAAAGAGAAAAAACAACTAAAGATTTAAAATGTGGACCATTTGAGATGGTCATTCATGAAGATGAACTTCAAGATGACCATCTTGGGTCAAAACTTAAGTGAAACTAGACATCAAGTAGATCCAAGTAAGAAGAACAAGATGATCAAGAAGTTAAAAGAGGATTTTAGGGTTTTGAGAAGGAGGGCTTTACCAATGGTGACACCCTATCTTCCTAGGCTTGGAATTTGACTTGAGGAGTATCAAGATTTGGTGTTTGGCTTGAGGAGTATCAAGGTTTGGTGTTTGGATTTGTGTTTGGAGTGAGATTGGGAAATATTCAAGAGAAAATGGTGGCAATCTAGGGATTCCCACTGTTTTCTCTCTATATTCCGCCGAGTTTTGTTCTTTGTGATCCCATTGTGTTCTGTAAACTGAGAGAGGAGGGTTCAATTTATAGGACACTGTGAGTGTCCAATCATATCCGCGCGGATAGGGTTCGACGCGTGCACGTTCATCTGCTACGGTGTAAGTGTTGGACAGGAGGAATATTTTCAGAAAATTCAAACTGATTGCTGTTTTTCAACTTTCTTAATTCGGATTTTTCCAATTTCTTTTGCTTTTTGAGATTCTTTTCTTGGTTTAACTTTAAATGGCAATGCCCATTTTACCCTTACTTTGTTAGAAAAGTTAGGAATGTTAGGAATTGTTAGAAATGTTATAACTTTCGTTAATTTTCTAACGAAAATTCTAACAAGCTCAAATTGGAGCACTTACAGTAGCCCCTCGGCGACGGCGCTTTCGAAGGAAGCGGGGTCGTCGATAAGAGTAAGGCTCCATATTTGGCAGGATGATCGAGTGATCGGGTGGCTGAACCTAGCGATAGGCTACCTACGTATCCCGAGTGGGAATCAAGCCAGTCGTAGTTCGGGTCTTTGACCCTGGGATTGGACTATTTTTGGGAAGTCGCCCTGAGATCTGACTATTTTTGGGAAGTCACCCTATGATCTGACTATTTTTGGGAAGTCACCCTAAGGTTTTGACTGTTTTTGGGAAGTCGCCCTAAGATCTGACTATTTTTGGGAAGTCACCCTATGATTTGACTGTTTTTGGGAAGTCACCCTAAGGTTTTGACTGTTTTGGGGAAGTCGCCCTAAGATCTGACTATTTTTGGGAAGTCACCCTAAGGTTTTGACTGTTTTGGGGAAGTCGCCCTAAGATCTGACTATTTTTGGGAAGTCACCCTATGATTTGACTGTTTTTGGGAAGTCACCCTAAGGTTTTGACTGTTTTGGGGAAGTCGCCCTAAGATCTGACTATTTTTGGGAAGTCACCCTAAGATCTGACTATTTTTGGGAAGTCACCCTATGATCTGACTATTTTTGGGAAGTCGCCCTGAGATCTGACTATTTTTGGGAAGTCACCCTAAGGTTTTGACTGTTTTGGGGAAGTCGCCCTAAGATCTGACTATTTTTGGGAAGTCGCCCTATGGTTTGACTATTTTTGGGAAGTCGCCCGGGGTTTGACTGTTTTTTGGGAAGTCACCCTAAGATTTGATGATAATGTTCTTTTTTAGAAAAGTAGTTGACTAAGATATGCTTTCATACCTGTGCTGTGCTTACCTGTAGCTGCCGGGAAGGGCGAGGCTACGGTTGATGTTGATGAAGAGTTGTTAGGTTGCCGTTCGTGGGACGGTTTCTGCTGACGATTTGCTGTCTTTGGAGGCATTTTGACCTGAAGGAGGAGTTTGGTTGAGTCTGCATCTTGCTGGTGATCGTCAACCTTGTAGAGGTTGTTGAGCTTGTCTTCACATTGAGACTTCTTGCTTTTGAGAACTTGGTGTCTCTGACCGCATTGTATTTGAGAACTTGGCGTCCCTGACCGATTTGTATTTGAGAACTTGGCGTCCCTGACCGATTTGTATTGGAGAACTTGGCGTCCCTGACCGATTTGTATTTGAGAACTTGGCGTCCCTGACCGATTTGCATTTTGAGAACTTGGCGTCCTTGACCGATTTGCATTTGAGAACTTGGCGTCCCTGACCGATTTGTATTGGAGAACTTGGCGTCCCTGACCGATTTGTATTGGAGAACTTGGCGTCCCTGACCGATTTGTATTTGAGAACTTGGCGTCTCTGACCGATTTGTAGACACTGGAGGCTGTCTTCATCCATTTGTGGACATTGGAGGTCGTCTTTAGCAAGTTGCGAGACGCAGGAGGTTGTCTTTGCCAAGCTATAGACATGGGGACTATCTTTGCCAAAGCGTAGATGCTTTGGAGGCTGTCTTCATCCATTTGTGGACATTCGGAGGTCGACTTTGGTGAAGATCATCCTTGCTGAATTCCTGCATTCGTTATTGAAGAGGAAGATGCATATATGGCATTCATGATGACGGATGCATGCATAGAACCAAAAATGATTATGAGATGATGCATTTACTTGCTTTCGAAGATGCACCTAGCCTAAGCTTTTGGCAGGGAAATTACGATTTATGATTTTCAATCACCTAGGATTTTTCCTATTGATTCAAGTTTTGTGCATGCTACATGAGCCCTTGGGAGATTTTTGTGGGGATGCATGGTGATGTATGTGTCTGGAGACTGTTTGGGACAGATTTTGAACAAGTGGGGGGTGAGATCCCTCGACAGTATCACATGAGATTGGATTCGGATCCCGGGTCTTGGTTGGAATTTTCCCTCTCAATCTTGGTCATTTGAAGCTGATGCTGACAGGCTCTAGGGCACGTTGATATGAGTGAAGCTTCTTTCATTTGGGTGAGCTGTGACTTTGGCCGAAACCTTGTTCGGGGAATGATTTGATGGAATTGCTAATGCCGGGAGAAACCCTGATCTTGAATTCCGATGCTACGGGAAGGCTACTTAGTGTACCAAGTTCTGAAGCTGAAATTCTTTCTTGATAAAATTCGGGTCCAAAAGACCATCTTGACAAAGCCCCCGGATCCTGAGTAGGCAAAGTCCAGATTTTGAAGAAGCGACTTGGCGAGTCTATCTCGTAGTGAAGAACCCAATGTGGACCCAAAGGTGGCTATAGAAGCCCCAGCTTGAAGAGCTGATCTGGGAGAACCGCTTAGCAAGCCCCAGCGTGAAGAAATTCAGAGCAGTCTTACTGTAGACAGAGTCGTCATGTGACCAGGGAGGCACCCATCTTTTCAAATCTTAGTCAACCAGTCACTGGACAAGACTCAGAAATGTTTACGTGCAGGGGCACATCTTTCGAAAAGTAGGAATGAATCCCGATTTTGTGTATACACACTCACTTTAGGTTTGACTCTTTTGAGAGAGTATAAGCATCACAAGGTGTGGAAAAGTGTATGGAAGCCCCTGCTGACAGAAAGACAGTGTTTGGCTCTATTTTCCTATGATATAGAAAGAGAAGACTTGTCGAGACACTTGAAAACTTGTCTTATTCATGATGATCACAAGGTTGCTTAAAACCCTTTGTTAATGTTCGGGTTATTCAACTCCTAAATCTGATATGAACAAGGAGAAAACCAACTGATATCGAGGATCAAGCTCGGAAAGTGTATAGGGACGATCCTTGATGAGACCGGATTTTTTTTTTGAGATTTGTTTGTGATTTCGACCGGACCATTTTTGGTTGCCTACGTTCCCTCCATTATGAAGAGCTCAGGTCGCCGTAGTTCGGGCTTATCCCGAATGAAAAGAGAACGAATGTTGAAATTCGAGGGTCTGAGGACCTTTGGGGATTTTGAGGATTTGGAGGATTGAATAACATATCCCCTTAGAGTGTCCATGAAAGACACGGATGCGAAGCCCCAGTGGGACATCCACGGCAAGTGTTTGTGGAGTAGAAATGAATTATGCTCACATGAAATGTCGAATGGATCAGATTTGAATTTGCACAATCTTTGATTGATGATTTTGAACCAAGATGGATTAGATTCCAATTTAAGCAAGCAATGAAGCATTAATTTGATTTAGATCTTAAAGATATTATGATGAAATTGCTATCCGATAGGAATTGCAGCTGAGTTTCCGGGCTTCGATCGGCCATCGGGTGATTTGGGAAATTGTGACCTCTTAAGATGAGAGGTCGGCTGGGCCTTTTACTGACTGGACCTCTAAAGATGAGAGGTTGTCTTGCAGGGATGTGTTTGGGAAATCTATGGCGGGGAAGATTGATTCCTCTAAGAATGAGAGGTCAAATTTTGACTTTGGCCGAAGGCAAGGGTAATGGTAAAGGGGAATATCCTCTAAAATTGAGAGGATGGCTTGGGATTGGTTTAAGGTAATGATAAGAGGAAGTCCAAGCTATCGAGAACTTTTTTTTTGAACTTGCAAGGATTCGGGCTCCTTTTTGATCATTGGAGAGCCCCCCCCTTTTTTTTTGAAGGCTTCCTGAGGAGCTTAGAATTATATCCGAGATTGCGAGGATTTTAAAATCCTTCTTTTTGAGAATTTGGACGGCCTCTTTGAGGAGTTGAGAATTATCTTTCCTTCCTTCACAACTTGAACATTTTATGCATTGCCGACTCTCGAAGCTAACTTCTTTGGCGTTGCTTGGACTTCTCTCAATAAGGAGCAAAGGTGATGGCTAAACAGGGTTTCAAAACATGCCGATCTTGAAATGAAAAGGTAGTATTTAGTGAGGGTGAGGTAATGGCTTCCCTATGGGTGAAAGGCTTCAACCGCAATCCCTACCGGATGACCTAAACGAGATTAAGTCTCCATTGCTTGCTTAAGCTTTAAATGAGAAAAGATCCATGCAAATTCATCGAGCGACGAGATGATGACGATGAAATGGATGTGAGCATATGAGGTGCAAGATGGGGAGTTGGTAAGTCCCAATTTGAGAAGGATATCAATTGATTTTCTCACTTTGATTAATTTAAATATTAAACATTTCAAAGAATTAGTTGTTGAGCAACACAAGTGATCATTTTGGATAAAACCATTTCAATTAAGTGTAACGTGGGTGCGCAAGTGATGTCTCGAGTCTAGCGAGAAAAGAAAAAAAAGACTTATATTAAAAGTTAGACATTTAACCACTATGTCCAAAATGGACTACAACGACAAATGTCCAGGAAGGACTTAGGTGAAAGAAAAGTACTAGAACCTATGACGGTTGATTCAAAAGACTATTTTAAAGATAGGTAGCCCCCAGTCTAGCCGCTCTTTGCTGTTGGACCATACATCTATTCTTCGACGCTGGAGACGGGAGCTATTGCAGGTCTTTCCATCAGGACTTCTTTGTCAACTTTTTGCTCAATCCAACCATTTTCATTGCCTGCGATGACTGGTTCATTGACCTCGCAAAGGGACGAGTCAAACTCCATTGTGCCCACAAGGCTTGAACCACCAAACTCGATCATGTTGACACTCATGTTGTTAGGGAGCAGGTTATTGATAGTATTAGGCCCTTCAGGCATCTCTAACCTCCCTTGCTCAATTAACCCTTGGATGGCCTTTTTCAGGGGGACGCAATCATCTGTCAGGTGCCCATGGTACTAATGAAAGGCACAATGCTTGGAGGTATCCAAAGGAGCGTTGGGGTTTCTTGGCTGATAATTATCCAAAGGCCGGAGCAAACCTTCTTTTACCAATCCTCTAAAGATATCACTTAAAGGCATCCCAAGGTTTCTCAAGTCTTGGAGCCGGGATCTAGAAGCATCAGGCTTCTTGGGAACAAAGGAAGTGGCATTGTTACAGTCCTGTCCCGCGTAGCCGATCGCCTCTTTGCCTTTAGCGAAAGCGAGAGTAGTGTTGGAGGGAGGAGCCCGATATCTGTAGGCGGGCGCGGCAGTCGGCTACTGATTGTAAGCCTTTTCAAACTTAGCCTCGGAATTAACCATTGCACGCAAGTCAGCGTAGGGGAAGTGGCTGAGGGAAGCTCTCAAATGCGGCTTCAAGCATGACTGAAAGATGTCTAACTGCTCCTCGTCAAAGGGAGGAATGGCCATTTCACTGAGCTTTAAGTTCCACCTCTTATAGAAATCCCCAATATTCTCATTAGGGCGCTGCATCGTTGTTTGCAGGTCAACTCTGTTTGTCTCCCATTCCAAGTTGGCTTTATACTTATCTGTGAAAGTACTGGTAATCCATTCCCAAGTATCCCTAGCTTCAGGCTGCAATCGGAAAAACCATTTCAAAGCCCCTGACTTCAAAGAGAGACTAAAGTAATCGGCCAACTGCTGGTTTGTGCATCCCTTAGCCTTCATTGCCAAAGTATAGGTGTCCAAGTGAGTTTTAGGGCATGCACTCCCGTCAAACAATTCCAGAGTGGGCATCACAAACTTGTGAGGCAGGGGGACAATCGAGTCGGGATCTCGTAGGCCGAAGAGCGGTGTTCTTTTTGGCGGTCAATTTAGCAATCAGGCTTTCATTTCCTTGTGTTGCTCCATAAACCAAGCCAATTGGGGATCCAGAGGTGGAGCGGGAATTCCGAGCCGATATTTGAGCTAGGAAGAGGACTAGCTGTTGGTGGTGCATTGGTGGAAGGAATACCATCTTCCGGAGCATAGGTGAAAACCTCGTCCTTGGCCCAAATTACCCCCTGGGAGTGTAGGTAGGAGCCGGGGCAAAAGGATAGAACCCGGCTGACTTCTTTGTTGGCTTCCAATCGGCAGAGAAGATGGAGGCAGATCCGAGGTAGCCGATGGCTTGGATTTCCGGAGTGAGGCCCATAAGTAGGCTTAAGTGCGGGCCGCCATCCCGGTTATTGAATTGCATGGCTGGTTGTGGCGAGGATGCATAACCGAGAGGATACTCTGGTCCCGGTGATTTTGATGAAACCGGATGGAGGTTTGGTAACCCATCGAACCCCGGAGTGATAAATGGATTTGTGAAAGGCTGTGTGAGGAGCAACCGAACTAGCCTCATTACGAGGAGGGGCTCCTCGACCGTGGCCCGTAACCAAGCCGTGGCGGCATTCCGAACCGTGGCCGTTGTGAAGGTCCGGGATTGATCGGTCCCAACCGAGGTGGGATTCCAATTTGCCGTGGCATTCCGAGGTAACCCCAACCATGAGAGGACATTCCGTGCGACTTTGCCCCCACCGAGGAGCCGCGAACCGATTCGTCCCCATCGCCGCACGGATCCGGTGGTGCTCAGTGGGAGCCGGGTGACCTAGAGATCGAGGAGCATGGGCTGGTGGTAGTACCGTGGGAGGCCGGTGGTGGCATCCCTGGAGTAGTCGGGTTGACCAAGAGCGGGATTGAGGTCTTCCTCTTCTTCCACAAATGAAGGTGCCATCTGGGTTGAGGGCGCGGCCAATCCATGGCTTTTGATAGCCTCCATAAGGCTGTTCAACCGTGCTTCGGCGCACTCTCATCTGTTCGGCTAGCCGATTCCACCGTTGTTCTGTCTGAGGAGTCCCGGAGGCGGAGTGACGTTGTCCCCATCGTTACCACCGATGCGTACATTCTTAAATTCGGAGTCGTAATGTACGATGAAGCCGACGATGCGCTTGACTCTTCCTAACCGATTAAACGGTGACCCGGTGCCCAAAACCAACCTTTGTGAGGAGCTGCGGGGGAAAGACACGAGGGTTCAGATGTATGGGAATTGAAGGAGGGCAGGTGTTTGGGCTTTGGGCTCATGCAACATGCAGTTATTTGTTCACGTTTACTTAAAACATGTTTTATTAACCTAATCGGTTGGAAAAGATTTCTCTTCTTTTCGCAAACTACTCGGGATCCTGGATCGGTGGGCCCCGTCACTACGTCTATAAGCCCTCGTATTCCACCCGTATTTCGACCTCCCAGGGTGAACGGCCCGAGCGAGGGTCCTATAGGGCAAGCAGGTCCCACCGACCGAAAGAAAAACGATCCTAAAAGTCTGGCGGGTAATCGAGTCTTAACAAGCATTCGATGTAAATTACGGACAAAGCTGACGTCGAAAGTCAAGATCATGTCCGAGGGCTCGACGAAAAGTCGGCATGATTTGGACTGATAAGCGTCCACAATTGATCTTGACTTGTCGTCGCTAAGCCGTAATCTGGGCATGGAATAATCATTAATCCTTGATGACTCAAAGTGTCACGTGAGTCGGTGTATAATTTGTGCCAGCCGAGCCGAAGTCAAGGCGCCGGTCAATATCTTGGTCAAAGTCCGCGGCGGAAAACCGGCAACTTCGGCGATTAGGGTCCCCGAAAGATATTGAGTCGGTATGCCGACAAAGGCTTGAAAGGAAAGGTCTATACACAGACAGGGCATGACACAGACCAGACTAAAAACCAACCGGGTCTCGGACAAAGTGTGTCACGGACAAGTGCATGGTCGACACGAGGCTCCATGGGATGTTTGGGTAGTCCTGTGCTCGTCCGAGAGGCGTAATAAGACCAAACGGACCGCGACAAGGATTTCCCCGGGTTAGGGACGTAGTGTGCAGTGTACGGTCACGTGCGCGTAGTGTGCAAGCAGTCTATCTTCTTTTTCTGAGTAAAATAGAGATTTTTTATGTGTCTTAAAAGGCATGATGCATGATTTTTTTTTTGAAAATTTTCTCTTCTTTTTTTTTTGAAATTTTTTTTTGAAATTTTTTTTTTGAAATTTTTTTTTTGAAAATTAATGAACACATAAGCACATAATCACAAAAATTCCAACAGTTAGGGACATGATTTCCGACAGTCAAAATTTTGACTTTTTCCGAGGCGGCCAAAACAAACACGAAAATGTGCAAAAATCAACACACACAAAACAAAGGATTTCAAATGTCGGGACGGAAGCTTGACCCTCAAAAGTTTTTCTCTTTTTTTTTTGAAAAGATAAAACTTGTCTATCCCCAGCAGAGTCGCCACTGTGATGTACCCGATTTTTTTTGAAAAATCAAACGGAGTCGCCACGCCATTTTTATTTTGAGAGCCAAAACTTTGAAAAAAGCCCGAGATCATAAATTTAGGTTCGGAGGTCACGTTACGCGTTGGGAAGGACGTTAGTGTGCACCCGGCGCGCCTCGCAAAACGAGTCTTCCAAACATTTGAAATCCTTTGTTGTGTGTGTGTGTGGGTGTGGGTGTGTTTTGACCAAAATGAGTTGAAACTGAGAAAAACAAAAATGGGGAACTCTTTATGAGACTTTGAACAATCCCCAAGATTTTTGGTATGATTTTTGGATTGAGTCTTGGCACTCAAAAGATTTTTGGATTTGAAAAGCAATTCTGCCAGAATGAAAGAAGGCAGTTGACCCTTGACTTTGAAATGGACTTAAAGGCTTCAAAACCTCAGAATCTGGGGAAAGTCCAAGAATAAAAGTTGCTTAAAACACCCTAAATAGGGTTTCGGAAAAGGAAATTTCCATTTTTGAAGTAATTTGAGGGGTCAAAACCTTCTGGAAATCTCAGATGTGAAATCTGGATTTCCAGAAGCTGATGAACTGGCCTCTAAAAGAAAAATTGAAAAAAGGATTTTTACTCACTCAAAAAATAAAATAAAAATATGTCTGGAAATCTCTGGATGTTGGATACAAAAAGTATTTTGTAGTCAACACCCAATTCCAAGTTTTACTGGGTCCAAAAAATAGGAAAATGGACTGAGGTCTCAGAACAATGCTACTGGACAGCAAGATGTTCTTGAGGGAAAATGTGATTTTTGGGGGATTTGCATCTATGTTCACCCCATTTTCATCCCTAGACTTGATACCACTACTTTTTGTTAAGTGGTTATCATATTCAAGTCATCCTTGGGGAATTTATGGGGTTTAAACATGTCCTTTGCAAAGGGAAAGGGGATATTTTGTAAAGATGAATTTAAAGAGAAAAAACAACTAAAGATTTAAAATGTGGACCATTTGAGATGGTCATTCATGAAGATGAACTTCAAGATGACCATCTTGGGTCAAAACTTAAGTGAAACTAGACATCAAGTAGATCCAAGTAAGAAGAACAAGATGATCAAGAAGTTAAAAGAGGATTTTAGGGTTTTGAGAAGGAGGGCTTTACCAATGGTGACACCCTATCTTCCTAGGCTTGGAATTTGACTTGAGGAGTATCAAGATTTGGTGTTTGGCTTGAGGAGTATCAAGGTTTGGTGTTTGGATTTGTGTTTGGAGTGAGATTGGGAAATATTCAAGAGAAAATGGTGGCAATCTAGGGATTCCCACTTTGTTTTCTCTCTATATTCGCCGAGTTTTGTTCTTTGTGATCCCATTGTGTTCTCGTAAACCGAGAGAGGAGGGTTCAATTTATAGGACACTGTGAGTGTCAATCATGTCCGCGCGGATAGGGTTCGACGCGTGCACCGGTTCATCCTGCTACAAAGTGTAGGCCGTTGGACAGAGGAATATTTTCGTAAAATTCAAACCGATTGCTTTGTTTTCAACTTTCTTAATTCGGATTTTTCCAATTTCTTTTGCTTTTTGAGATTCTTTTCTTGGTTTAACTTTAAATGGCAATGCCCATTTTACCCTTACTTTGTTAGAAAAGTTAGGAATGTTAGGAATTGTTAGAAATGTTATAACTTTCGTTAATTTTCTAACGAAAATTCTAACAAGCTCAAATTGGAGCACTTACACCTACAAACTAGTCACACACACAAATGGGGGGTTTTGTTTGATTTTGAATTACTTCCTACGAACAGAAATTAAACTAATTAAGAATAAAAACAATAATTTCGAAACACTTCAGATTTGATTCCTCCCCACCTAATTATGCAATTATCATTGATATCCCTTTTCAATGTCACCCTATTCACCTGATCACGAGATATATTTCAATCTCTGTTTCTTCTTTCAGATTAGTTACTAGCAGTGGCACACCCACTAGAAACCCTAATTAATAAATTAATCTAACTGGCACAGTCTAGATCACAGAATTAATTGATGAACGATTTAAGAAACTAAGATCAAGAATGCTTTCTATGATTGTTTCACACAGATAATCATCTAATTTTACCCACTTCACAATTTACCATGGCACATGCATAAATCGTAAAGATGCTACTCATGAATTTCTACACTGGCACAGTCATAGAGAATTCTAGCAAAGATTCATAAACAGAACAAGTGAATTGATCAGGTTCACAAACCCTAGTTATAAATCTAAAATCAACACAAGTAAAATTATGAATAGGGATAAACAAATAGAAAAGAAAATACCTCAAATTGATAAATAGGGGTTTAGGAAATCAAATCCAAAACAAAAGAGTTAAGCTTCCATGGATGTTCTCAAGCTTTCTCTAGAAAAATAAAAACTAAAGATGGAACCCTAAAACTAAATATAAAAAGAGTACTTATACTTCCTTCTAAAAAAAACCAAAACCTAAACTAATAAGGAATACTAAAAAAAAGAAAAAGAAAAAGGAATTATTATAATAATAATAATACTCCTCCAGTCAACGCCCTCACACACGCCTTGGTCCTCGCTAACTCCACACGCATTCAATCCCAAGTTCACGTGCACAGCATCAGCAAAATTTTTGAAATACAATTTCTTGATCTCTACTTTGGTCACCCAGCTTTTCATACTTTCATTTTGGTCACTGAAGTTTCCACATTGTTGCACTTTGCCCCCCTTGCATGCAGTTGACCTGACTTTACTTGAATATTGACCTTCTAATTAGCCTCTCCAAAATACCATTGTCCCATATTACATACAAATGCTAACAATAATATCCCTATTACATTATTTCCTCGCGAATACAAAGTATAGAAATTTTAACTCAAATAAACACAACATATACCAAAATTGCTATAAAATGTCAAGAAAATCGAGGAATTACCATAGCTAAAAATCAACCTATCAAATTCCCCCACGCTTAGACCTTTTACTCGTCCCTGAGTAAATTTATAATTCCTCACTAACTCCAGGTCTAAAACAGATGCGCGAGGGGAAAATTGTTAGAACATGGATTAATTAATATGTGTTATTTAATTCCATTTGTTATAATCATTTAATAATGTTAGAGTATAGACAAAATGTGTAGAATTCCATTAGGTGTAAGTACCATTAAATGATGGGTATAATGGTAACTTCACACCATCATCTTTATGAAAGAGTGTAGTCCCTAAATGAAGTGCCCCTTCTCTATCTATATAAAGGCTATCCATCAGCCATTTAGAGACACTTAACATCATTTTACAATTCAGTCAAAACATTCTTCATTCATCTAAGAAGAACAAGTATGGGCACTATCATTTAGAAGTATTATCTCCCTACTCTCTTCTTTCATTCAAGATCAAGAACACAATCATGGATTCTTCAGGTACACGCTTCCGTCTTCATCTTCCTCTCATTCTTAATCTAGTTATGAGTCGGTTCATGATTAATGGATCGTTTATGTTCCTACAATTGGTATCAGAGCCTACTCATATACTAGATTGAGTTTGAAATTATTATAGAGCCTTATGCTTTAATTTATTTCATATTTGTAATCCTTGTGTGATTTCATTTGGATTTGTTCTTGTTCATGATACTCATCTTGTCTAAGAGTATCATATTCATAACTTCATTCTATTTCTGATTTTTTGGTTTTACTCAAAAGGCTTTCAACCCTTAATGTAAGATTATTCCAATTTTTGAACATAGCCACCATCCTTGGATGCGTTGTGAGTTTGTTCATATGCATAGCCACGCATTTTTTAAATGTGTTGTGAGTATGCGAATCTACTTACTTTGGTTGAAAATTGAGTCACCATTAAATTAAGAACTTCATTCAATTTCTGAAAATAATGGTAAAATCAAACTTAAGAGACATGATGGTTCAAGCAAGATTATCCCATTTGCATAGCCAACATTGTATGATGTATGGAGTGTGCAAATCTAGATCTACTTGTTTGACCATTTTAATTTAAGTGCAAGATTATCCCATTGACACAACAGAGCGTTTTATGTCGCACAATCGTGTTGGATCTACTTGTATATTCATGTCTTAGTTAAGCGTTAATTTTGCTTGACATTCATGTTTGTGTTAAAATTTAATTTCTGGAAAAAGCAATTGGTCAAAAGGCTTCATCAATCAAAAGGAATCATAAAAGTAGTATAATTGGTGACTTTTGGTTGCTTTTACTCCATGGACCGTGGCTTTAAAACCTATTCATTAAAGGAGTATAATTGGTGACTTTTGGTTGCTTTACTTCATGGCCTTAAAATCTGTTCATAAAAGGAGTATAATTGGTGACTTTTCGTTGCTCAGAATTTTATGAAAATTCATTAATAAATTATAATATCTGGACACCAGTCACGCTTCGGTGATTCTTAAAAGTTATCAAACTTTAAGAATGGACGGGTAGAACAAAAGGATATTGTCTTTTATTAATAAATTTTGTTTGTTTCTTTACCGTTTTTAAATTTTCAGAAATTGCCTTAAGGCCTTACATTTCCGATTAATTATATCCTTAACAATTTTGAACAAAATTAACATGCTTGTTTTCCAAAGGAGACCTTGTTGATTAAATTCAAACTTGTTAAAAGATGAATGTAAATGTTGATATGTGATAACATGCTTGTTTTCCAAAGGAGACCTTGTTATTGACTAAATATTTGCATTCATGGGTAATAATTGAATTAAACTTTTGATCATTTTAAATACTTTGAACCATCCCAAAGGAAGGCGGGTGTTTAAAGTGAATTGTTTATATTCTTTATTGCCGAGTAACAAGTACCTTAAACTTTAGGACATTTTTTATACTTGAACCGGCCCAAAGGAAGGCAAGTATTTAAAATGTATTGTTTGAATTATTTGTTCACCCTAAGATAAATCAAATTGTGAGTCAATTCGCAATCCAAATATTAGTCTTGATGTCATATTGATTATCTTTTATTTTGATGGAATTCATTTGATATAATTAATCATTGTGTAGTTTCTTATATATGTTTTGTTTCATTCTTGTTCTTCTCCTTCAGATTTGATTAATGCTTCATCCATAACTACTGCCATTAACAATGTACCTTTGCTTACTGGGACTAAACTTAAAACTTGGAAAAATAATATAACGATGATCTTAGGCAATATGGACATCGATCACGCATTAGTGGAATCAAGTCCCGCTGCTCTCACTAAAGAAAATACCGTTATAGAACGGAAAAATGTTGAGCAATGGAAATGGTCCAACCGCGTGAGTCTAATGATCATGGAAAATGCAGTTTCAAAAACATTTTTGAACAATGTCTCTGAGATTGAAAATGCTGAATTTTTCCTTGAATTCTTGTGGAAACTTGTTTCCATTCAGTACAAGGGTGAGGAAAATCTTCGGGAGTATATTATTGAATTATTTCAACTGTCGATCAAACTAAAGGCACTTAATTTAGAGATTTCGGAAGATTTGCTCGTGCACTTAGTTTTGATCTATCTTCCTCCTCAATTTGGTCCTTTTGAGGTGACCTATAAATGTCGAAAGTACAAGTGGAATATTAATGGATTACTTTCACATATGACATTAGAGGAAGATAGGATGAAATATCTTAAATTAGAAAGTACTCACTCAGCATCTACTTCTTCTCGTGGGATTAAGAGAAGAGGGAAGGAAATTGCGGTTGCAAATAAGAAGCATAAGGGATCATTTAAGGATCATAAAGTCAAGAAATGCTTATTTTGCAAGGACCCTACTCGCATGAAGAACGACTACCATAAGTATCGCAAATGGCGAATTCAGGATGGTATGTCATTTGGTCTTGTTTGTACTAAGGCCAATTTGGTTTCAATTCCTTAATATACATAGTGGTTGTATTTGGTGCAACAACTCACATTAGTTCATGTATGCAGGGTTGCCTGAATTTCCGAATCCCCAGTAAAGATGAGAAATACATCTATATGGAAGCTGGAAATTCGGTTGAAGTTATAGGCATAGGGACTTTTGGATTATTGATAAGTACTGGCTATTATTTTAAATAATATATTCATTGTACCATCTTTTGATGGAATTTAATATCTATCACAATTTTGGACAAGGAAGGTTACTCTTGTTCTTTTGGAAATAATAAATGTGATCTTTATTTTAAATTCCAAATTTGTCGGTACTAGTACTTTGTCATATATCGATAATCTTAATTTACTTGACACAGTCAAGAAAATGAATGAATCCCATAATAATGAAATCAAAACTAAAGGCACTAAGCAAAATTTATCAAGTGAAAATTCTTGTATTCTATGACATAGGTGTTTGGGTCATATTTCCAAAGGGAGAATTGATAAAGCTTATGTCGGAGGGAATCCTAAAACTACTTGATACTTCGGATAAAACTTTTGCATTAAGTGTTTTAAAGAAAAAATTTACAAACATTAAAGGAAATAGGATCTTTGAGAGTATCGAACGTCTTGGAACTAATTCATACGGATATTTGTAGACCATTCACTACTACTTCATGAAATGGTCAACAATATTTCATTACGTTCATGGATGATTACTCTCGTTACGGATACATTATTTTCTTCATGTAAAGTTTCAATCATTGGACGTTTTCAAGTCTTTTAAGGCATAAGAAAGACTATTAAGAACGTTAAATCCGATCATGGTAGTGAAAACTACGGACGGTATAACGTATTGGGTGAATAACGTCCGGGTCCTTTATACTCGCTATTTTGAAGAGTGTAGGATTGTCCCTCACTACACCATGCCGAGAAAACCTAGCATAGTATATTGGAGAGACATAATAGAATCCTAAAGGATATGGTAAGAAGTATGTTTTTTTGTACTTATTTACCTCACTCATTATGGGCGAAGCATTAAAAACCGCTACTTATATTCTCAATATAGCTGCTTCAAAGGCTACCGACAAAACTCCGTATGGACGTTAAGATCATTGGTAGTTACTTTGTAGGGTATGCTAAGAGATCTAGGGAATATAAATTTTATGACCCGAAAACTAGAACATTTTTCGAGACTGGCAATGTTAGGTTCCTTGAGGATGTTGAATTTAGTGGGAGAAATAGTAATGATTTTGAATTTGAAGAGTTAGAGGAACCACTCTTTATCCCTCAAACTTTAGTTCCTATTGGAAATCAAGTAATTGTACCTGAAATTCAACAAAGAACATACAATTCAAAATAATATAGAGACTCCCGTAAATAACGGACAACATGAAAATGTTGGACATAATGAAATTCAACAACCTCAAAATGAGGATGAACCGGTGCCCTTAAGGAGATCTACTAGAGAAAGAAGAAGTGTTATTCAGGATATTTATGATATGTATCTTGCGGAGAATGAGGACACCTTAGGTTTAGTGGGAGATGATCTAATCACCTTCCATGAAGCCATTAATAGTCCTAATTCTCATAAGTGGATCAATGCCATTAATGAGGAGTTAAAATCAATGAAAGACAATGACATTTGGGATCTTGTCCCATTACCTGAAGGTGTAAAACCTATTGGTTATAAATTGATATTTAAAACCAAAAGGGATTAGCAAGGTAATATGGAAAGATATAAGGCACGTCTTGTTGCTAATGGATTTACTCAAAAGGAAGACATTGATTATAAAGAAACATTTTTTTCGGTATCTTCTAAAACCTCTTTTATGATCATTATGGCATTAGTGGCACATTATGATCTTGAGCTTCATCAAATGGATGTTAAGACAGCTTTTTTCAATGGCGACATTGAGGAAACTATCTATATGAAGAAACCAGAAATGGTGACTAATTCGGATCAAACTAGTCAACTGGTTTGTAAACTTAAGAAATCCATTTATGGGCTTAAGCAACCATCTCGTCAATGGTACTTAAAATTTAATCAAGTTATTCTTTCATTTGGCTTTGAAATGAATCTTGGTGAAGATTGTGTGTACCATAAGTTCAGTGGGAGTAGATTTATTATTTTGGTCTTATATGTGGATGATATTTGGATGATATTTTTCTTGCTAGTAATGATAAGGACCTTCTAAAAGAAACTAAGAAATTTCTCAAACAAATTTGAGATGAAATATCTTGGTAAGGCATCTTTTGTATTGGGAATCCAAATTCATCGTGATCATTCACGAGGTATTTTGGGATTATCACAAAAGAGCTATATAGAGAAGGTATTACAAAGGTTTAGCATGAAAAATTGTAAACCACATGACACCCCTGTCTCTAAGGGAGATAAATTCAGTTTAAAGTAAATGTCCTAAAGATTAATTTTAAATCCAAGTATATGGAAAATATCCCTTATGCACCGGCAGTAGGAAGCTTAATGTATGCGCAAGTCTGTACTCGTACAAACCTTGCATTTATTATTGGGATGCTTGGTCAATACCAAAGCAATTAGAAAAAGAAGAACATTAAGTCGCATCCAAAAGAATGATGAAGTACCTATAAAACATTAAACTACATGCTAATGTATATAAAATGGGATCATTTTGAGATTATTAAGTATTCCGATTATGTTTTAGTGGATGCAAAGATGTCGAAAGACATCATATGGTTATGTCTCTTGTTGAAGAGAAATAAATATAAAATAAACAAATAGATATACAACTTGTAGGATCAAACTCCATGTTATTGGATCCATTTTGTAAAGCGTAATCTCTTTTGATGTTTCACGAGCATACTGCTCATATGGGTGAAATGACTTTTGATAATGCTTAAATCAGTGGGAGTTTGTGTTGTTTTCTATTTCTTTGTATTATTTTTTATTTATATTGATCTCATTTGGTTAAGTAGGACTAGTTGGAGAATATATATATGCATTCTTCATATATATTCATTAATATTCCATGCTACATATCTATACTTAATCTATGTCATTTAGTTGGATATATATATGTGATTAATGTGGGTTTAGTTGCGAATCAATTACAACGACTGCCCCTTTAGTCCCTATACTTATAAGACTAATGGACGGGATTGTATTGGATGACAATAAACGTGCACATAAGGGTTGTCATTCATGTTATAAATGATTAAGGAATTTATTTAGTAAAAGATACATATTAATATTAATCCAAGTGGGAGATTGTTAGAACATGGATTAATTAATATGTGTTATTTAATTCCATTTGTTATAATCATTTAATAATGTTAGAGTATAGACAAAATGTGTAGAATTCCATTAGGTGTAAGTACCATTAAATGATGGGTATAATGGTAACTTCACACCATCATCTTTATGAAAGGGTGTAGTCCCTAAATGAAGTGCCCCTTCTCTATCTATATAAAGGCTATCCATCAGCCATTTAGAGACACTTAACATCATTTTACAATTCAGTCAAAACATTCTTCATTCATCTAAGAAGAACAAGTATGGGCACTATCATTTAGAAGTACTATCTCCCTACTCTCTTCTTTCATTCAAGAACAAGATCAAGAACACAATCATGGATTCTTTAGGTACACGCTTCGGTCTTCATCTTCCTCTCATTCTTAATCTAGTTATGAGTCGGTTCATGATTAATGGATCGTTTATATTCCTACAATAATGATTTCCATAACTCCTCTAAACCAACCAAATCAATGATATCAACAAAACCAATTCAAAGAATGATCTCCGCTCCTTATCACTCCAACAGATGATAACAATGGTACCAATGGCCTTAGCTCGACCCCAACTCCAAATATGCAAAAACGGGACATCCAAGCTAAGGCCCTCACATCAAAAAGCTAGGGGGAACTACAATGTCCTAAGCTTCCCCCACGTTATCCTCGCACTACTACTCCCTCAAACCAAAGTCAATGCCCAAGCAAAGACTTACCTCGTTCAATACACCAACACCCCTTATATCACCAAGAAGAAAAAATGAGGATTTTTCTACCCTAACGCCTCTAAACCAAACCTCCTATGCCAAGAATAATCAATCCTACCCGACGCCCCAATCCTCCCTTATGTCTCCAACTCCGGTGATGTAAAGGATATGCAATGTTTCACTCACTCACCTTTTGCCTAGGTGCCGTTTCCGGTTTTCACCTAGCCTCTCGTTTTTTTTTCATTTTTTTTTTCAATTCAATTTTTTTTTACACACTCTCTCCTTTTGCCTAAGTGCCCTCTCGGGTTTTCACTTAGCCTCTCATTTTTTTCATTTTTTTTAAACGAAAATAAAACAGCATATACAACAAAACATGTACCCCACCCCCTCACTAAATCATGCATAGTCCCCTATGCATCACAGAAGTATAATATAAGAAAGATAGGGGGAGGGATACCTCTCGGAACTACTGAGGCGGCCTGAAATGATAGTCCCACGGACCATGCTGACTGGAGCTGCTCTCTAGAAATGGCCACCTCTGCCATCTCCCATCGTCATGTTGTGGTGACATGTGCACCATATAATCGTGAAGCTGCTCCTGCCGATCCATAGTAATGGCAAACTGCCTATCCATATAAGCCATCAAACGATCCACGTCACTACCACCCATACTCGCAGCCTCAGAACCAACGCCCTCAGCCTCAGCCATATAGTCATCATCATCGTCGTCCTCCTCCTCCTCTTCAACATATTCAGCTTCCTCCTCAACATGCTCTTCAACAATTCTAACGTTCATCCCTCTTACCTCCCTCTTATTGCTTTCAAGAGAGTCTCGAGAGATGGGCCTAATTATCTTCACCTTCTCACCCCCAAAACTCCACTGCACCCCCGCAGCCTTTACTAAACCGGTAATCAGTAATGGGTACGGAAATCCATTCTGTTTATTATCTCCCACAGCTTGCATATTATCTGAAATGATGTGTCCCAAAGAAATATTTCCTCCGTTGATAATCAAATGAATCAATACTGCATGCTTCCATGGAACTTTCACATGCTGGGCTGTCGGAAGGATCCTATAGCATACCAATTTGTTCACTCCCTTTGCCACTATGTTAAACTGAGTCTCATTCACATACTTGGGCGAACCATCCGGGTTGTTAGTCCATTGGAGTTGGTTACCCTCCAACGTCCTAACCACATCAGCAAAATACACTCCCCAATCCCCTTTCAATGCTTGAAAATACTCACACTCCTCTTGCTTCACTCTAGGAAGCCCATAAAACCTGTTAATATCATCACTCTTGAATTTAATCGTCTTCCCCCTCACATAGGAATGGCATCGGTCCATAGGGATTTTGTTCATATTCGAATAAAATTCTTTCACAACCAAACTGTTACCCTCCTCCATAGGCTCGTCACAAAACTTTTGCCATTTTCGAGTCCCAAACTTAGGAATAAGCCCGAATGATCTAATGTTAAATTGCCTCTCCGCAATTATGGCTCTATCAGAATGGAAATAAAAGTAGTTTTGGGACATGTAGTAATTGAACCTCGAGGAATCATGGATATCCTCACAACGCAAAAATGATCCGAGGGGAGGGGGAGGAACACTAGATGAACTCTCATCAACCCTTTGCTTTTTCTGGGAATCCTTGGATTTACCTCCTCCCTTTTTCGATGGCTCATTCGTTTTACCCATATTAAACAATATATCAATCACCCAAACAACAAATAACCACCAACTCTCCAACCAAAACTAAATTTGCAATCCAATTAAAATAGAAGGAAGGAAGCAGTTTGAACCTTTCAATATTGCTGGAAGAATCCGGCTGGAGAATTCAAAACCTCGCCGGAAAACCCAAGGAACTCGCCGGAATCTTCAAAATCTCACCGGAGAAATCAAGGGTTGAAATTGAAACCGCCCGGAATTGCACAATGCTCGGCTAATCTGAAGGTTTGGGATGAGGGGAATGATGTTTGTGGCTGAGGTTATGTAAGATATATGATGGAAGGGGGGTGTTCGCCGGAGGTAATTGGGAATCTTGGCCGGAATGGAGAGATGTAGAGAGTAGAGAGAGGAGAGAGAAACGGGTAGGCTGAGAGTTTGTTTATGAGGGGATCCAATTCCAAAAAATTTTTATATATCACGACCCAAACCGACAACCGGATCCGACCCAAATCTGGAAAACCCCGACCCGCTTCAATTCTTCACGACGTTGGAATTGCAGAGTACAACGCGAGGCGGGCGCTTGATGGGGATCGAGGCGTGCGCCTCAAATGCAGTAACTAGGTGCTGGCTTTGTACAACTGAGGCGGGCGCATGAAGGTTGTTGAGGCGGCCGCACCAAAGGCCGAGACTTGGGCTTGGGATTGTGCAAAACGGGGCGGCCGCATGGAGTTCAACGAGGCGTGCGCCTCAATAGCCGTTTGTTGGCCTCCAAAATTTTCAGCCCGAGGCGGGCGCACGAGAAACTTGGGGCGGGCGCCTTAGAATGGTTTGAAATTGGCCCCAACCTCTGTAATTGAGGCGGGCGCATGGCCCTATCTGGGGAGGCCGCCTGAAATCTAAATTTTTTTTTTTTTAAGAAAACAGGCCCAACATTTTTGCTCCTTTCTCATTTCTCATGAGTTTCCCTGCACAACACCACAAAACTAAAACCTTCAGTAGCACCGATTCTAGATATAAATACAAAAATCAAAATCATAATGTACAAAATGACTAATAAAATAAGCAATTAAATCCCGGGTTGCCTCCCGGTTAGCCGCCCGTCTTTACCGTCTTTAGCTAGACCAAATGCCGGGTAAGCCCCCGGCTGGCATCAACTTTTAAAGTCTTTGACAAGACTCGGATTCCAATGTTATCAAACATATACCGGATCTTGGAGATCAATCTCCTCCAAATTCGCGGTATTTACCACTTCATTTTCAAAATACGGCTTCAACCGTTGACCATTCACTTTGAATCCTTTGTCCTCATTAGGACTTGAAATTACCACTGTCCCAAGCGGGGACACCTCCCTCACCACATAAGGACCGGTCCACCGGGACCTCAACTTGCCCGGAAACAAACGAAGACGGGAATTAAAAAGAAGGACCTTTTGACCTACCTTAAAGTCCTTTCTAATAATCATTTTTTCGTGCCAAATCTTCGCTCGCTCCTTATAAAGGAGGTTATTCTCATACGCATCCCTCCGAATCTCATCCAACTCACTCAAGTGCAATTTTCGCTCCTCACCGGAACCCTCCAAGTTCAAGTTGAACTTTTTGATCACCCAATAGGCCTTGTGTTCAAGCTCAACCGGCAAATGACAAGGTTTACCAAACACCAACCGATATGGTGACATACCAATCGGTGTCTTATAAGCAGTCCGGTAAGCCCACAACACATCATCAAGCCTTTGACTCCAATCCTTTCTATTCGGGTTCACAGTTTTTTCAAGGATGGATTTTATCTCTCTGTTGGACACCTCGGCTTGGCCATTTGTTTGGGGGTGATAAGCAGTCGACACCTTATGGGTGATATGATATTTCTTGACTAACGCTTCGACTGTCTTATTGCAGAAATGTGTCCCCCTATCACTAATAATGGCCCTTGGCATTCCAAACCGACACAAAACGTTGCTCCTAAGGAAGTTGACTACCACTTTAGAATCATCAGTGCGGGTAGGGATGGCTTCCACCCATTTGGACACATAGTCAACCGCAAGTAAAATGTACACAAACCCACAAGAATTAGGGAACGGACCCATAAAGTCTATCCCCCATACATCAAAGATTTCACAATTCACAATGAGGGTTTGTGGCATTTCATCACGGCGCCCAATATTACCAACCCTTTGGCACCTATCACACGACTGACAAAAAGTGGCTGCATCCCGGAACAAAGTTGGCCAAAAGAAGCCACACTCTAAGACTTTCCTAGCGGTCTTTTTCACACCAAAATGACCACCACACGCATGCTCATGACAGAATTTGAGAATAGAGGACACCTCACTATCGGGAATACACCTCCGAATGACTTGGTCGGCACAATGCCTCCACAAGTTGGGCTCATCCCACACATAATACTTGGCATCACTACGGACTTTGTCTCTTTTAGATTTTGACATTCCCGGAGGAAATTTATTAGAGACAAGAAAATTGACCAAGTCCGCATACCAAGGGGCCATTGAATTAACTGCCCAAAGAACCTCATCAGGAAACTCACCCTGAATTGGGGCTTGTTTATAAGGCTTGTCCTCCTCCATAACAAGGCGACTCAAATGATCGGCAACTAAATTTTCAGCCCCTTTTTTGTCCTTCACCTCTATATCAAACTCACTCAACAAGAGAATCCACCGAATGAGTCTCGGTTTTGCCTCTTTTTTAGACATCAAGTATTTTAGAGCAGCGTGGTCGGTGTAAACAATGATTTTAGTGCCCAACAAGTAGGACCTAAATTTTTCTAGTGCAAAGACCACCGCCAACATCTCTTTTTCCGTAGTGGAGTAATTTCTTTGTGCCCCATTCAAGGTCATAGACGCATAATAAATCACATGCGAGGCACGCTCTACTTTTTGACCCAAAACCGCCCCCACGGCATAATCACTAGCATCACACATGATCTCAAAGGGGCGAGACCAATCGGGTGCTTGAATAATGGGGGTGGTTGTCAACCTAGACTTCAACTCATCAAAAGATTGCTTGCAAATATCATCAAAATTAAAATCAACCTCTTTCTGCAACAGGGTGCATAGAGGTGAAGCAATCTTTGAAAAGTCCTTAATAAACCTCCGGTAAAACCCGGCATGACCAAGAAACGACCGGACTTCACGCACGTTGGTGGGGTAAGGAAGTGAAGAAATGACATCAATCTTAGCTTTGTCAACTTCAATACCCCTTTTTGACACAACATGACCTAACACGATGCCTTGCTCGACCATAAAATAACATTTTTCATAATTTAGGACCAAATTAGTTTCAATGCATCTATCCAACACTAGTCCTAAATGAGCAAGGCATTCATCAAACGAGTCTCCATGGACAGTGAAGTCATCCATGAAAACTTCCATAAATCTTTCCACAAAATCGGAGAATATACTCATCATGCACCGTTGAAAAGTTCCAGGTGCATTACATAATCCAAACGGCATTCTCCGATAGGCAAAAGTGCCGAAGGGCAAGTAAATGTAATTTTCTCTTGGTCTTCTGGGGCAATAAGTATTTGAAAATACCCAGAAAAACCATCAAGAAAACAAAAGTACGCCCTTCCGGCTAACCTTTCCAACATCTGATCAATAAAGGGGAGAGGAAAATGATCTTTAAGAGTTACCTCATTCAACCGTCGGAGGTCAATGCACACGCGAATCCCCGTTTGCTCCCGAGTTGGAACCATCTCTCCCTTCTGATTACGGGCAATTGTGATCCCGCCCCTCTTAGGCACACACTGTGTGGGGCTCACCCACTTACTGTCGGAGATGGGATAGATGATCCCCATCTGTAGTAGCTTCAGGACCTCCTTCTTTACCGCCTCCATCATTGGCGGGTTAACTCTCCGCTGGGGTTGTCTCACTGGCTTCGCACCCTCCTCTAGGTTGATCCGGTGCATACACAAGGAAGGACTAATGCCCTTGAGATCAGCAATAGTCCAACCAATCGCAGATTTTTGCTCCCGGATCACCTCAATCAATCTCTTCTCTTGATCCTCAGTCAAACTGCTAGAAATCACTACCGGAAGCGTCTCTCCCTCACCTAGATACACATATTTAAGGTGCTCAGGGAGAACCTTCAACTCAAGCTTCGGTGCCTTCTCTATAGATGGAACAAGCTTCTCCATCGGAACCTCCAGCTTCATGTAACCACGACCCGGTTCTGTAGCAAATATAGCACTCTCTGTAAGACCCATAACTGCTTCCTTCATCGAATCTGAGATGTCAAACTCCAAACTAGCGTACCCCAACGCATTCTCTAATGCGATCTTGAGATCATCATCTCCACTAGACACCTCAAATACCTCCTCTACCAATGGCTCGACCACATCAATGAAACACAGTGACTCCGTATCCTTAGGGTATCTCATAGAGTCAAAGATATTGAACTCCATTACTTGCCCACAAATTCCATTGTCAAGGAGCCATTAGCCACATCGAGCTTTGTCCTCGCAGTCGACATAAAAGGCCTCCCCAACAATATGGGAGCCTTGGGATCCGACTCCATCTCTAGCACATAGAAATCTGTGGGAAATATCATCTTCCCAACTCTAACAAGAACATCTTCTACCAATCCCTTCGGGTAGGCATTCGACCTATCCGTAAGTTGTATCACAACTCTGGTATCGTGCAGTGGTCCCAACTTAAGATTTTCAAACAACGAATAGGGCATGACGTTGATTGAAGCCCCCAAGTCTAACATCGCTTTATGCTCAGAAGCATCCCCCAAGCTAACTGGAATCACGAACATCCCTGGGTCACTACACTTCTTAGGCAATTTCCGCTGATACACTGCAGATACGTGCTCACTAACCTTACCCTTCTTCATGCTCCTCTCCTTCTGATTCCTCTTCAGAGTACACAACTCCTTCAAGAACTTCGCATACCTCGGGACAGTCTGAAGAAGATCCAAGAAGGGAATGTTAACCTCTAACCTCTTGAAAGTATCATAAATCGCCTTGTCAGGCTCCGGCTTTCGATGCTCTTTCAAGGCCTCGGGGAATGGAACCTCAGGCTCATATACAGGAGCCTTAACCTCTGGTGCAACTTCTGTCTGATCGGGTGCCTTCTGTACTGGCTCTGAAATCTCAACCTCAATCTCCGGTTCCTCTAACCCCGTTGCGCCTCCTTACCACTTTGCGAAGAGTGATCGCACATGCATTCTCGCTGGGATTCGGTTCGCCCCGTGATGGCAACTTTCCCGAATTCGAGCCTCCAACCTACCTACAAAGATTCGCAACCGCCCCACTGTCTCTCAAGCCCATCGATACTCGTATCGGTCCTCTGCGATACCGCCGAAACCGCTGACAAGGTGGTCATCCTTCGCTGCCAGTACGGAACATATCTTCGTAGGCTGTCCTGTGATGGCTGCCGCCGCCGCCGCGGTTGAAACTGTTGCTGCATAGGTGCCCTGAACGGCATGAATTGTTGAGCCGGGCCGAAACCCCGCCGACATCGAACCGATTCCCGAACTGCGGCTGCTGTGCCCCACTCGGATTAGACCAACTGAACCCTGGGTGATTCTTCCAGTTCGGGTTGTAAGTGTTCTGTCTCTGCTGCGAAAACCCAACTGCATTGACATCCTCATACTCACCCGTTTGTAACGTTGGACACGAATCCGTCTGATGAGTCACATCGTAGCAAATACCACACCGCTTTCGGGCCGTCCCAACATCATTTGCCTTCATCATACTTTTGATGTCCTCGACATCGCTTTAAGTTGATCCGCCACCCCACTACCGGGACCCACCGCATTGACCTGCTCGACACTTGACCTCATACCATGTGTACGGGTACTCTTCGCTAGCTCCTCCAATAATTTCTGAGCTTCCGCAGTAGTCTTGTTCAGTATGCTACCCCCACATGAAGAGTCAACCATTCGCTTGTCCTGATCAGTAAGTCCTCTGTGGAAGTACATAATCAGCTGATCCGCATCATACCCGTGGTAGGGACAACTCTGGGTGAGAGTGTGAAACCTGTTGTAGTAGTCATAATACGACTCATCCCCCCTCTGCTCCATATTGCTTATGTCCCGTTTCATGACATTTATTTGATTAATCGGGAAAAACTCATCCAAGAACGCCTCTTTCAACATCTTCCAGGTGGTAATGCTGTTCGGGGCCAGGTGGTAATACCAAGCATTGGCCCTGTCCTTCAATGTGAAAGAGAAAGCTCGGAGCAGAAGCTGCTCAATTGGGAGATCCGCCGGCTTCATACTGTTGCAGACTTGCACAAACTGGGAAACATGCTGATTCGGGTTTTCACCGGGTAGCCCACTGAAGCTAGGCAATTGATTTAACAGTCCCGGTTTCAACTCAAATGTAACTCCCGCCGGCAATGCAGGAAAAGTAACTGCCTGCGGTTGCTCTGTCCAGTTTGGAGCAGTATTCTCCCTAAGTGTCTGCGCTGCTCTATCCCCCATCTCTGTCTCCCCACTATTATAGTTCAACCTCCTGTTTGCTTTACGTCCTTTCCTGAAAGAACGTTCTATTTCTGAATCAAGAGGCACAAGTAAATTATTAGTAGAACGGGTATGCACCATGCACGGTTACACACCACAGGGGAGCAGGGTAAAACACTTAGCAGATAACACAAATACTAAAATAAAAAGAAATAAAATGAAAAAGAAATAGATTAAGAAAAGAATAAGTCCGTAAACAATTACACTGTTCCCCGGCAATGGCGCCAAAATTTGATGAGTAGGTCTGCTGAGAAACGCGTTTCTCCATAACTATGGAGAAACGCGTTTTTAATAGCCAGAAACTATACGTTTGATAACCAGAAGAAAATTTTTGGATATCAGTCTCAAAGGGTTCTGGATATCCAGAAGCTTTGGAACGGATATCCAGAAGCCTTTGGGCGGATATCCAGAAACATATTTGAAGCCAAATCCAAGGCCAAGACCACAAATTGCTTATTGAAGGTTTCTGGATATCCAGAAACCTTCAAATGTATATCCAGAAACCATCAAATGAATATCCAGAAACATATTTGAAGCCAAATCCAAGGCCAAGACTAGAAAATGCTTATTGAAGGTTCTGGATATCCGAAGCAACCTTCAAATGTATATCCGTAAACCATCAAATGAATATCCAAACATTTTGAAAGTTTCTGGATATCATTTTGAAGGTTTCTGGATATCACTTTCATAAGCTTCTGGATATCCTTTCAAAGGGTTATGGATATCCAGAACCTTTGAGACTGATATCCAGAAGTAACCATGGGACAAGGTTATGGCCAATACAAAAAGTTTCTGGATATCCTTTCAATAGCTTCTGGATACCCGTAACCCGTTTCTCCATAACTTATGAAGAAACGCGTTTCTCCCTAGATTTTACGAAATTTGATAGGCTTAAGTCGCACACCTACTAAATTAAACCGGGACTCGGCCACAAGAATGTAGCAAAGGCAAGTCCAGGGTCGAACCACTGAAGAACGGTATTACCTACGAACTAGTCACACACACAAATGGGGGGTTTTGTTTGATTTTGAATTACTTCCTACGAACAGAAATTAAACTAATTAAGAATAAAAACAATAATTTCGAAACACTTCAGATTTGATTTCGTTCCCGCCTAATTATGCAATTATCATTGATATCCCTTTTCAATGTCACCCTATTCACCTGATCACGAGATATATTTCAATCTCTGTTTCTTCTTTCAGATTAGTTACTAGCAGTGGCACACTCACTAGAAACCCTAATTAATAAATTAATCTAACTGGCACAGTCTAGATCGCAGAATTAATTGATGAACGATTTAAGAAACTAAGATCAATAAAATTTGATAGGCTTTATCGCAACACCTACAAATTACTACAAGGACTCCTAATACTGTAGATAGTGAAAGTCCAGGATCGATCTCAGGGAACAGTTATTTGTTTATGTAATAGTCACAGGCCAAATTGGGGGGTTGTTTTGATTTGTTGTTGTAACTCAACTAAAGCAAGAAAATAGATTGGATTGAAAACAATAATGTAAAAAGCACATTGGATAAATAAATCTATCACTGTTTATCAATCAATATCATTGATTCATTCTTTCTGTTCTTCTCCTAATCACTTGATCACGAGATATAAAATCTCTATCTCTTCTTTGTTATTAATTACTAGCGGCGACACGCTCAACCAATAATCCTAATCAATATTAAAAACCTAGCCGACACGGTCAAGATTCTAAATATCAATTGATGAAGTTTTAAGAGATTAAGATCAAGGAATTATTCTATTCTTTTTCAAATAGAAGATAAAACTAATTTTACCCTAATCACAATTCAAGATGACACATACAAGAATTATGAAATTTCTACAATGAAAACCCTAGTCCGACACGATAAAAGGGAATTCTAGCAAAAACCAATTAAAAAGATTAAGAAATTGATCAAGTTTCAAAATCCTAGAAATCGATTTAACAATAAGCACGAGTAAAATTATAATTAGGGAGAAAGAGATAGAAAGAATAAACCTCAATTGATCTTCAAAACAGATCAAGAATTATTATCCAAAGTAGTAGGAGTTTAGCCCTCCATTAAAATC
The DNA here is from genome assembly GCA_022495995.1 of Adenophora triphylla var. japonica. Lineage (NCBI taxonomy): Eukaryota > Viridiplantae > Streptophyta > Magnoliopsida > Asterales > Campanulaceae > Adenophora > Adenophora triphylla. Next base: position 362,466 of record JAFEMH010000262.1, read on the forward strand.
AAAATACTAAGCTTTCTCTAAAAAAAAATTGTTCCAGCCGTCTCTTGATGTTCCAGTCGTGTACTCCCCTTTTCACAAATAATAAAAAAGAGAGTATTTATACTCTCTACCCAAACCTAGGTCTAAAAAGGAATTAAAAAGGAAAATAAAATAAAACTCCTAAAATAGAGAAATCCCATCACCCTGTTTCCGCCCTGACGCTCGCCGAGGGCACGAGTCGTTACGAGAGGGACAACTCGTCCCTGATGCTCCCTCTTCTGATTCAGCCGTCCCTTTTATGGGGACGAATTGGTTGTTCTTAGGACGACTCGTCCCCTAAAGTAAATTTCCAGAATTCTTCAATCTTTGACCTCTCTTGATTCTTTGGCTTGATTTTGTTGGCTTTCATGGATGTTGAGATGATGTTCTTGAGCTCCTTGAGAACCAACTTCAATTACAAGGTAAAAACTCTCTAAATCTCCCTCTCATTACATTGTTTCTCAATAATTTCACACAATACATGATTCACTCAAAAATACATCAAACCTATACTAAATACATGGAAATTGAACATAAAAAGCACGGAAAATATAGGAATTAGATAGTATGAAATACGCCACATCAAATACCCCCACGCTTAGACCATTACTCATCCCTGAGTAATATCCTAAACTCCAATCTAACACGGGTCTAAAAGCAGATGCATGAGAGGTAAATGATTCCTATTCTCCTCTAATCGTCCAACAAAAGTCAATGAGAAATAAAAACCATCGGAGTAATAGAAACTCCGTCTCCTTATAACACCAAAATATAAGCAATGATAATAATGACCTTAGCTTGATACCAACTCCCATAATATAACGGTATCCAAACTAAGGTCCACACAAATAAGCCAAGGGAAACTAAATATGTCCTATGTTTCCCCCACGCTTGGCTCACACTACATACACCCTCATAAAAAGAAATCATTGTTAAGGTTGCGATCCTTAAACAAAGATTTACCTCGTGAAAAGCGCCAATACCCCTTATAACTCCAACAGTGAACGAGAGTTTCTAAATCCTAGGCACCACTATCCAAACCTCCTACTCCAATAATGGTCCTACCCAACACTCCAAAACCTCCCTTATGTCTTCACTCCGGTGATATAACAGATAGAAAATATTCAATTCTCACCTTTTGCCTAGGTGCCGTTTCCGGTTTTCACCTAGCCTCTCATTTTTTCATTTTTTCATTTTTTTTTTCAAAACACACCCTCTCCTTTTGCCTAAGTGCCCTCTCACCCGGGTTCGTTCCCCGGCAACGGCGCCAAAATTTGATAGGCTTAAGTCGCACACCTACTAAATTAAACCGGGACTCGGCCACAAGAATGTAGCAAAGGCAAGTCCAGGGTCGAACCACTAAAGAACGGTATTGCCTACGAACTAGTCACACACACAAATGGGGGGTTTTGTTTGATTTTGAATTACTTCCTACGAACAGAAATTAAACTAATTAAGAATAAAAACAATAATTTCGAAACACTTCAGATTTGATTCCGTCCCCACCTAATTATGCAATTATCATTGATATCCCTTTTCAATGTCACCCTATTCACCTGATCACGAGATATATTTCAATCTCTGTTTCTTCTTTCAGATTAGTTACTAGCAGTGGCACACTCACTAGAAACCCTAATTAATAAATTAATCTAACTTGCACAGTCTAGATCGCAGAATTAATTGATGAACGATTTAAGAAACTAAGATCAAGAATGATTTTTATGATTGTTTCACACAGATAATCATCTAATTTTACTCACTTCACAATTTACCATGGCACATGCATAAATCGTAAAGATGCTACTCATGAATTTCTACACTGGCACAGTCATAGAGAATTCTAGCAAAGATTCATAAACAGAACAAGTGAATTGATCAGGTTCACAAACCCTAGTTATAAATCTAAAATCAACACAAGTAAAATTATGAATAGGGATAAACAAATAGAAAAGAAAATACCTCAAATTGATAAATAGGGGTTTAGGAAATCAAATCCAAAGCAAAAGAGTTAAGCTTCTATGGATGTTCTCAAGCTTTCTCTAGAAAAATAAAAACTAAAGATGGAACCCTAAAACTGAATATAAAAAGAGTACTTATACTTCCTTCTAAAAAAAACCAAAACCTAAACTAATAAGGAATACTAAAAAAAAAGAAAAAGAAAAAGGAATTAAAATAATAATAATAATAATAATACTCCACCAGTCAATGCCCTCACACACGCCTTGGTCCTTGCTAACTCCACACGCATTCAATCCCAAGTTCACGTGCACAGCATCAGCAAAATTTTTGAAATACAATTTCTTGATCTCTACTTTTGTAACGATCCCAACCCTAGGCACAAATTTTAAATCTTATATTATATGCTTTTAATATTTATGTTAACTTTATGTGTTCATTTATGTCTTTAAATTTTTATTTTAAGATAAGTTGGGTGAGAAGTAAATTTAGAATCTTTTAAGAAATCATTGGGTATTAAATAAAGGACCATGGGAATTAATAAAAATAGAAAATAGATAAATAGTAAGAGGAGGTTAAAATGAGTAGAATAAATAATTAGGGGGAAAGGTTAATTTTTTTTAAAAGGTGAAAGCCTTAGATTTTTTTATGGGGGGCCAAGGAAGGCTTACTCCCCCCATATCCCTCACCATACTTCCCCCCTTACTTCCCATACCTCCTTTACCATTCTTATACTCCATCTTCCTCCTTCTTCTCCTTCATTTCATTTTCTTTTACAAAATTCCATGGAAACCTTACCCTTGAAAGCCTCATTTCTTAAGTTCCTAGAGAAGTCAATTCTCCACCATTTTTAGATCCGAGAGTACTTTTGTGTTCGGGGTGAAGAGAGGAGCTCATCAAGCTAAGAAGATCTTCATTCCATTCCACATTTGCTAGGTGAGTTGTTATGACTTCCCTTCCTCTAAATATTCATGAGCTATTTAATGTTGTCATTGTTATTTAGATGATTGTTTAATGCTTTGTAAATCCTCTTGGAAGTTGAGGAATTGATTAATCTTATGGATGGATGTTATTGTTGATCAAGAGTGTAAGAACATGGATTGATTTAGATTAAAAGTGTTAAACTTGAAATAAGGAATGAAATGGGTGGAGTTAGATTAGAAGATTTTAGTTGGAAATAAAGTAAGGAAATGGGTGGAAACTTAAGTGGTAAATAATCTAGGATTATATTATTTTGGATCTAGATGATTGAAGATGAGGTTGTAAGGTTAGAAAATTCCTTTGGTGTTCATGAATATAAAGAAGATTAAAAAAGGAAAAGAAAAGTAGTAAATAGGGACTTTAGAAAATGCAGTTCTTTGGAAAATGGCCTTGGGCGGTCGCCCATGGGGGCTTGAGCGGCCGCCCATGTAGACGTAACACGAACTCCTTGGAAATTCCTCTTGGGCGGTCGCCCAAGAGGTAGTGGGCGGGCGCCCATGATGCCAGACCTTCCCGAGTTTCCGTTCTTGCTGATTTTTGCCAACAACCTCGTGGCATGACCCCTAACCTTTATAAATTAATAGAAACCGATTCAATTCGGATATGAATCAATTCTTTTCAACCTAGAATAATAGTAGAACACTTGAGTCACTTAGTGACACCTTAATTGGGTTTAAATGGAACTACGGAAGCACTTTAAGTCCGACTTAGAAATCATTTGGCAGTTTATTAAATGTGACTCCAACTTGGTAGAGTTAACTTGAATCCTTATAGAGATCATATATTATTGTATAATGACTAAGTAAGATGGGTTGATGATATTTCATTATCTTACTTGAGTACATATTCATGGATTGTATTGTGCTTAGTGTATTACATAAATGTTGCACTCTGATTATTGGTTGAACATGAGTATATTTTACCATGTGGCTATATTGCTTATTTATGCATAGTGCTTTAAATAAATGTTGCACTATGAGATTTGTTGAACATGAGTATATTTTACCATGTGGCTATATTGCTTATCCCGTTTGTGGATTATATTTCAAGTAACTATTATGTGCTTGATAATGTGTTAATCAGCTGATATTGGGGTATAATATAATACGATCAATTATGGAAGTGTGACCTAATGTGATCGGATTATGTTATACTGTGGCCGTCCCCTCCTGTGGCCACGAGGTTGGGGTATAGCATCCTGTATTGAGCCAAAAGCCTTACAGAGTTGCTACTATCTTATTTGGTTCCACTGAAAAACGGGTCTTATAAAATGTGAGTATTGCTTAGCGGCTGCTGTAAGATTGGAGTATTATTATACCCAATGTTGTATTTGACTATTGTTCGGACGGGAAAAGGTAAACCAAGGTAATATAAGGTGTTTCTGACTTTTCCAATGTGTTATATGTGACTTGTTATGTGTTGCACCTTATTTGGCATATTGTCGCATTCATAATAGCTTCTTTGAGATTTATTCTCACCCCTCTCCCTTTAATGTTTTTAGATCTCGAGACAGGTGGACCGACCAAGTAAGGACGGAAAGGAGTTTAGAAGTGGTATTTTGGGAATTGTCGGGTTATGTATAGGTTGGTGTAGAAAGTGTTTGTTGTATAATTCTTTTAAAAGGGTTGTATTCATAAACTCTAATTTTATTTTATAATCGACATCTTTTTGTAACTAAAATCGTTTACTACTTTCAAGGTTGGTCAACTCTTCCTCCAATGTGGAAAGGAGTGGAGTTATTTTAAAATAGTTATGTTTATGTTTGAAAGTTAAATAAAAGTTTTTAAAAGTTTAGGCAAGTTGGGGTTAGTTTGAGGACGCTCCAGCTCGGGACACGTGTAGGTTCCGGGTCGGGGTCCTCACAGTTGGTATCAAAGCTCGGTTAAAATTCTCGGGGTAGAGTCTAGCTGAGTGAGAGTGTGATACCGCGTCGAGAGTATTATGCGGGAATTTGTTCCAATGACGAAACGATAATGACCAACCAAAGAATCAAGGAAATGTGAGCAATATGGAGAGATAGATTCCTCCACAATCATTTGAGGTATATTGCCTGTCTCCGGAGTTAGGATTCATACTTTTATAAGTCACGTTCATTCGTTTTCATGTGGCATTACATTTCATTTTTATTTGCATAAATGGCCCGAGAGTTGCCTTATGTCTTGGAGGTTCTACTCCGATGAGAGAGTACCTCGAATCATCCTTGATTATCATGATAGTTGTGATTAAGTGGGCATGGATTGCCGGTGGATATGGTAGATATGCCAATCCGTGAATTATTGTTATATTGACTGAGATTGATTGAGTAGTTGTTGTGTTTGGGGAGGACTGTCGCAAGAAGCGAGTCTCCTTATCTATGTTTGATTTGCCTCCGTGTGTGGTTGAGGCAGATAAGTCATTATTTGCTATTATGTCATATATGTGTAAATGTCGAAGGTATGGCCTAAGGAATGTGAAGGTTATTTGGGTTATGTGTTATAATTGATTAAAAGACACTTGAATTCTCTCATGTATCGGTGGTAATTGAATTGGTGAGCTCTTAGTTGAGGTTAGGTATATGGCCTAATTTAGAGTGGTTTATGGTTGTATAACTTGCATGAGTATTTATACATTGGTGTCTCGTGGTGGAGACTAGATATATGAGACTAGTATTGAAAGTAATAGTCTAAGTGGGATTATATGGTTTATAAGATATCGCGAGTACGAGTCCTTATAGAACTGACATATATATTGCCTTATGTGCTATAAGTATATTCTCTAATGAGAGATTGATTGTATTCTTGCTACTAATTTGAATAAGGAATCAGATATTCTTGTAGGTGATATCACCCAATAAGTTGACTAAGTGGTGTTTTTCAGGTGAGTTTCAAAATGGGTTTTCATCAGGTATCATACCAGGATATTGAGGCTTTGAGTTGCTATAAGGTACTATTTTGATATTCGGATTCCTAGATAGAGGACACTAATTAGGATAATGAAATTGATGACTCAACTTGGGAAATTAATTGATAAAGAAGATAATTAGCTTAGCGATTCTCCGTAGGGATAAATTAGTACTATATTTAGAAAAGATGATACTTGGTGGTTATTTATAGATTATGGAGATCTCAAATTAGTAACTGTGAAGAATAAGTATTCGTTATCACTTGTTGAGGATGTGTATGACTGATTTTAGAAACTAGTAGAATACTCAATGGTTATTAGTTGAATTTTCGGGATATTACAATTGTAGTGAAAATTTGTTGTAGGAATATACTTAAGACAACATTTGTATCTAGTATGACCGTTTTGGTTTGAGGTTGTGTATTAGTTATGGAGAGGTAAATGGGGTAAATGTGAAGAAGTATAATAGATGTAGTTATTGGTGACTTACAGGATCAACTTCAGGAATTGGTAATGTATGTATATGGTTTGTTTTGAGAAACGATTATCATTAGTTGAGAATATAGAATGAGGATAAATCTTATTGGAAGGCAGGATATTTTAGGATGATTACACCCTATATGTTGACTTAGTTGTGTGACTCATACGAGAGATTGGTGTGATATTTAGGAAGGTATTGGTGTTATGCGGATTTTGAGTTGTTGATGGTTATAGAGAGGTAAGTTAGTTTACACTGTTTAATCGCAATTTGGGGATGATTGACCTATGTGAGTTTCAATTATATTTTCTTATTAGGAGATCATGGAAATTGATCGGAAACTTGAGGTATGCAATACGTTGTTACTAAGTACAATACCAATATCAAAGGTAAGGAATAGATGACTCAAATTAAGTAAAAGTGTTGAATATTCAACTTGAGGAATTATTGAATTGAGGATGATTTACCAAGTTTATAATCTTAATGAATGTTTTAGTGTTATTTATCGGAGATAGTAATAGTATTGCGAGATTGTGTTTTCTTATAGAGAATTTAACTAAGTATAAATATTATGAGTGGTGGCTACACTATAAATAGAAGTCAAACAAGAATATTTTGTTAGAATTGTTCTAAATGTGCTTTACTACTTTGGATGGTATATTGAACTTCGGTATGAGCAATTGTGCCCTTCGAGGATAGTTGATTTAATAAGGTCGATAAACTGCTTTTGTGTACATTAAAATTGTGAGTAATTTAACTATCTACCACTTTGGTATGGGACGGTTGTAGATAATTAAATCACTCGAGTTATTTTATTAGCTTATCAATCTTTCGAAAATCTCTTAAAATTGTGAGTGGTTTAGTTAATTAAAACTGGTATGGGACAGTTTTAAATAAATAAACCATTCGAGTCTCACGGGATCTCTTTTCATCTATCTTTGTAATTACGAAAGATGTTGTAAATTTTAGAAAGACTTGGTATTCTAAAGTTATAATTTGTAAAAGAAACAAGTGGAAAGGCAACCTAGTTCCCCTATAATGATGGATTGTATTAAAGTTTCGATCCGAGAAATGACTTGATAAATTGTGGGGTTATTAATGTGACGGTCGCAGTAGACTTGGGTTTTGTATTGGAGTTGGATCGGCTCCGTTGTGGGCGGCCAACCATTTAATTTGAATGTTGATGCATCGCTGGACTGAACATAATTGGAACATTGAATCGTGATAAATAGTTGACCGGTATTCCGTTCGTAGAATCGGGGTCTTATTAGCATGTCCATATTTATTATTCCATGGGCAATTGTTTAATGTTGTATTATGAGAAGCTGCGGATAAGATAATTGAACTAACTTTCGTTTCAAGTGAGTCGAGACATAAGGTGGTTTGAGCACAAATGTGGATATAGAATTTTGACGTTGGAAGATTTGTTAGGACATTTAGAATTTTAGACTGAACTTGAGAATATTATCACGATGGATTTTGTGATTGAGCACTTTGAAAGTAAAGGGGTATGTTGTTTTGTTTATAGAAAGTTGATTTGTAGTTCCTACTCATTATATAGGAATATAGTGATGAGATTCTTTGATCAAGTCCTCATATATGTTAGGAGATAGTTTGATTGTATAAACCCCATAGTATTAAATGGATTGGATAGACATCAATTTGGAAGATCCTTTTTGGAATGTATGGATGCTATTGAGTTTAACTTTGGGAAAATTTGAGGAATCATTACTTATTATTGAGGATATGCTACGGGCATGTACAATGGATTTTTGTAGTCGATAGGACGTATGATTACCAGTGAATGGGTGCGTATAATAGCAGTTATTATTCTAGCATTGAGATAAAACCGTATGAGGCGTTGTTAGGGAAGAAAATATCGATCTCTAATTTGTTGGGGTGAGGTTGGAGAAGCAAGGCCTAAGGTAAATTGGCGCCAAAGTTTGTTAATCCATTTGAAGTTTTGGAAAAGGTTGGTGATTTGACTCATAGACTGGCTTGGAGCAGCTTATAGATTATTTAAAGTTTTAAATGCAATATTGTAATGTATTTGGTGACATAAGTTGTAATACTTTTATTTATTTATGTAGTTATTGAGGTCGTGAAAATTCGGGTTAGTGATATTGTAAGGTATTCTTGGAAAATTAAGTTGTAATATCGTATCATTAATGGAATTAGAATCTTGGGTAAGAATCAACCTTGAAGTGACTATTTGGGAATGGAAGTCTGAGGTATACATGTAACCGAGGCGGGTTGATCAGTTAGGTAAGTGACAGTCAAATTCGGGACGAATTTTCTTTAAGGGGGAGTGAGTGTAACGACCCCAACCCTAGGCACAAATTTTAAATCTTATATTATATGCTTTTAATATTTATGTTAACTTTATGTGTTCATTTATGTCTTTAAATTTTTATTTTAAGATAAGTTGGGTGAGAAGTAAATTTAGAATCTTTTAAGAAATCATTGGGTATTAAATAAAGGACCATGGGAATTAATAAAAATAGAAAATAGATAAATAGTAAGAGGAGGTTAAAATGAGTAGAATAAATAATTAGGGGGAAAGGTTAATTTTTTTTAAAAGGTGAAAGCCTTAGATTTTTTTATGGGGGGCCAAGAAAGGCTTACTCCCCCCCATATCCCTCACCATACTTCCCCCCTTACTTCCCATACCTCCTTTACCATTCTTATACTCCATCTTCCTCCTTCTTCTCCTTCATTTCATTTTCTTTTACAAAATTCCATGGAAACCTTACCCTTGAAAGCCTCATTTCTTAAGTTCCTAGAAAAGTCAATTCTCCACCATTTTTAGATCCGAGAGTACTTTTGTGTTCGGGGTGAAGAGAGGAGCTCATCAAGCTAAGAAGATCTTCATTCCATTCCACATTTGCTAGGTGAGTTGTTATGACTTCCCTTCCTCTAAATGTTCATGAGCTATTTAATGTTGTCATTGTTATTTAGATGATTGTTTAATGCTTTGTAAATCCTCTTGGAAGTTGAGGAATTGATTAATCTTATGGATGGATGTTATTGTTGATCAAGAGTGTAAGAACATGAATTAATTTAGATTAAAAGTGTTAAACTTGAAATAAGGAATGAAATGGGTGGAGTTAGATTAGAAGATTTTAGTTGGAAATAAAGTAAGGAAATGGGTGGAAACTTAAGTGGTAAATAATCTAGGATTATATTATTTTGGATCTAGATGATTGAAGATGAGGTTGTAAGGTTAGAAAATTCCTTTGGTGTTCATGAATATAAAGAAGATTAAAAAAGGAAAAGAAAAGTAGTAAATAGGGACTTTAGAAAATCTGGTTGCTGAAAAATGGCCTTGGGCGGTCGCCCATGGGGGCTTGAGCGGCCGCCCATGTAGACAGAACCTGAACTCCTTGGAAATTCCTCTTGGGCGGTTGCCCAAGAGGTAGTGGGCGGGCGCCCATGATGCCAGACCTTCCCCAGTTTCCGTTCTTGCTGATTTTTGCCAACAACCTCGTGGCATGACCCCTAACCTTTATAAATTAATAGAAACCGATTCAATTCGGATATGAATCAATTCTTTTCAACCTAGAATAATAGTAGAACACTTGAGTCACTTAGTGACACCTTAATTGGGTTTAAATGGAACTACGGAAGCACTTTAAGTCCGACTTAGAAATCATTTGGCAGTTTATTAAATGTGACTCCAACTTGGTAGAGTTAACTTGAATCCTTATAGAGATCATATATTATTGTATAATGACTAAGTAAGATGGGTTGATGATATTTCATTATCTTACTTGAGTACATATTCATGGATTGTATTGTGCTTAGTGTATTACATAAATGTTGCACTCTGATTATTGGTTGAACATGAGTATATTTTATCATGTGGCTATATTGCTTATTTATGCATAGTGCTTTAAATAAATGTTGCACTATGAGATTTGTTGAACATGAGTATATTTTACCATGTGGCTATATTGCTTATCCCGTTTGTGGATTATATTTCAAGTAACTATTATGTGCTTGATAATGTGTTAATCAGCTGATATTGGGGGTATAATATAATACGATCAATTATGGAAGTGTGACCTAATGTGATCGGATTATGTTATACCTGTGACCGTCCCCTCCTGTGGCCACAGGTTGGGGTATAGCATCTGTATTGAGCCAAAAGCCTTACAGAGTTGCTACTATCTTATTTGGTTCCCTGAAAAATGGGTCTTATAAGATGTGAGTATTGCTTAAGCAGCTCACTGTAAGATTGGAGTATTATTATACCCAATGTTGTACGACTATTGTTCAGACGGGAAAAGGTAAACCAAGGTAATGTAAGGTGTTTACAGCTTTTCCAATGTGTTATATGTGACTTGTTATGTGTTGCACCTTATTTGGCATATTGCTGCATTCATAATAGCTTGCTGAGATTTATTCTCACCCCTCTCCCTTTAATGTTTTTAGATCTCGAGACAGGTGGACCGACCAAGTAAGGACGGAAAGGAGTTTAGAAGTGGTATTTTGGGAATTGTCAGGTTATGTATAGGTTGGTGTAGAAAGTGTTTGTTGTATAATTCTTTTAAAAGGGTTGTATTCATAAACTCTAATTTTATTTTATAATCGACATCTTTTTGTAACTAAAATCGTTTACTACTTTCAAGGTTGGTCAACTCTTCCTCCAATGTGGAAAGGAGTGGAGTTATTTTAAAATAGTTATGTTTATGTTTGAAAGTTAAATAAAAGTTTTTAAAAGTTTAGGCAAGTTGGGGTTAGTTTGAGGACGCTCCAGCTCGGGACACGTGTAGGTTCCGGGTCGGGGTCCTCACAACTTTGGTCACCCAGCTTTTCATACTTTCATTTTGGTCACTGAAGTTTCCACATTGTTGCACTTTGTCCCCCTTGCATGCAGTTGACCTGACTTTACTTGAATATTGACCTTCTAATTAGCCTCTCCAAAATATCATTATCCCATATTACATACAAATGCTAACAATAATATCCCTATTACATTATTTCCTCGCGAATACAAAGTATAGCAATTTTAACTCAAATAAACACAACATATACCAAAATTGCTATAAAATGTCAAGAAAATCGAGGAATTACCATAGCTAAAAATCAACCTATCAGGGGTAAATAGTGAAGATTCCTTTGCCATTTTGGGCAGTATCAGTTTTGGTGGGATGGACCAAAAAGGAAATAAGTATCAGTTTTGGTGGGATGGAGGGAGTATTTGATTATTTTGAAGAGTTGAAGTAGAGATTGACTGGGGAGGAAAGGTTAGAAAGCCCCAGTTTTGATGCTTGGATTTCAAGATTGTGTATGAGAGTGGCTAACGGGAAGCCCCTAGACTCAACAAGAAACGCTAGTTGGCTCAAGGATCTAGAAAAGTTGTTCTACCTTTTAATGAACCTTGCATCATCTAGAAATTTCTAAGTAAGTTTGAGAAGAAAGCCAATCATTAGTATGACTTAAGGGTAAACATTGTTCTTGATACTGAAAGTCTTCTTCACTTGTTGTAAGAGGATATTGAGGAATCCTTTTTTCTTTTATTGGTATCACTTGACTCCTCTTCTTTGTCGGAGAATCCTTCATGCATTTGAATTTTCACCTTTGTTGTGGGGGTGATGAAAGAAAGCTTGAGAGTTCTTTTCCTTTTTTTTTTTATACTCTCAAAGCTTTGAATTGAGTAGCCCCACTCTTCTAGGAATGGAGGTTGACAGCAGCACCTTTGGCTTTCTTCTTTTGTTGACTTTTGACTTTCAGTAGGGGTAATGTTTAGCCCTTAAGCCTTCTAATGATAACTTTCGTCTTAAACTCGTTAGGAAGTTTCTATATTTTTGCGATGATTTAGGGAATGTAGGGTCCATTATTTTGTATGAATTAAATGATATTCATGAGGTAGAACAACCTTAGGGAAAGTGTTTAGGAAAATTAATTTGATTAATTGAGAAATTTAAGAACAGACTCGATAGTTTAGATGACACAAACTAGAGGAGGTGAGAAGTACTAGAAAGACAGAACGACTCTTCGAGTTCATACTTGGAAATTTAAAACCTAATCTACTTCTATCAAAGGAGAAAGGGAGAGGATAGTTGTAGCCCCAAAGTGGCAAGTGTTGATTTCTTCTTGGAGCTTCATCTTCTTCATGGAGTGTGAGGGAGAGGATTGGTGATGACGTTGGGACGTTCTAGATCTCCATTGTCAAAGAGGTCTTGAATGATGTCCTTCAAGTGGTGGCAAGAGTTGGTGTCGTGGCCGGTGAAGTTGTGATACTTGCAGAATAAGTGATGAGCATGATTCGGACCCATATCCTTAGGAGGACCACCTTCTCTTGGTTTGATCTTTTCATTCTTGACAAGCACATCAAAGAGTTCTTCTTGAGCGATTCCTTAAATTTTGTCATAGTGCCTTTTTTTCTTTTCGGGAGGAGGAACAGCAGAATACTTGTCGGTGTTGGGGCGGTTGAATGCAATAGCGTTGATTGAAGCATCTTTACTTGTGGTAGGCTTGTTGTCGCGGAAAGTACTTTCCTTCTTTTTGCTTTTTAGGAAGTCATCAATCCTAATTCCGGACTCATGGAGTTCATTGAAGCTAGGAAAGTAATTATCGGCGAGCTTCTCTTGAAATTTATCACGGAGGCATTGAAGGAAGATGTGGATTTGCTCTTTGAGAGTAGGTCTTTCGACAATTTCAGTAAGTTTGAGTCTCCATCTTCTGGCAAATTCGGCAAAGGACTCATTTGCATGTTGCTTGGTTTGTTCAAGATCCCTCCTAGTTGGGGGGTAAGTGGAGTTGTCTTCAAACTGTCTTTGGAAGACTAAACATGCAGACGACCAATTAAGCCTTGTAGTCGTAGGAAGAGACATGTACCAATCCCTTGCAGCACCTTCTAAAGTTTGAGGAAAGCATTGGGCCAAGATTGTGTTATCAACACCCATTGGAAGCATAGCCCAAGTGTAGGTTTCGACATGAGCTCGAGGACAAGTAGTACCATTGAACTTGGCGATGTCGGGTGTCTTGTATTTGCGAGGAAACTTGGTGATAGATTGTTGAAGAGCATCGGGATCAAATGGAACGAATGACCCTTTGGAAGTGTCAAGGGTTGAAAGTTTCTTCTCGAGGTAGTTCTTAGTAACGTGGTCACCAAATTTAGTAGTTTCACCACTGCCTTCTTTTTTGGTTTTAGCACCCTTGGAGGTATGTCTCTCATCATCGGAGGAGGATGAGGAAGAGGAAGAATCAGATTCTTCCTTTTTCTTGCTTGACTTCTTGGTTTTTCTATTCATTTTGGTGTAGGATTCCTCTTCATCGGAGGAGGATTCCACTTTCTACTTTTGTTTTCTTCCTTTATTGACTTTCAAATCATTGAGTTCTTTCATGAGGGCGGCCATTTGGGCGTTTTGCTCATCAATTTGCTTACTTTGTTCATCCAACCTAAGCATGGCTTCGTTGAATTCGGCCTCGGTGGTAGGAGGAGAAGCAGACATCGTGTCGAACTTTGGCGAAGAACCTAGGCGTGTAGCAACCGTGTTAAACCATGATCGAGTCCCAACAAGTCGGCTGAATAGGGTGTATGAAGGCTTTGAAGGTTTTAGCCAAAACACGAAAAGACCGAACACTTATCTCGCACGGGACAAGTAATCTCGTGTGATACAACACCACGGAAAGTCACAATTTTCTGATTTTAGCCCTAATTTTGGTCGGACGGAAAATCCGTTTTGGGGGTTTCTAACATTCAAAATCCAAACCTAAGGACCTAGGGGTCGAAGTCATCCCAAGTAACATCAAGTTTTGTGCAATAATTTTGATGAGAAAATTTTCTCTTTAGGGGCAAATCCGTAGGGACAATCATAGGGACATTTCCGTAGGGACAATTCCGAAGCGAGAATTTTTTGATTTCTTTTCCATGGTTTATTGCACAAAACGATCTTGACAAGAGATTACAAGGACTCCAAGATCAAACCGACCGGTCACGGAGTGTCTTAAAAAGTCAATCTACATGATATGTGGCGATGCAGGGCTGGAAGGCTAGGCTCCCCGCGATATGACAATCTAGATGGATTGAATACGCGGAGTGGGATGATCCAACTTCGGAGAGACCGGCAACTAGGTGGTTACCGTCATCCGTCCTTAGTGTGGGTCCCGGGTTTATCAAGGGTATGTAATGCAATGACAGTTATATTATGAGTGCGCGTGTGTGAGAGTCAATCTAGGTGATAGAGAAAAATAGAAAGTTTTATTTTTTGAAAATTAAAGAAAAACAGATAGTGGCCGCACCAAGTGGTTGCCTACGTTTCTCCCAATTTAGGAAGACTCAGGCCGTCGTAGTTCCACTTAAAGAGAGAGAGAAAGAATTAAATTAATTAATTTTACAACTCCCGAGTCCTCCATGGACCGGTCTTTAAATCAAAAAACCAATCGCACGCAGGTATATAGTTTAAGTAATAAATTAATTATTCTACCCTGCAAAATAAAGTTAATACAAGCAAAATAGAAACAATAATTTATTTTGACTTTTCTGAATTTTTAAAACTTTTCTGTAAGTTTTTTGATTTTTTTTTTCATACATTTGGACGAAAGTCAACTGCCAAGTCCAAGTTTTTTTTTTTTTAAATATGGTTAACCCCTTTTGAAGAAATAACAGCCAACCAAACAAAAGCTTACATGCGGTCAAACAATTAAGAGCAGTCAACCAAGTATATATTTTCCTTTTTTTTTTGTTGGTTGGTCAAACGTTTGAAGAAGGTCAACAGACCTAATCCATTATTTGACATACTGCCCGCCGCCAAACAGGTTTACAGAGAAAGAATCTTTTCGAATATTAATCTCGCGCGATACTTCTTTGTCCCACGCTGGATAAGCATTCGCACAGTAATTTTTTTTTGACGAAAACAGTACAGAAAAATTCTGAAAAATTCAGAAAAATCAATTTTTTACAGAAAAATAAAAAGATTGATAATACTCAATTGTACGCAAGTCTAACCCTCTTAATTAATTGTCCCCAGCGGAGTCGTCACTGTAGCGATGCATGAATTTTTAACATCTTTGAGTCGCCACTTATCATTTATTTAGGAAAACAATAAGAAAAACCTTTTTTTAATTTTAAAAGAGATTTGAGGGTTCGGGAGTTAAGTTATGGAATGGAAAGGTCGAGAAGCACCCATTCCACCCAATCCGGAGATCGGTCTTGCCAATTAAGTATTATCAATCTTTTTAATTTAACAATAAAATAAAGGAACAAGAAAACCCTAATCAATTTCTTGATTAGGAATGTCGGATTATATGCTTCGAGATCGCCTTCATCGATTGAATGGACTCTAGGCTAATCCTTTTGAT
Source organism: Adenophora triphylla var. japonica (assembly GCA_022495995.1). Classification (NCBI taxonomy): domain Eukaryota; kingdom Viridiplantae; phylum Streptophyta; class Magnoliopsida; order Asterales; family Campanulaceae; genus Adenophora; species Adenophora triphylla. Next base: position 378,088 of record JAFEMH010000262.1, read on the forward strand.
GGGATTACACCACTCTAAAAGCCAATAGAGAGAGATTGAGAAGAAGAGAGTAAAAGTATAGGAATTTACCTAGCGTTTAGGGAGTATTTGATTTAGAACGTGGTTCTAAGATGTCTTCTCGATCGAGAAGTGATTCGGGCAGAGTTTCGACTCAATATGAGAGTCAAATCTTGATGCGGACAGAGCTTTGCCTCAATCCTTGATTCGGGCTTTGATGTTTGTTAATCAACAAGGTTGACAAACAAACTTTAGGTGATTTTAGGGTGATTTTGTAGGTGATTTGAAGGAGTCTTTTGTGGAAAGAAACCAACAAATTGTGTGTGTTGTGTGTTTTCGATCGTGGATCGGGGATCTTTTCAATCTAAAAAATGTTAGTTTGAAATACTGAAAGTCATCAAGTATTTATAGGGGTTTAGGAGGTAGAGGTGGAGAGGTAAAACACTCCTAGGAAGGTTCCAGAACTCAGATGTGATTGGGGAACCGGATGGGATAAGATTTTATCAAGAAAAGAGTTTGAAACGGAGAAGGATTGTGATTCTGCACATCCTTTCGAGGGGTTATCTCGCGCGAGACACGCTATTCCGCGCGAGATAACTAGTCATTTGACTATTTTGTCCTCTTCAGTTTATTCCGTTAGTCAGTTAGGTCCAAAACTAACAAGGTTAGTTAGAAACTTAACGAAATATGACGAAACTGATATGCTTTCATCAAAACATAAAAGAGAGACGAAGAGTAGTGTAATCATGATTTATTGGTTCAGAATGGGGTGTCTACAGGTTGCTTCTTGGAAGAGTCGTTGCTTCGCGGGGCTGTGTTCCCGTTGCTTGACTGATGTCCCTGCTGGATGTAGTTGACAGTGGTGTTTTTTCCTTTGCCGGGAGCCGGTGCAGGGTTTGATGCAGTTGTTGCTCTGTATCTGTAAAATGGAACTGTAGCCAGCTTTTCTTTCAGGTCCTTCTCGAACTGGGAACCCGCATTGACCAAGGCACGAAGATCAGGAAGAAGTGGTGGCTGATGAGCGTTCTGATAGATGGCCTCAAGCAGGACTTGAAGATCCGCATCTGTTCATCTTTGGAAAGAGGTTCCATGATTTCGAAAAGTTTCCAGCTCCATCTTTTGTAGAACTCCCCAACACTTTCATCTTCCTTCTATTTGGGGTGATTAAATCTTCATGACTTGTTTCCCATTCCAGGTTGGACGGATACCGTTTGAGGAAGATGTTGCTGATTTGGTCCCAAGTGTGGCGGTCTTCGAGCTTAACCCTTAGGAACCACCGTAGCGCTGAACTCTTGAGAGTGTGCTGGAAATGGTCAGCCATTTGTTGGAGGGTGGCCCCTTTTGCTCTCATGCCGAGGACATAAGTGTCAACATGTGTTTGAGGGCATTCAGTTCCGTTGAATCTTTCCATCTCTGGCATTCTGAATTTGGCAGGAAGAGGCGTGACCATTCCCGGATCTGTAGATTTGAGTGTCTCTTTCTTGGAGTTTCCCATGCTGGCTTTCAGATCTTTCATTTGTTCAACCATCCAGGCCAGGGTTAGATCCAATGGTGGACTTTGAGGCTCGATGACGGGTGCTGCAATCTGAGAGGCAGTAATTGAAGGTGGCAGGCTTGAGATATTTGGATATGTGGAGGCCTTTTCTGGGTTAAATCGGGGTTTTGCCCCGTTGTTCTGAGGTTCGTATATAGGTAACGGGTTAGGAGGATATTGAAGGATATTGGGATCTGTTTGAGAGGGTCCAGCGCTGAGCTGGTTGTATTGAGTGAAAGGGGTAGAACCGACTTGGCCGTGTATGATAGGGGCGCCTTGAGAAGTGGTAACACGAAGCCTCGGTTGGCTATTTCCTTGGATCGAAGGATTTTCGTAGTTTAAAGGCGGAGGAACCTGGTTGAAGGTTTAGGGAACTGATCGGGGAGGATCGTCGTCCTCGATTAAGACGAAAGTACCATCTGACTGGGGGATAGCTATTATACCTCTCTCATTCAAAAGTTGTACCATGAAGTTCTGCTGATCTTCTTTCTGTTTCTTGTGAACCTCACAGGCCCGGATGGCTTCTTCCAATGTCATGTCGTTTACCGGTGGCAGGGTTCTGTTCCCATCACGATTTCTCGGCAAATATGACATCTCGGAGAATCTAACTGTAGGAACTGAGGAACTATCTGATGCTTCCATAACTGTAATTCTGACGAGACGATGGCCCGAGATTCAGAACCACTCTTTGTTCGCTGCAGGGAACGAAAGGTAAGGCCTACGTTTCGAAAGGGGTATTTGGCTCAAGGCTTTGGGCTTGTACAACGTGCAGTTACCGCTTAAGTTTACTTAAAACACGTTTTCTCGGAGTCCTAACCGGGATGGACAATCCCGAGCGAGGGTCCTGTAGGGCAAGCGGATTCCACCGACAAAAGGAAAAGTGAACTTAAGGCTAGCCGGTCATGAAAACTTTCAACGCATATGCCATACGGGTTACGGTTCAAGTCAACATCCTTGAGTTAAGGCAAAAATCATGCCAAAATTTCGGCATGACCTCCCTTGAATTGCTTTCGCGAGGGGCCTTAGCTTTTGGTGTTGGCCAAGTTGTGACGGTATGGTTCATACGTTGAGGGTTTGATGACACTGCATCACATTGAACCTTCGCGTATGTTTTTAACACGGTTCTGCGTCAAAGTCAAAGCCAAAACTAAGACTCCGGGTCGAGAAACCACCTTTGATCTCAACTTTTAAGCTTTGACTTGTGAGGTAGATCGGTGTAAAAATATACACTTAGGCTTTATGACACGAACTAAGCCAAAAACCAACCAAGGTCTTGGACGAAGTGTGACACAAAGAGTACATGGTTACACGAGCTAGGATGGGCTGTTTGGGATGACACCGTGCGCACGAGAGAGGCATAGGAAAGCCAATCAAGTTGCAGCTGAACGGTCACCTCGGGTTAAGGGTTGTAGTGTGCAGTGTACATGGTAACAGTGCGAGTATTGTGCGGTCAATAAATTCTTTTTCCGAGAAAATAGAAATTTTCAGAATGTGTTTTAAAAAATTTATGAGTAGTTCAAAATATTGCATGAAAATCAATAATAAACAAATATGCAATAACATGTTATGATTTCAAAAGAGATGAAAAGCAACACATTTTTTTAAAACAGTCCAATGTTTTGAAAATCGGAGTTGTTTAATGTTTCTTTTTTTTTGAAAAGAAAAAAAGCAAGTAACACGAAGCACGGAGAAAATACACACGCACGAAAACGAGGGAGGGTAAACGAAAGTTTGACCCGCAAAAATGTTTTTAAAACGAAGGCAGTTTTGAAAAAACATGTTCATCCCCAGCGGAGTCGCCAACTGAAATTACCCGGATCGCGAGGGCTGCGAGCGGTTTTGATTTCATGGAAAAGAGAGTCGCCACGCCATTTTGATTATGAGCCAAAACTTTGAAAAAGGTTGTTTGAAAAGGAATTGTTTTGATTAGGAGCCAAAACTTAGGAAAAGACTTTTGAAAGGGGGTCGTTTTTATTAGGACAAAAAACATAGGAAAAGAATTTTCAAAGGGGGTCGTTTTTATTAGGAGCAAAAACTTAGGAAAAAGCTTTTCGAACAAAGATTGTTAGGTTCGGAGGTCACGTTACGTTTCGAGAAGAGTAAAATTGAGATCACCCGAAATGCCTCGCATTGACGAGTCTTTCTACCTTTCTCGAAAATTGTGTGTGTATGTGTGTGTGTGTGTTACTTTGAAAATGAGTTTGAGTGACAAACTTTGGTTTTGAAAAGGGAGTTTGAATGGCAAACTTTGATTTTTTGAAAAGGGAGTTTGAATGGCAAACTTTGATTTTGAATCGGGCATTATCATGTTACCCTTTTTTATGAAAACGATGGCAAAGAGAAGACGATCAACAAGTCAATTCGTGACTCAGACGTTAAATGACAATATCAACGAACCAAATGGTTCGAACAGTAAAAGGTACGATCAACGAACCAAACGGTTCGGACGATAAAGAGCATAATGTAAATGACGATATCAACGGATCAAACAATTCGGACGGTAAATAACAATCAAGGAACCAAACGATTCGGACGGTAGAAGTGACAATCAACGAACCAAACGGTTCGGACGGTAAGAGACATAAATTGAAAAAAAGTGATAAAATGGGTCAAGATCTCCGTTTTAACCCTAAGTCACTTTTCTCGAAAGAGAAAAGTGATAGAGAGAGGATCACTTCAAGACCCGTAGACGACGTAGCGTCTACATTTTGAAGATTTGGATCGGACCAGAAGTAGCGAATAACGCGTAAAACGAGATGAATCGGAGTTTGAGAGTAAGAGTGTTACCAATAGCTAGGTTTTGACTCTATATCTCAAGATATCGTATATTGGATACGAAACAGTGTTTTAAAGGTGTTTAGGTCGTGTTTGGATCGTGTTTGGCTTGAAAAATGCTGTTTTCATGCAAATCGAGACATTTTTGGGGCTTATGGAGGGTTTTGGGGCTCTGGAATCAAGGTGAATGGGCCGGAGGAGTAAAATTTGTTCACCATTTACTGAATGGGAGGGGATGTATTTATAGGAGGTAAAATTACATAGCAGGTCGTCCGGCCATTTCTTCAATTTGGAGGGCTTTTTAGGTATTTGAAAATATGCTGAGACTGATGGGCGATCCTGCAGAACAGGCCGGCCGACCAGACCTTCAGTTTGATGTTATTTTGGTCTTTTCCAGCCTTGGATTGGATTGATTTGACCCGAGGGCTCGTGCATGTGTGCCATGTGTCCTTCTTAGTCACTAAGCAAGGGCATTTTGCTCTATCGGGCCGGGTTTTGACTGTTTTTTAAATAACTGTCTGAATAAATGTCGAAATAGTCCCGAAAAGTTTCGAAAATTGTGTATTTTTGGAAAAGTGATGTTTTCATTTCACGTATGCGAATACACTTTAAAAACAAAAATTTCATCACTAATGACGCAGCACAGAAGCGATAGATTTCGTGATTAGCGCACAAATCACAAGAATTCTTCAAGCGAAGAACCCTAGAACACAATATACTGGAATCCACCAGCGATAATCTGGAATCCACCAGGAATTAAGAGAAAACTCTTGAAATTAAATATCATAAACTAAGTTTTACAAAGCCCTAAAAGATGTTTAAATACTCTCTTAAAACCCTAACTCAAACCCTAAAACGAAATAGAAAACTAAAGACTTAAATACCCTCCTTAAATGAAATTAAAATAGCAACAATAAAAACAACGCAAACATCAGTAACTATTTCCCGTTTGAATGAGGCGCCCGCCTGGGTATCTTCATGCGCCCGCCTCGCCGGCAGAAGAAAACCCCCCGTTGAACCATCGAGAGGCGGCCGCCTGGTGGCCATTGATGCGCCCGCCTGGGCCACCATCTTCTCCTGCATCAGTCACCCATTTTTCAAAAGAACTCGACCCCGAGTTCATATCCGATATTTGAAAAGAGCCATTCCATCGAAATAAATACTTTAAATAAATTCGCCCCTTTTGCAAGATTTGAGGTAAACCAATCTTGTCCGGATAAAACTTAAAACTATCCATCTCATCCATCTGTTGATCGTCCTTCTCAACCTCCCCATGATCAACAATAAAAATTTCATCGTATTTAAATTCTTCCGTCTCATCAATAACACCCACAACATAATCAAAAATTGATGGTGTATACCAAATAATACCACCCACATCTTCATTCATGGACTCAACATTCTTGTCCTCAGATACCGTCTTTTCTTCCTCGTCAGTGAATTTTGGCTCTTCCATCACAGGAAACTCGACTTTATTGTCTTCAATCTTTTCCTTTGCTTCAGCCAATGGAACGGCTGGACTTGGTATGTCTTCAGCTACCAGATTTTCTTCTTCATCATTACTTTTTGGTTCATCAATTAGAGACGGTTCAATTTCCTTGTCCGCAGTTTTCTCTTCTGGCTTCGCCAAAGGGGATGCAGAAATCGGCAAATCCTCAACCTTTTCCTTGACTTGTTGAATGACTTTCTCTCCCTTGAAATCTTCGTTCAACGTGTTTAGATCTGGAGTTGATTTGGCTTCATCTATACGCCTAATTGCAGCAGATTTTTTTTGCCTCCAATCTCGGAATAACTACTTCTATCAAGTAATCAAGTCTGTCAACGTTAATATCAATCTGCCTCCTATATTCTTGCTTAGTCTTTCGTTCGACCTCTGCGTCTTCCAAATCAAGCAATTGATATGCCCTTTGGAGACGTTGATTTTCCTCTCGTCGAGTTCGATCAAGATTATAATTAATTTTAACAAGAAGAGCATGGGTATCAGCAGTGTTACCTCCATTAATAGCCATCTTCTTCGTTAGATCAATCTGTGTAGGACGACGAACCGGTTCAACCTCCCTGTCTCTCTCGCCCCTACGATTTCATTTAGCACGAGCGTTGTGACCTTGTTGAGCAGCCACCAACGCTGCAATCTGTGTTTCGAACGCGGCAATAGCGGTGGTTAAGCCATCGGCATCTGCCTTTATTGCTTGATCCCCCATAACGAATCAGTGATGAAAGACAGGTTAAACCAGGCTCTGATACCAACTGACGCAGCACGGAAGCGATAGATTTCGTGATTAGTGCACTAATCACAAGAATTCTTCAAGCGAAGAACCCTAGAACACAATATACTGGAATCCACCAGCGATAATCTGGAATCCACCAGGAATTAAGAGAAAACTCTTGAAATTAAATATCATAAACTAAGTTTTACAAAGCCCTAAAAGATGTTTAAATACTCTCTCAAAACCCTAACTCAAACCCTAAAACGAAATAGAAAACTAAAGACTAAAATACCCTCCTTAAATGAAATTAAAATAGCAACAATAAAAACAACGCAAACATCAGCAACTATTTCCCGTTTGCGTGAGGCGCCCGCCTGGGTATCTTCATGCGCCCGCCTCGCCGGCAGAAGAAAACCCCCCGTTGAACCAACAAGAGGCGCCCACCTGGTGGCCATTGAGGCGCCCGCCTGGGCCACCATCTTCTCCTGCATCAACTAAGTTCTAAAACAGGCATACCTTATGATTTTCGGGAACCTTCTCTAACACTTGTGATACATTTGCTGTGGGACTACTCACTTTTCCCACCTTTACTTGTACAGGACTCCTCAGATATTCCTAATATTTTTACAGCAGACGAGAAGATTAGTTGGACAGAAACGCCATGTGTCATTGATTTAGTAAACATAGATATGAATTTATTCTGAAAATCAACCAAAGAGTACAGTGTTATATGGCTGAAAAATACTAACCCAAATTTACAAATTCTACCATAGGGAACTATGTAGACCCAATAACCTTTTGTAGACAATTTAAGGGCACTAAGAGAATGGTCTACATACCCACTCTAAAACACGCACACAAAAAAAGGGTGAAAAGGCATAGTTAACATTAACCTGAGCTAATGCTTCGATCTCTTCTGGCATGGTTGCACTAAACAACCGTGTTTGATTTTTTTCGGGAAGATTCTACATCACCTGCAAAGAAGGTGAAGAAAGAAAATAAAATAAAAAATAGATTTCATGAGGTGAATTGAATGCTTCAAGAATATGGGTCAAGAATATACTATCACAAGTACTTGGTCGTTGTTTTCTTTCTATAGTATAGAATTATAGCACATAGATAAGCCTTTGAAATCCAACCCCAAAAAAAAGATATATGTCCCATAATAAATAATTGTCTCAAATGTGTCTTGTCAATCAACCATGGAACACATGATTTTAACTCCAAGAAACGATTATGTCCTATTATAAGAAGGTTGGGAAAAAAATCCACCAAAAGTTTATCAGAAGTCAAATAGAAGTAGATAACTAATAGAATCAAGGTCTTCCCTGAGGAATATGGCCAAATCAAAAAATGACAGCTGAGACATAAGATAACCTCTCTTATTTGGGGTTCAAAACCCATATAAAGCATTTTATCTGGCTCGTCCAAAACAACATAAGAAATCCTAGAGAGGGAAGTGTTCCCTTGCTGTAAATGATCAATAAATCTTCTAGGCGTAGCAACCACAATATCTACTCCTACTCGTAGCTCAGATCTCTTTCATAGCATCCAGCACAAAAGAGAACAAGAAATTATGATAATGCATATGAAAGCAAACCAATTAATGACAATTTGAATAACCTAAAATCTATATAATATATAAAAACAGAAACATTTCAAGACCATACAGCTCGCCATGTGGAATTCCAAGTCAGCTCTATGTTCACCAATTATTAGCCGCCATGTGTCACATTCAATGAAGAGTTTTATTTTAGATTTTGATTTAAACACAAATTTTAGCTTTTAAATCCAAACAAAATATTTTTAAACGTAATAAATTCAAACTACAGCGGTTCAACTACTACATCCGAAAGAATGTGATGGTGGTAGAAAGTAGAAATATTGTCTTGGAGCATGCACTGATTTCTCTTATCATTATCCCCCATATTAGATTTTAGATTATTAGATTTGTTTATTTTATTTTATTGGATTAAATTTAATTTGCTTAAATTTTATTATTCTCTCCATCCTAAAATGAATGATTTTTTTCAAAATTTAATAATCATTTTACAAAATTTAATTTTAATCTAGAAAAAATAATAAACATTCTATTAATTCATTTTCAAAATTTTACATTTGTAAAAATATAATGAATTATGAAAAAAAATTAAATCAAAAAATTTAAAAGAACATTTATTTTGAGACAATAATGGTCATTCAATCTATATAATATATAAAAGCAGAAACATTTCAAGACCATACAGCTCGCCACGTGGAATTCCAAGTCAGCTCTATATTCACCAATTATTAGCCGCCATGTGTCACATTCAATGAAGAGTTTTATTTTAGATTTTGATTTAAACACAAATTTTAGCTTTTAAATCCAAACAAAATATTTTTAAACGTAATAAATTCAAACTACAGCGGTTCAACTACTTCATCCGAAAGAATGTGATGGTGGTAGAAAGTAGAAATATTGTCTTGGAGCATGCACTGATTTCTCTTATCATTATCCCCCATATTAGATTTTAGATTATTAGATTAGTTTATTTTATTTTATTGGATTAAATTTAATTTGTTTAAATTGTATTATTCTCTCCATCCTAAAATGAATGATTTTTTTCAAAATTTAATAATCATTTTACAAAATTTAATTTTAATCTAGAAAAAATAATAAACATTCTTTTAATTCATTTTCAAAATTTTACATTTGTAAAAATATAATGAATTATGAAAAAAAATTAAATCAAAAATTTTAAAAGAACATTTATTTTGAGACATTAATGGTCATTCAATCTATATAATACTCCCTCCGTCCCATTACAAGGAGGAAAATTACTGTAGACGCGTAGAATTAGGAAAAAAATAATGATATAAATGTTGTGAGTGTAAAAGTAAAATAGGAGAGAGAATGAGTGGAGGGAATAGTGAATTATAATGGTGTTGTGAGTATTAAAATAATGTAGGAGAGAGAATGAGTGGAGGGAATAGTAAAGATTCTTTTCCATTTTAGGAAGTTTGTGGTTTGTAATGGGACGCCCAAAAAGGAAAGTTTGTGGCTTGTAATGGGACGGAGGGAGTATATAAAAGCAGAAACATTTCAAGACCATACAGCTCGCCACGTGGAATTCCAAGTCAGCTCTATGTTCACCAATTATTAGCCGCCATGTGTCACATTCAATGAAGAGTTTTATTTTAGATTTTGATTTAAACACAAATTTTAGCTTTTAAATCCAAACAAAATATTTTTAAACGTAATAAATTCAAACAACAGCGGTTCAACTACTTCATCCAAAAGAATGTGATGGTGGTAGAAAGTAGAAATATTGTCTTGGAGCATGCACTGATTTTTCTTATCATTATCCCCCATATTAGATTTTAGATTATTAGATTTGTTTATTTTATTTTATTGGATTAAATTTAATTTGTTTAAATTTTATTATTCTCTCCATCCTAAAATGAATGATTTTTTTCAAAATTTAATAATCATTTTACAAAATTTAATTTTAATCTAGAAAAAATAATAAACATTCTTTTAATTCATTTTCAAAATTTTACATTTGTAAAAATATAATGAATTATGAAAAAAAATTAAATCAAAAAATTTAAAAGAACATTTATTTTGAGACAATAATGGTCATTCAATCTATATAATATATAAAAGCAGAAACATTTCAAGACCATACAGCTCGCCACGTGGAATTCCAAGTCAGCTCTATATTCACCAATTATTAGCCGCCATGTGTCACATTCAATGAAGAGTTTTATTTTAGATTTTGATTTAAACACAAATTTTAGCTTTTAAATCCAAACAAAATATTTTTAAACGTAATAAATTCAAACTACAAAATGTTCAACTACTTCATCCGAAAGAATGTGATGGTGGTAGAAAGTAGAAATATTGTCTTGGAGCATGCACTGATTTCTCTTATCATTATCCCCCATATTAGATTTTAGATTATTAGATTAGTTTATTTTATTTTATTGGATTAAATTTAATTTGTTTAAATTGTATTATTCTCTCCATCCTAAAATGAATGATTTTTTTCAAAATTTAATAATCATTTTACAAAATTTAATTTTAATCTAGAAAAAATAATAAACATTCTTTTAATTCATTTTCAAAATTTTACATTTGTAAAAATATAATGAATTATGAAAAAAAAATTAAATCAAAAAATTTAAAAGAACATTTATTTTGAAACAATAATGGTCATTCAATCTATATAATACTCCCTCCGTCCCATTACAAGGAGGAAAATTACTGTAGACGCGTAGAATTAGGAAAAAAATAATGATATAAATGTTGTGAGTGTAAAAGTAAAATAGGAGAGAGAATGAGTGGAGGGAATAGTGAATTATAATGGTGTTGTGAGTATTAAAATAATGTAGGAGAGAGAATGAGTGGAGGGAATAGTAAAGATTCTTTTCCATTTTAGGAAGTTTGTGGTTTGTAATAGGACGCCCAAAAAGGAAAGTTTGTGGCTTGTAATGGGACGGAGGGAGTATATAAAAGCAGAAACATTTCAAGACCATACAGCTCGCCACGTGGAATTCCAAGTCAGCTCTATGTTCACCAATTATTAGCCGCCATGTGTCACATTCAATGAAGAGTTTTATTTTAGATTTTGATTTAAACACAAATTTTAGCTTTTAAATCCAAACAAAATATTTTTAAACGTAATAAATTCAAACAACAGCGGTTCAACTACTTCATCCAAAAGAATGTGATGGTGGTAGAAAGTAGAAATATTGTCTTGAAGCATGCACTGATTTCTCTTATCATTATCCCCCATATTAGATTTTAGATTATTAGATTTGTTTATTTTATTTTATTGGATTAAATTTAATTTGTTTAAATTGTATTATTCTCTCCATCCTAAAATGAATGATTTTTTTCAAAATTTAATAATCATTTTACAAAATTTAATTTTAATCTAGAAAAAATTATAAACATTCTTTTAATTCATTTTTCAAAATTTTACATTTGTAAAAATGTAATGAATTATGAAAAAAAAATTAAATCAAAAAATTTAAAAGAACATTTATTTTGAGACAATAGTGGTCATTCAATCTATATAATATATAAAAGCAGAAACATTTCAAGACCATACAGCTCGCCACGTGGAATTCTAAGTCAGCTCTATGTTCACCAATTATTAGCCGCCATGTGTCGCATTCAATGAAGAGTTTTATTTTAGATTTTGATTTAAACACAAATTTTAGCTTTTAAATCCAAACAAAATATTTTTAAACGTAATAAATTCAAACTACAGCGGTTCAACTACTTCATCCGAAAGAATGTGATGGTGGTAGAAAGTAGAAATATTGTCTTGAAGCATGCACTGATTTCTCTTGTCATTATCCCCCATATTAGATTTTAGATTATTAGATTAGTTTATTTTATTTTATTGGATTAAATTTAATTTGTTTAAATTGTATTATTCTCTCCATCCTAAAATGAATGATTTTTTTCAAAATTTAATAATCATTTTACAAAATTTAATTTTAATCTAGAAAAAATAATAAACATTCTTTTAATTCATTTTCAAAATTTTACATTTTTAAACATATAATTAATTATGAAAAAAAATTAAATCAAAAAATTTAAAAGAACATTTATTTTGAGACAATAATGTTCATTCAATTAGAGATAGAGGAAGTATCATTATCCATTATTCCCATATCAGATTATCATATTAATATATTTTATTAGCTAAATTTAAAATTTTGAAATTATCATTTTTGTAAGTCTTTTTAAGTAAGATTCCCAAATCATATTATCTGATTATATTTATTATTTTCAGCTTATCAAATCAGTATATTTAAATAGTTTAAATTTAAAATTTGAAAATTGTCATCTAATGAATGTCTTTTGGAAGTAATAGTCCTAGAACTTAATCTCTTTTTATAACCAGAAATCACTATCATTCATTTGTATCTATCATTCTTTTGCATACGTTTTCACGCATCTGCCTCTTCCAAGTTTGTCTTTCTTTTTTCTCTCAAATCCATTTTTTTGTCAAATTAAATTTGTGCTGCATAGTTCCAATAGTGATTAATAATTAAATGATATTTCAATTTCTAACGAGCTATTATTCTTAGGATAGAAATTTCAGTGATTTACTAACATTTAATGTTGTTTACTAACCTTAATGTATAATGGGTTGTTAGATGTTATAACCAATTTCTAATGCATATTAACTCGGTTTGTATGGCATTTGAGCCTGCCTTCTTGATTGTTTAATGCTTGATTAATAAAATACTCAACCAAAAAGATACGAGTATTTATGATTTCCTAATTCCTATCAAGTGTACTAAGTGATACTTGGTGATGATAAAGATGTTGGAACTTATGTAAAATTGTGTGGTAAAAGATGAAAATTAAAAGTGTTTTTTGAAATAAGAGTTTTTGGTAAAGTTTAGGTGTGTGCGCTAAAAAGGGCGTAACTTTTGATTCCGGATGAACCACGGAACGCACAGCATATCAAATCGAAGCTCTTTTCGAGACGGACAAAAGTCATCGGGCATAGCCCCATGACACAGGTTTTTATAAACATAAAGCTCGAATCTTGGCAGTCAAATGATGTGCTCAACTAATTTAATTTTTGTAAATTAATATTAAAATATTTTTTAATATTATTTTAAATTATTATTTTAAGTTCTGGATAATGCCAAGATTTGATTTTTGAATTAACAGTTTCAACTGTCATAAACTGTTGAAAATCTCGTATGCAATTTTAAAAGACATGTCTTTTCAAAACTTAGTCCTATATAAACCATTTCAGATTGTGTTCCAATATACACAAAGTTTTCATCTTCTCTTTCCCTTCTATCTTTCTGAAAGCATTTAGTATATTGTAATGAACAAGTCATTCTTTAGCTACTTATGCATGATGACCACCCTGGTCTAAGCCAAAAACATTTAGGAAAAACATGGTATAAGCATCATTTGCATCCTAAACGACAACATGAATACGAGGTATACTCTCTCCATCCCATATACTCTGTAATTTCATTTAAATAAACGAAAACAATATGGCCTAATGAAATTACAGATTATAGCAATAAGTAATAATAAACTTTAATATGCCCGTCGAAATTCGACGGGTTACTCACTAGTTGGAGTAAAAGCACAAACTACAGTTTCTCATCCCTGGATCCCCCTTTAGTAGGAGCCTTTACATGAAGCCATGAATCTAATAGGTATGCACATGCAATAGCAATACGCAATTAACTTTTGACAAAGTATAATCAAAATACCAAAACCTATTTTAAAACGAATCATGAAGCGACAATCAGTTACCTGGTCTGAAATATTTGTTCCGCCAACAACTATTGCAGTTCTGAAAGACTCCAGGGATTTACTGAATGCCTTAACCTGCAACGATGCATATGCAGCAAGATATGTTAGACTTTGACTTAGAAGGAATTAAAAAATAAAAATGGCTAAATTTATATAAGTACTAAACTCTGCATATAGTTCCATTTTTCTAAAGCATGATTTACATTCTTCAGGCTTCTTAAGAACTTAAGATTTTAAATAACTTATTAAGTATTGCAAGTGCGTGATTTTGGCATTGTCTGGATGTGATGCACCTAGTGGCAAGCTCACAAGCTTCTATGTGAACGATACATGTAAGAAAAAGCTGTAAGATTATAAGTGGATAAAACTTTTTCATTGAATAGTAGTGCTCTAATACCAACTTCAACACTATCACTCTTCAACATTATGGGACGCGCCCCGAACCGTGGTCCTACTTGGCTCCACGCCAGGACACGCTCTGAAGACGCCTTTACTTTAGAAAAACTTTCGAAATGTCCTTTCTAAAATATGTCAATTTCAAAAACCTGTTTAATCGTAAAGAAACTTTTATAAACATTCCAACTAAAGGTAACAACATTAACTTTACAATCCAAACTTAAGGCTTTTACAAACCCACATACCACTCCTTTACAAACCAAGGAACATAGTTCCAAAATACCAAATATTTACCATCATTTAAGAGTTTCAAAATACATGACAGCATCTCAAGTCTCGGGAATACTACCCTTTGGTTATACATTTACATAATGCAACCAACTACCAAATACCTTGTCCAAAATACAACCCAGCTCGGCGTCCTCTCGTGATTAACGTAGCCTAGTCCCTGACTCGCCTCTATCTAAGAAAGCAATAAAAGGACGGGGTGAGAAAAATCTCAGCAAGCTATTATATATGCAACAATATGTTATGCAATCACAACAGGAAAGCATATAACCTCAACTCCTCATATATATCACATTCTTGTCAACACAAAGAAAGATATATATATAACACATAAGTTCAATAATTTAACACTTAGAAGGATACTGAGCCAAGGTTTCATCTTCAAAAGAATATCACGATCCGAGCAGCAACATCAGCTGAAGAAGCGGTTTCGGAACCCAATAACAATATCAACAAGCGGGCGAAATGACACAAAGTCATACCCAAAATGTGCAACTAGACTACACCCTAAAAAGGGGAGCTAGCCCACTACCCAAACCATGGCCAATATAAGGGCAAAAAGGGACCCAGTGTATGGATTATAACGAACTCGGCTCGGGTGCCATTATAATCCCATAACACTGCCCAACAATCAAGTACCAGCTGGACTTTAAACAGAAGCACAGTACTAAATACTTGCTTACAATAACCGATGATTCCAAAGTAGGAAACCATACCAATATATCATATCAAAATGATAGCAAAATGATAACAAGTATCCATCAAAAGTAGCACAAAGGCTAAACCATCCTTGAACCAATTCAATTCAACTTAGGATTCCAAAGTAGGGAACCTTAATCAAGCACATCATAAAGATGTCACACAAATCCAAAAGGTGCAACACATAAGTTCTACACACTTATAATAAGCATTCAAGGATGTATCATCAATCATATAAGAATATTAAAAAAGTTAGGTTCAATGGAAATCAATGGTTCCTACCTACTTTAACCAAATATTTAACCATCTTCCAACTATCACAATTGGTATGTAAAGACATACTTTTGTTGTTCATATGTTGTACTTTGATTATAGTGTTTAATTGGTTGAAATCTACGTTATATAGTTGGACCTACAATGCTTTGAAAACAACTCAGCAAAACTGGGCAGGGCACGACTCGTGCCCCAGGGCACGACTCGTGCCCCAGGGCACGACTCACGACTCGTAACCCTTTAACAAGTAGCCTGATACATTCGTCCACCCTAAGGCACGACTGGTCATGACTCGTGCCAGATGGCACGACTCGTGCCCTGAACAGAATTCAGCACATCAACTGAATCTTCAGCAACTCCAATGAGACATTTACAAGTCCATTTTTCTAACTTAAACAACAATACCAAAACACCAATTTCAGTATATCCCAAACTTAATAACCTCAAACCATTTCCAAGTTATCTAAAGCCATTTCAATTATTCCAAACTCAAAGTAAAATGACCAAACGTTTCCTTACTACAAACATACTTCCACTATTGTAACATTAACATCAAATGAACTAAAATTCCTTCCTTATCTCAATTTGAAATCATTCATACTTTTCTTAACTTCTTAATCCAACCATATAATAACCATAAGAATAATAAATGCTAAAAATCCATAATTGTATAGGTAATAGGTTTAAATCTCTAACGCTTGTACCTCTAGTTTACGCCGACACCGACGCAGCAGATCTTATTCTAGGTTTAGGAATCATTATATATACTCAATAGTTTAGGATCACCGTTATACCATTTTCTAAAATAGGTCAAGCCCAATAACTTCATGATATTCATTATTAAACTTCAATCCATTCCTACTCAAGGAAATTGATCAATTGCTATATGAAATACTTATACTTCCACCTTAACAACACAATAACCAAACCTTAATTCCACTCATTCCAATACATTTCCAATTCAACCACAAATGTTCTAAAGTGCCCAAGCAACATATATATATATATATATATATATATATATATATATATATATATATATATATGATATATATATATATACCCCTTCACTTTAAATTAAACCACTATACCCACAATTCATTTTACTCATCCCAAAACCTATTTTCCATTCATTCCAAAACCATTTCAACTCAAGGAATTTCATCAATATAACATGCAACATATATATATTCCAACCCTTATCATTTTAACCTCAATTTTACTCCTATTCATTCACCTTAACAACAACACAATTTCTACCATTACAAAACCAAGTAAAAATTGATCCAAAACAACATGCAACAATATTTTCCATGATTTTAACTTCAAATAATCAAATTAGCATACATAGAAGGAAAATATAATAACTTACTTAAAAATGGAATAAAAAAAACTTCAACTTTTCTTCGGATGAAAATGACCCCCTTCTTCTCCCGAACACAAAGAAGCGATCGGATCGCCGAACGGATTTTTCTAGAATTTAGGGAGAATTTTTAAGTAGGAAAAACAAGGGTTTTGATTTTTGACCAAGGAGGTGAAGAAAGAACTTGGCTGGATTGATTAACATGAAATGAAGCTTCTCAATTAACAATACTAAGAGATAAACATTAGAATTTACACTTAAGCTACTTCAACTTATTAACCAATTCCAACATTAAATCCTTAAGTTTCAACATTCATACTTAAGCACCTCATGACTTTTATAAGATATTTAATTAAATGTTCAACTATTATCATTTTACTACACACTCCTAATATTTTCAATAAGACATTAATTAATTATCTTAAATTTATTAATCATACTTAACCATCAAATAAGTTATTTAAAATGCTAACTAACACATAAATGCCACAATTAAAATGTGAAGTATATAATTAAAATGCAACGCACGCTATACTTAAAATATCAAATAATTTATTAAAATATTAAAACTAACATATAATACTCACAAATATAATGCCTAGGTTTAGGGTCGAGACATTATGCACATAATAAATCACATCCGTTGAAAATCTACAATTAAGGAGTACTGCTGGATAAGTAAATATAAGAAATATCTTCAAAGAATCATATACAACCGGAGGGATATAACATATAAAAAAAATCCACATTTTAGTTATATCCTCCCCATACTTTAGAACGGTTTTAAATTGGATTAACACATCTAGTGTTAAATGTGTAGCATGAGACTGCAATTGTCCCAAGTCAATAGAAGCACAACAATAACTCTCACCAACTATAAACCACTAGATTACCTCTTTCTCAATTTGTTGTGCAAGCTCTCTTGTGGGGGCCAAAACTAATGCCAGTGGACCATCACCATGCCTAACAGGAGACTGAGCTAGACAATGCTGCAAATTAGAGTGGTAAGAAACATAACTCATAAAATATTTAGTTAATCATTCAACATAACAGATACGAGAATGACGAAGTTCACCTCTATTGTAGCAACAGTTGAAAAACATTACACTATCATCTAAACTAGAGAAACAGGGATCTTGGTCAAAAAATTTGCTAATCCATGCTTAAGGAAACAAAATTCAGGGTCCTTATACCTTTTAAGATCAGCATTAATTTTAAACCATGTAATGGCACCTTAAGCAAACTGCAGCTGCTCTTCACGCTTGACCTAGAAAGAAAATGAGGGAAGAAATATGTATTTGTTTATTACGTGGGGAGGGCGGAGACGAATGGTAAAGCTCTTAGAGAGTTTAAAAGGGGCATGTTGACTAATTCATGCAATCTAGTCAGTGCAAACATGAAAAGGAACTAGGCAATCCTGTTGAAACTTAAAAATACAAAGAGAAAAAACTGAAGCAGAATGTCAATAAGGATACAACATCAAGAGATTAGGCAAGTCAACGATCACCTTGATCGGTTGCTTTAAGAGTTGGGGACATAATTTTAGATACTTTGGTAGTTATCTTATCATTTTAAACACCAACCCCCCTATAGATGTAAACCAAATGGCTCAGATATAATTTTTGAGTACTACTATTTCCATTCAATAATAGCGACATTGTAGTCATTTGCAGATAAAGGAAGTTGACTTTTAGACCATTGTTGTATTGCATATACATGTTTCAACCCTATATACATATTGCAACCCTATACCACCTGTTGGAAGAACCTAACAAACTAAACCAAGAAACTCACATACACAGAGATACAAGTATACAAACTTCACAATGACAATCTTTTACAACACTGTAGCTGAGAACTAATCATTAAAAATGGGTACCTCAATCATTGATTACTCATATTATAAAGCAACACCCATCATATCTAAGCTCCTAATACTAAGAAATCACTCCCTATTTCACTATCTAAAACAAGAAATTCACATCCAAAGAGATACAAATTCACAAACTTTACAGAAATAAACGTTGTTTCACATCAATTTGAATACATCAAACCCTAAATTCATCTGTCTGACTTCAAATAGAAAGGTTGAGACCAAATTGGTTTGAACAAATTGAGGGATTTAAGATAGATGAAAATAGACCGAGGTCCACATACCTGATTCTGATTGATTGCTAGGATTTGGAAGATTTCCGGATGAGCAATTAGAAAATTCATCGAGACCCGCGACTAGGAGAGAGAGCGAGAGAGAGAGAGAGTCACCTTGGAATTGCAAGAATCGGCACCGGGACAGAATGGCGCTGGAGGAAGAATCGGCGTCGGTACGGAATGGCGCTGGAGGAAGAACGGCGTTGTAGGAAGAACGGCGACGGCGCTGGAGGAAACTAGAGTGGAAAAGAAAAGGGTTTCTTACAGTAGAGTCGTGGAATGAGAGAGAGGAAAGGAAACTAGGTTAGGTTATGCCCGGAGGAGAAGAGAAAGAGAGAGGAGAGAGAACGACGGAAACTAGGTTAGGTTACGCCCGAGGGAGAGGAGGGAGTATAGAAAGAACCTTATTTACAAAGCGGTTTAGTAAGATAGCGCTTCTATTAAGCCTGCGATTCTATTAAAGCGCTTCTATTAAGCGCGCGATGTAAGCTTCCACTAAGATAGCGTTTCCCTAATATGCGCTATCTTAGTTAAATATATTTTTTTTGCCTTGATTATTAAATTTAAAGATGTGGATGCGCTATGTAAGTTTACATTTTAGATAGCGCTTTTTAAAAGCGCTATCTAAGGTGCATTTCTTAAGATCCAATATGTACTAGTGTATGTGGCTGCCAATCCGAGGTTCCATTCACGTGTGAAGCATCTTGATTTGGACTATCACTTTGTTCGCGAACATGTTCAAGACAAGAAACTTCGGGTGTCTTTTGCTTCCTGCCGAGATCAACTAGCCGACTTGCTTACTAAACCACTCGGCCGAGGTCCCTTCCAAGAAATTATCTCCAAGATTGGACTTGTTAACTGGTCGTCCATCTTGCGGCCCCTTCGGCCAACTTGCTTGTGCCTGCACCTACCGTTATTATTATCTCATGCATGATCTAAAACCTCGGATGATTGATTCAGTGAACGAGATTTCCAAAAGGTACTTTGAGTAGATGGCATAAGGCTCCGGTTCGACAAGGGCGGGCACTGGGGCAAACTCTGGACTCGTTCATCAATGAGATACAACGACGCGGCCGAGTGTCTAACACGTATAACAACTTTTTTTCCTATTTTTTACAAGTAGAGATACACAAAATATCTCTCCTAGCTACTTAGATTATGATTCTCATATATATCCCTTCCTTATTGTAGATTGGTCATATCTTTATTATTATTTGTTATTATTTGTATTGATCTCATACCATAGTTGGTTAGGACTCTTGTATATAAATACAATAACACATCAATAATACAATCAGTTTTCGCAATATTATTTCTCTCATAACATACATCCAAATGTGAGAACACAATATTTTGGGGGAAACTAGTTTCTCCCTAAGTTATAAAAAGTCCTGTTTTTTCAAACTGTTCCTATATTCGTCAAATACTTGCAAGTTGAAAAAAATTGGACTTTTTATAATTTATGGAGAAACTGGTTTCTCCCAAAACTTACTCATGTAAGAATAACAGTTTTAGACTTCTAGTAAATAGATAGTGAAACTATGATTATCCAGAAGATTTTGCAAATTTGTTAAGTTAGAAATTACTACTCTTGGTTCGGGTAAACTGCTCAGCTACTAAGACTGATGTACTTAGAGCATCCACAATGGTAAAGCTTTCTAGATAGCTTTTTTTATATTTTTTATGAGTCATATCATTATAATTCAAAACTTAAAAATCTCAAGCACTTTTTCACAATGGTAAAACTCCTCTTTCAACTTTTTTTATGGGTCTCATATATAAAAAAGAGTGAATGACTTGCATAAAAAATATGTAGCATTAATGATAAAAAGCTAAAAAACTAGCTCTTTGTAGAAAGAGCTACTCCTTATTAAGGAGCTCTTTCATCATTTTCACAATGGTTAAAAGCTCTCTAGAGCTTTTTCATAAGAATAAGGAGCTCTCAAAAAACTCCCATTGTGAATGCTCTAAGATTAATGGGCAAACTAGGAAACCTTGGGAAGTGTGTACAATTCCTCTTCGTTTCAAGAATCCCTCAATTTCTTCGATAGAAATGCTTATGCTTTCCACGCAAGTGTCATTTATACTCCATGATCATCTTATTGGTGCATTAAGAAAATACTGAAATGAAGATGGTCCGATTCAAGTCAACCCATTATGATTTTCATAGTTGCATTAACCGTGTTACTATATTTTCACAATCCCTTTTGCTAATTAATCCAGTTACCAGAAATACGACTTTAAAACTTTTTCCTGAAATTCCTACCATTTCACATAGATATATGATTGATTGAAAAAGTAAAAAAAAAAATTAGCTTAATATGATTACCTACAAATGGAGTAGTTTCTCATGTCAGGCATGCCATTAAAGAATGACTGCATTAAGAGGATGAACACATGAAAAACCCAATTTATGGGGTTTTAGATTGCTGGATTTTCCACCCTCCATCATCCTTGAAATTCTTGCCAACCAAGGATGTCCTTCAGTGTAGGTGCACTTGCAAAACTCCGTGCAAATTTATTTTTGATCCTTATTTTGCTAATCATTTCCTTACAATATCCCGTTTCTTTTGTCTTGTTTATCGTTCAACATTCTGATACGATTATAGAAAATGGTTTGGGCCAGTTAATAAGGTTAGGCCCAATAGCGAAGATTGGGCCGAGTCTGCTGAGTCCAAGTTCTGTGAATAGGCTCACAACGTTGATGCGGCATGGGTGATTAGGGCGGCATAGGGCGATCATGCGACATAGGTAAAATGGTGCGTGAGAGTACGGCTGAGTAAGAAATAATGTTATGCGAGAAACGTGTTGTGCCTGTCGACAATTCGTTGTGATGGGACATAGAGTGGGGAGCCCGCCTTCTGTGAGGTGTGTGGTTTATGGCGACTTGATGGATGTCGTTTTTCCCTTTGCACTACCAGAAAAACAGGTTTTAGCGGCGGAAATTTCCGTCGCTAAAATCAAATTTCCGTCGCTAAATTTAAACACCGACGAAAAAATTCCGTCGGTGGTCCGCCGCTATCTTCCCGCCGCAGTTTTCCGACGGCTCAAATTCCGCCGGTATATTTTGATTTTACCGACGGAATTAATTCCGCCGGTGATTTTTTGACATCAGCGACGAAAATTTTCGCCGCTAAATTAATTTAATTTAATTAAAATTTTATTTCAGCGACGGAAATTTCCGCCGCTGAAATTAATTTAATTAAATTAATTTTTATTCTAGTGACGGAAATTTCCGCCGGTGAAAATAAAAATTAAATTAAATTAAAATTAAAATTAATTGATATAGCGGCGGAAATTTCCGTCGCTGGAATAAAAATTAATTAAATTAAATTAATTTCAGCGACGGAAATTTCCGCCGCTGAAATTAATTTAATTTAATTAATTTTTATTCCAGCGACGGAAATTTTCGCCGGTGAAAATAAAAATTAAATTAAATTAAAATTAAAATTAATTGATATAGCGGCGGAAGTTTCCGTCGCTGGAATAAAAATGAATTAAAATAAATTAATTTCAGCGACGGAAATTTCCGTCGCTGATAATGAAATAAATTAAAAAAAATAATTTAAAATATCAATTATCCAAATTTTTTTGTACCTGATATAACAATTCAATTTATAAAACTAAAACTATAAAACTAAAAACCAAATATCAGCGTACCAAACTAAAAACTAAATATCACCGTACCAAATCGGGAGGGGGGAGGGGGGAGAGGGTGGGGAGAGGGGGGGCGGAGCTCCCGCGGGTACCAAATATCATAAATGTTTACAAACAAGTATAAAATAGTACCAATCAGCGTACCAAACTAAAAACCAAAATCAACGTACCAAATCGGGGGGAGGAGGGGGTCGGGGCTCCCGCGGGTACCGAATATGACAAATGTTATTACAAACAAGTCTAAAATAGTACGTAAACTCGGGAGGGGGGAGGGGGGAGGAGGGGGCCGGGGCTCCCGTGGGTACCAAATATCATAAATGTTATTACAAACAAGTCTAAAATAGTATGTAATCAACTCGGGGGGAATTGGGGGGGAGGCTGGAAATTACCCTAGTCCATACGAGCCATCAACATCGCAAATTTTCTATCAGTCTCTGCATGACGCCGATCATTCTCCTCCTGCATCTGCGCCTGAGCCGCCAAAGCCTCCTGCATATGCGCCTGAGCCGCCAAAGCCTCCGCAAGCT
Source organism: Adenophora triphylla var. japonica (assembly GCA_022495995.1). NCBI lineage: Eukaryota > Viridiplantae > Streptophyta > Magnoliopsida > Asterales > Campanulaceae > Adenophora > Adenophora triphylla. The sequence goes on from JAFEMH010000262.1 coordinate 401,240, forward strand.
TTGCCCTAGCCTCTGCAGCCTCGCGTCTCTCCTCAGCCAACTCAGCCTACAGAGTGTCGACCCTCGGATCATGATACGTGGGCGGGAAAACATTTGGCCGACGGCCGGTCGACGTCGACGGGCATTTCCACCCGTAATCCCCCATCCCTAACACTCGGTCTCCTCTCTTTGGATGTCCCTCAGAGGTGACCGAGCGCCAAACATCAGGCACGAAGGGAACGGGCTGGCTGGGAGGCGTTCCTTCGGGACAAACGGCGGCTTGATATGTACTCTATCAAAATAAAACAAACAATTATAATCATATACACAATGTAATGTACATAAATAAATTTACATATTCAAAATCAAGTCATATAATGATAGTTTACTTACAAAAGCATTAGCAGATCGATCGTCAACCCATTGCGGAGGTTGATCGGGCGCTGTAGGAGTCCGAACATGGGTGCTAACGTAAACATCCAAAAAACTGACATTCGGACCATGATCCCTTTCCTATAAATAAAATAAGCGAGATTATTACTTTGAAATTGTATAAATGCAACATTTAAACTGATTTAAAAGCATGCATACTCTACATTTACACTAAAACCATGAATTTCATAGCATCAACATGGCTCCCAGCTAACATACGTACATAAACCTATTTAAAAGCATGCATACACTACTACATTTAAACTAACATACATACCATGCGGTAGTGATGCTCGCCGACCGGGATCGTCCCCATGGTATGCTTCGTCGCCGACCCCGAGGAGCCTGCTCTATTTGCCTTAGCCTGTTCGGCCATAGCTTTCGCCGCATCCGACGCCCAATATTCGCAAAATTGAAGAAACACCTCCTCGGTCATCCAAGAAGGTGTCAAGGGCTGTAATTTCGCCTCGAGCCGCTTAGTATAACATTGTTTCTTCGTGTTACCTATAAAAAATATGAATATCTCGTAAACATATAATGATGACATTATAAAATTAAAAGAGTATAATCATTGTTAATTAAACTAATTAAGGATAGATAAATATGTTACCAATATGATCCCTAAATAGCTTCGAACACTGTTTATCGAAAACAAATCTAGCCGTCGCCTCGTCGATTTCCGGCGCCCAACAAAATTTCCCCTACAACATATAATGATAACATTACAAAACTAAAAGAGTATAATCATTAATAATTATAACATTTTAATAACAAACTAACCTTTAAGTTTTAAATAAAAACCATTAACACATTACCTTAAACTCCTCCCACGCATTCTCCTTCTCCCCCGGTGGCAATGATTTCCAGTTGGGCCAAAACTCTGTCATGAGCCGAGACCGCCAATACTGCCCGATCTTGTCCCTGGGCTAGGGTATCCACCTACAAACCTGCCAAGTATATTTATACAATAACATTTTAACTTAAATAATAAATTATATATAAAACAAAAAGGAACCAACTTATATCAAATTAATGAAGAGTTACTTACTGGTCATAAAGTGACGATATCTGGACAAATATCCTCCCATCAGAATCGACAAGAGTATGAGTATTGGTCCCAGAGGTGGAGCTAGTACTACTCCGTGTAGGGTCGACATCGGCATCATCAGTACTGGATTGGGACGGTTGCGTCCCAGTAATAGATGTGTAGACGGGTTGTGTCTTCCTACCCTTTCTACTATAACTCATATCTAAATACAGTAAAAATATTAAAATATACAACTTTAACAATAGGAAACAATATATTCACAATACATATAAAGCTTTAAAGTTCTAATAATCTAAATCATTCACAATACATATAAAACTTTAAACTATTAATAATATAAAGCATTCACATTATATATAAAACTTTAAAGTTCTAATAATCTAAAGCATTCACAATACATATAAAACTTTAAACTATTAATAATAATCTAAAGCATTCACAATACATATAAAACTTTAAAGTTCTAATAATCTAAAGCATTCACAATACATATAAAACTTTAAACTATTATTAATCTTCGTCCCCATCATCATCACTGGACTCTGAATTACTACAAAACTCGAGTTCTTCATCTTCGTCTTCGGACTCTGATGAATCAAACTCTGGTTCCTCTTCCTCTTCCTCTTCCTCTTCCTCTTCCTCTTATTCATCAATATCAATGTGCGCGAGATGACCTGAACGAGGCGGAGGAGGTGGCAGATTCACTGGTAAGAAATCCTTCTCGCGTTCATCAACATTTTGAGGAATATGAGTGACATCATCTAATGGATGATTAGCTGATGAAACGTTAGGTGGCACTGGCATTTCATCCTCTTGATAGGGTGTTTCTAATGACGACTCTGTAGTTTTCGACGAGGGTAGGTTGTCAATCATGCTCCTAGCCTTGGTCATCCAGACAGCCCACCATCCGTCGGGTCGCGAACGAGGGTAGGGAGTCATGTATACCTGTTGTGCTTGAGATGCTAAGATGAAGACGTCGTCGCCATTATGTATGGACGAGTCCTTTACATCGACGAGGTCAAATATGGCGTGCTTCTTAACACCTCGCACAGCATCTCGCCAATCACAATTGAACAAGACAACATTTTTTCTACCCAAATACTCCACCTCGACTACTTCTTTCAAGATGCCATAATAATTAAGGTTTCCTTTAAGCTTCACACCGCTATTCCACGTTAATTTAGAGCCCCCGTAAGCTTTGGTATGAAACACATAGCCATTCACGAAATAACCGTTGTATAAATTAACGTTCAAGTACGGAGTTGATGCTAAATGTCTTAACCTCGCAGCTTTGGCATCACCCGGATGTTCAGCTATCTATAAGACAATATGTAACCAATTTAATACAATTTTAAGATTGAATGTTTAAAAAAGTGTATAGAATAAATTTGAATGAAACGAAATATTTACATATTTCCTTAGCTAGTTTGGAAATTCTACGTCTGTCCTAGTTGCGATGAGTTCTGGAGATAAATCCTGAGCTAAATCTTCAAACATTCTGCAATAGGGTTAAACAAGGCATTTCATATGCAGGTAATTAAACATGCATAATTTAATCGACGAGGCGTAAATATAACATCAATGACTTAATTGATATGTTCCCCAACCTCGTCACAGTTAAGAAGAATATAGAGTGAGACCGCGGCAAACTCTTTAGCGGTTAACGTACGCGTACCAACCCGTTTGCTGAGGAACCGACCAGGGGATGAAAATACAGAGATGTTTCCCTTAGGGTATAGTGTATAGGGTATAGGGTATAGTGTATAGTGTATAGGGTATAGGGTATAGTGTATAGGGTTTAGGGTATAGGGTTTAGGGTTTAGGGGTTAGGGTTTAGGGTCTAGGGTTTAGGGGTTAGGGGTTCGGGGTTAGGGGTTAGTGGTTAGGGGTTAGGGTTTAGGGGTTAGGGTTTAGAGGTTAGGGGTTAGGGGTTAGGGTTTAGGGGTTAGGGTTTAGGGGTTAGGGTTTAGGGTTTAGGGGTTAGGGGTTAGGGGTTAGGGTTTAGGGTTTAGGGTTTAGGGTTTAGGGTTTAGGGTTTAGGGGTTAGGGTTTAGGGTTTAGGGTTTAGGGTTTAGGGTTTAGGGGTTAGGGTTTTTTTTTTTTGGAGAACCAGGACGACACCTGGGAATTTTATTAATGATAAATAATAAAATTACATCGATGAGCGGGAATATAACCCAACTCTACAACCAAAATACAAAATAAAATATCCCAACCCCAAAACCTCAACAAACCAGCCCAACCAAGAGGCCCACTTCCACTCGCACTAGCCCATCAAAAGGGACAAGGGCGGCCACACAAGCCGCATGGGCGGCCGCACAAAGCAGGCCGTGGCATAAGGATGACCGCACATGCCCTTTGGGTGGCCGCACAAGCCTGGCCGAAGCATAAGGTCGATCGCACAAGCCCTTGGGCGGCCGCACAAGATCCCAATCAGGCCCTGTATGTCGCATGTCCAAACCATCCATATGCAGAAAATAAAACTTCAGCAACAATAACAGCAGCAACCCAACAAACAAAGCTAGCCTTTTACACCAACAGCCACTCATCTCCATATCAACGTCTATCCACATAAATGCCCAAATCATCAAACCGTAAAGCATTTATCACCTCCCCCGGTAACTCCCCGGCCATTACATATCTCCTATATTGACGGTGATCATGAGCAATCGCTGCAAGCCTATCCGCCACACCATTTACATCCCTTAACACGTGTCTAATGCCAAAATCATCCATTAATCCGACACACTCCCTTAGCTCATATGAATATCGCCAAGGACCAGAAAATTGGCCTCTCAATATCCCTACTGCCACCAAAGAGTCAGATTCCACCTGCACCGAAGACAAATGAAGCTCCCGACATAACCTTAGACCATCACGAAGGGCGAAAATCTCTGCCGGCATATTAGTGCCCATCCCATAATAATTGGAATAAGCCCCAATAAAGCCACCCCTCCAATCCCGAATGACTCCTCCTCCCGAGCACTCACCATGAACCGACGAACCATCCGTATTAAGAGTGTAGAAGTAATCACGCACAGGCTCCCATCTTAGCGTTCTAATCTTCCTACGCTTTACCTCTGCCACCTGTAAGTAACCAAATCCGGATCGTCAAAATCTGTTAAAAGTTAACCGGAATCCGTTAACTGGCCCGCTCCAGGTTAATCAGAACCCGTTAAGCTCCCCGTTGCCATGTCAACGAGACATCCCGAGACTGCCCCGTGCATCCCGACGTCGAAACATACTTAACACACGTCTTCGCACGTAAAAGTATGGCTTTCCCTGAAAAACGCACTTTCCGGCACTTTCCGGGGGCGTTTCGAACATTTTCCGGACTGTTATTTTAAAAATGGACAAAACCGGGACCCGGACACGAACTCCCACATGGCTGGTGAGTCATGGGACACTTGACACGCATGCCACCTCCCTCTAGTCACCCTTCAATCAAAAATCAAGGAGAAAAGACTAAAATACCCCTGGTATGCAGTCCAAGTACGGCTGGACTCCTTTGCAGACTCTCAAAAATTGCCAGCAAGTCCCTCCAATTTCCAAAGTTTCACAAAACCCTCTGGATTTCAAGCTAAGTCCGGCCGGACTCATGCTGAAATTTCACCTATAAATAGAAGGGCTGCCAAAGCCATTTAGAACAACAAAAATTACTCTCCAAATTCACCATAGCCACGGTCCAAACCCATTTCACCCTTTCCCGAGCCCCCGTTTCATCTCGATTCACGTGAAACCTCTGTTTTTCGATCAAATACGCCCCTCACCACCTCAAAACACCGTTCCAAACACGCTTCCGTATCCCGTATACACCCCCGAGCCAAAGGAGTCGATCCTAGCCATAGGTATAACTCCCTCTCCCTAATCTCTCGTTTCGCCTCGGTTTACGTGCGAGTCGCTATAACTGTTTCGGACGAACATCGTTGCAATATAGACGCCTCCGTCTAACTGGGTCCGATACATTTTAGCCTCTAGATCCTCTTCTCTTTCCGTAAGAGAAGTAATCTCGGGTTAAAACGGCGTTCCGACCCCGTTCCGTTTAAATTTCTGTCATTTACAATTCCAGATCGATCGATCCGTCGAACGTTATTTAAATTTCTGTCATTTACCATTCCGGACCATTTGATCCGTCGAACGTCATTTACATTTCATGCAACTTTTCAATTTCGAGTCGTTTGGCTCGTCGATCATCATTTACAATTCCGGATCGTTTGATTCCGTTGATACCGCACTTTAAATACTGTCATTTACAAAGTCTGACCCGTTTGGATCGTGATAGTATTTACTTTTCAAAGTCCGAGTCGCAACCCAATTCGTTGATTGCATGTCATTTAATACGTTTTTCCCGTAAAATCGTTAACAATGTAATGCCCGGTTCAAAACCGGAGTTCGACCTTCGAACTCTCTTTCAAAATGCGCGAAATGACGTTTGGCATCCAAACGCTCATCTTCAAACTAAAAGCCGACTTTTGACATTCAAAATCATTTAATACGTTTTTCCCGTAAAATCGTTAACAATGACACGCCCGGTTCAAAACCGGAGTTCGACCTTCGAACTCTCTTTCAAAATACGCGAAATGACGTTTGGCATCCAAACGCTCATCTTCAAACTAAAAACCGACTTTTGACATTCAAAATCATTTAATACGTTTTTCCCATAAAATCGTTAACAATGACACGCCCGATTCAAAACCGGAGTTTGACCTTCGAACTCTCTTTCAAAATGCGCGAAATGACGTTTGGCATCCAAACAGTCATCTTCAAACTCAAAATCCGACGTTTGACATTCAAACGCTCTTTTCTTAAAAGTCAACATTTGATACTGAATGAACGCTCGCCGAAAAAATATAAAAATAAGGGAGTCGCCACACCGTTTTTAAGGAAACATTGAAAACCTTTTTGAGAGAGAAAATGGGTCCGGGGGTCAGGTTACGTGTTGGGAAGAACCGAGAGTTCACCCAACACGCCTTGTCCGTAGACAAGTCTTTCAATGTTCAACATTCAAAATATTTATATGTGTGTGCGAAGTGTGTATGACAAGATATGTGTAAAATTCATAAGAGTTCTTTGTTTTATTACTCGACAAGGGGAAGTACAATTTGTAAGCCATTTGCCATGGGAGGCCACATCCCTTTACAGCAATAAGAACAGATTACAAAGGAAATCAGGTCCTCTGCAACGGACCATATATGTCGCGTGACACAGGACTCCTCATGTCCAAATGTGTCGCATGACATCAATGGTCACCTTGCAGAGACTCACAATGAACAGATCACAGAATCTCTTAGATGAACACGAAATGCAATTACAAATCAGATCCAAGCACTGAACAACATGATCATAAAACTACAAGCTAAGATAACTAACTAAACCAGCTTACAACTGAAACATGGTCCCTGCAGATGGTCACGACATATCGCGTGACACAGGACTCTTCATGTCCAAATGTGTCGCGTGACACAGGGTTACCATCTGCAGGTACCTCACAAACTGAGATGCAGATCCAACAGATGCACAACAATTATACCAGAATCAATAAGAACAACATGAATTAGATACGAATTGATCAAAGGAGTGTGGATATGGGAGATCCACACTCCCTTGACATCCAAATTGCAAATCTAAGTAAATCACATCATAAGCAAGCAATTGGACTCAAGTATAAACGATTTAAACAGAGAGATTGCAGTTGCCACTTGATAATCTGAGGCAGATGGAGCCTGATTATCAAGTGGAGAAGAAAGAAACAACAATTCAGCAAAATAGAAGAGAGAGAGAGAGAGAGAGAGTGTTACCCTTGTAGTCCTCAACTCTTACACCAAGTTAGGTGTAGGAGTTTTCGATTCAGCTTCTGGAAAGGAGATTCAAACACGAACTGAGATCTGGATTGGGAGATTCAAGGTGCTTGAGGAAGTAGAGGGGTAATTGGGTTGAAGGTGTGTGAAAGGTAAGGGAATTAAAGGGGAATTGGGTAGTTTTGATGAGGGAGGAGGAGAGAGAGAGGTTCTGGAGCAATTTGGGAAGAGTAGCTTTAGGGAGTCAAAATTCGAATGCAAAACTGAGAGGGGTAGGGTCTTATTAATAGCTGCAGTCGATGGTAGCCTTGTGTCGCACGGCGTAACGTAACCACTTTCCATGCTTCGACTTGTCGCGTGACACAAGGTTACCATAACCATTTTTGGCGCCAAATCTGATTCTGGAACCTTCTTGGATAATTCCTAAAGAGTCCAAAATGGATTTATTCCTTTTAGGTCCCTTAGCCTGAGCAAAGTACAAAAAAGTACTTCCTTCGCGTGAAACTTATGAAATGTTTCCGGAAGTCTCGGGATGGACCGGGAATTTACCAAAATGCCCCTAAATGCAATTTTATCATATTAAAATGCATCTGGAAAGGTCGCGAATTGGATTGGCGTACTTACAGAGCCCCTCGACAACGTCACTTTTGGAGAAAGTGAGGTTGTCGATAAAATAAGACCCAATCCCAATGAGCGGCTGAGGGATAAGGTGAAGGGCTAGACGATGATCTAGGGAGTTGGATGGCTGGACCTTTTGAGAAAGGATTCCTACGTATCCCTTAAAAGGGAATCAAGCCAAATCATAGTTCAGAAACTTGTGAGAACGTACGGCGCTTGGACCGAAACGAAAATGACATGAGACATACGGTGCCTCGAACCGACTTTGAAAATAACGCAAGACATACGGTGTCTCGAACCGACTTGAAAACGACATGAGACCTACGGTGTCTCGGACCAATTTGAAAATAATTGTGAGATCTACGGCGTCTCGAACCACTTTTGAAAATGATGTGAGATCTACGGCGTCTCGAACCACTTTTAAAAATGAAGTGAGATCTACAGCGTCTCGAACTACTTTTGAAAATGATGTGAGATCTACGGCGTCTCGAACCACATTTAAAAATGAAGTGAGATCTACGGCGTCTCGCACCACTTTTGAAAATGAAGTGAGATCTACGGTGTCTCGAACCACTTTTGAAAATGTTGTGAGATCTACGGCGTCTCGAACCATTTTTGAAAATGAAGTGAGATCTACGGCATCTCGAACCAATTTTGAAAATGTTGTGAGATTTACGGCGTCTCGCACCACTTTTGAAAATGACGTGAGACCTACGGTGTCTCGGACCAATTTTGAAGATGACGTGAGACCTACGGTGTCTCGGACCAATTTTGAAGATGTTGTGAGATCTACGGCATCTCAAACCACTTTTGAAAATGTTGTGAGATCTACGGCATCTCGAACCACTTTTGAAAATGTTGTGAGATCTAAGGCGTCTCGAACCACTTTTGAAAATCACATGAGACCTACGGTGTCTCGGACCGCTTTTGAAAATGTTGTGAGATCTACGGCGTCTCGAACCACTTTTTGAAAATGAAGTGAGATCTACGGCGTCTCGAACCGATTTGAAAATGACGCGATATGATGATTCGACGCTTGAAAGAAATATGCGTTCATACCTGTGTTGTGCTCACCTGTAGCTGCCGGAAGGTCTTAGACTACCATTGCTGCTTCTGCTCTGCTGGGGATAGATATAGCTGCCGGAGGGACCTATGCTACTACTGTTGTTGACGGTTGCTGGATGGCCATTCACGGGACGGGCTCTGACTGAAAATCTGCCCTATGGGAACGGGTTCTAACTGAAAATCTTCCCCTGGGAATGGGCTCTTGGTAATAGTCTACCCCTGGGAACGGGCTTTGACTGAAAATCTGCCCCTGGGAACGGGCTCTTGGTGAAGATAATCTCGCTGTGCGGAACATGCCTAAAAGTCGCTGCGGCTGGTGAGCATTATCGCCTGGATTATGGGGCAGCTGGGGCTCTTTTTCCTTTTTTCTTTTTCGACAAGCATTGCTTGGAGACTGGGTAGCTGAGACTCTTTTCCGACGGTGTTGATAAGTTTGAAGGTGAAGGGCCTGATGAAGATAATAAAGGCTGGATCTGCCACCTGCAGGATTTGGAATCCTTGTCCAAAATTGTGATTTGAGGGGCAATCCCCACGATCAGATTACGATCACTTGACTATTGTACCCTGCGGGGGAGGAAAACACAACACTTCTAGGCATTTTGCATTTTATTAGACCTCTTGCTTATGCATTATTAATCTTTTGTTGCACAAGTCCATCTCAGCTGGGGGGAATAGGAAGGGAAATGAGGGTTTTGCACGGCTTGACAAGCAGATATGTCTATAGCAGTTGCTCTATCATGTATGGGACAAAAGTGTTTATTATGAGGTGGACCCTCTCCCACGAGGTAGGGAAATGATATGGCGCAGCTAGGCAAGTCGAGAACGCTCCCGGGAGTACAGATTGCAGCAGGTCCATTGCTAGTGAGGACAAAGTGTATCGCGCGTCTGAGACAGCAAGCAGCAGAGAAAGTGCAGAGAATGATCCCGGCTTGGCGAAGCCCCAGTTGATAGTGCAAAGCAAACCTGGAGGGAAGTCTGGTAAGGAGAGCCGGAGGGATACCTTAACCAAAGCCCCAGCTTAAGGAAGTTCCATGCAGCTTTGTCGCAGGCAGAGTCATCTTGTGGCCAAAGAGGCAACCCATCATTTCAAACCGCAGTCAATCAGTCGCTGGACAAGACTCGGAAATGTTTACGTGCAGGGGCATATCTTTCGAATGGTGGGAAATGAATCCCGAACTTCTGTATGACATCCTCGCTTTGGGTTTGACTCTTTTGGGAGAGTATAAGCATCATAAGGTGTGGAAAGGTGTATGGAAGCCCCTGTTGACCGAAACAGTGTTTAGCTCTATCTTCCTATGATGTAGAAAGAGAAGACTTGTCGAGACACTTGAAAACTTGTCTTATTCGTGATGATCACAAAGCTGCTTAAAACCCTTTATTGATGTTCGGGTTATTCAACCACCAAAGCCGATATGAGCAAATATTTTTATCAATCCTGAGGAGAAAACCCACTAATATCGAGATCGAATTTGGAAAGACGGAGCGAAGGATCTGTGTATAGGGATGGCCCTTGAGGAGACCAGATTTTTCGAGATTTGTTTGTGATTTCGACCAGACCAATTATGGTTGCCTACGTTCCCCTCCTTGGGAGGAGCTCAGGTCGCCATAGTTCGGGCTTATCCCGAATGAAAAGAATGAACGGTGAAATTCGGGGATCTGAGGAGCTTCGAGAATTTTTGAGAATCGAAAGAATGTGTCCTCTTAGAGTGTCGATGGGAGACACGTATGTGAAGCCCCAGTGGGACGTCCACGACAAGTGTTTGCGGAGGAGAAATGAAATATGCTCACATAAAACGTCGAATGAATGGAGGGAATTTACACAATCTTCGCTTGACGGTCCTTTGAGCCGGGATGGATTTGGCTCCGCTTTAAGCATTAATCTGTTTTTAGACCTCGACGATATTGGAATGAAACTGCTATCCGGTAGGAACTGCGACTGGGTTTCGGGATTTCGATCGGTCTTCGGGTGATTTAGGATATCATGACCTCTTAAAACGAGAGGTCGGCTAGGCCTTTTGCTGACTGAACCTCTAAAGATGAGAGGTTGGCTTGCAGGGATGTGTTTGGGATTTCTATGGTGAGGGAATCCATGATTGCATCTTCAATGCCTCTAAGAATGAGAGGTCAAATATGGCTTTGCCAAGGTCAAAGGTAAGGGTAATGGGAATGTCCTCTAAAATTCAGAGGACGGCTTGGGATTGGTTAGAGGTAATGGTGAGGGGACATCCATGGTGTCTCTTTATTCACTCTGAGATTCCTCTTGAGTAATGACCGGGTCCTCTGACTTTTACTTTTTGAGAGGATCGCTAGGGACTAGGCTCTCTTTCTTTTTTTTTTATTCCTTTTTTTTGTATTTTTGTCTCTCTCTTTTTTCAATTTTTTTTTTGAGAGGATAATATCAGCTAGTCCCCAGGATGGATCATTGCTTTCCGTCGTTCTTGAGCTTGGAGCCGGTCGATCTTTCTTTGCATCACGGGAGCCTCAAGGATAGTCCCTTTTCTTCTTGAGATGATTAAACGGGTTTCAAATATGCCGATCTTGAAATGAAGGGGTATGATTTAGTGAGGGTAAGGTGATGGTTCTCCTAAGGGTGAAGGTTTCAACCGCAGTCCCTACCGGATGATCCGAACGAGATCCAGTCTTCATTGCTTGCTTAAGCTTACTTTGAGAAAGATCCATGAAAATTCATCGAACAACGAGATTATGAAAGAGGTGTGAGCATATGGGACGCAAGATGGGGATATCAGTCAATTTTCTCGCTCCGATCAATTTAAACATTAGTCATTTCAAAGCATTAGTCGGTGAGCAGCACAAGTGATCATTTAGAATAAGACCATTTCAATTGAGTGTAACGTGGGTGTGCTAGCAATGTCTCGAGTCTAGCAAGAAGAGAAACAAATATTTTATCATTGCAAAGCAAAAACTGGTCCAACTTGTACTCGACAGACTCATGTCCGACAGTGGACATTCTAGACCCTACGAGGACTGATTGACTTCTTCAACATTGGGTGGACGGAAGAGCATCGTTGCCATCGGTGCGGTGAGGACCCTTCTTAATCTTTCTGTCCTTCATAAGTCGCCCTCCTTATCTTTAGCAATCTGAGCAAACAACCGGGCCTCTCGCTTGCGAGGAAGAATATCTTCAAGTGTAGCTCACAACTCTTTGATGGACACACCTTTTACACTCTGCTGTTGACCAATGGGATATGAACTTCCAAATTGGTGGGCCATAATTTTCTCCGCACCGAGCCTTTTGGATTCCAAATCAGATGGACGACCGCTCGGGCACTTGAACTGCTTCCGCCTCGGGAATGTAGACCAATGAGCGCCGGGAACGAGAGCACACACCCAACTTGCCGTAGCCTTGCAGAGGTGAAGAGGGTGTATAGACGGAGGGTAGAGAACTTTGAGAAGGTACGGGAGAGGGAAGAACGGGAAAGGAGATGGACTCGTGCAACACTTTATTAATCTTCAAGTAGAAATCGGTGGCTTTTAAGTCCTAGGAACGGTTGGGAAAGGCTAACCCTTTATTTCACGCAATCTAGACCTCGGGGGAACCTATGGACACATCATCCACAAATACACCAAATGTATTGGTTAAAAATTAATAATAGGCAATAGTACCTAAACAAAACCAAAGCATTTATGGGACGGACGAGCAGCCCCAATTTCTGGAAAAATTTGGGCAGCATAACGGGTATTCCTGAAGAATTTCAAGGAAAAATCCGGCATGACCTCTCGTCGGCGCACGTTGACAAAGCGACATGATCTCTCGTTAGAACATGCCGTGGGAACGACATGTACTTTTGTGAAATCATGTTGCGATGGCAACATGCCCACACGTGCTAGGTTTTGGGGAAGGTACGAAAGTCTATTAAAAATTTTGAAACAACTCATTTTAGTGTATTTGAAAAATGGCGTGTCAAAAACCAACCGTTTTGGGTAAGGTTAAATGTGTGGTTCCACTTATAACGCGCTAGGGGGATAGGTTTGACATTAGGCGCTCAAACGTAGGCGAATATTATCACCGTCCGCGATGCCGTCAATCGCACCCAAGGGTTCTAGATCTACGTGATATAGTGTGCGAGATGGCTATGTTCTTTTATTTATGAAAATGATTTTTATTTTTATTCTTATTTTTTTATTTTTTGAAAAGGGGTGATAAAGGAAAAACAATACACACACGCCCCACAGAGATACAATAATCAAGAATCAAGAATTTGATCATGGGGGACCGCCCCACAATCACAACATGTATCAAAGAAATCAAATCATGCAGAGTGGCACCTTCTGTCGCGCTACACAGGTCATCAAAGGTACGCTCTGTCGCGTGACAGAAGGAGTCACATTACCAGAATCTGAATCAATAACCAGAGCCAGCCCCAGCCTCCAAACATCAAAACAATATCTCAAGCCCCAGCATCAGCAACACAATCAACAAAGATGAGACACAAGAAGGGACAGGAATAAAACAAAGCACATAAAATTCATTTAAACACATAAAATGTCACACAACAAATGCACACACAAATGAATGAAGTGAAACGTTGAACAAGCACGAAAGTTTGACCCACTTTTGAAAACCAAGTTTCAAGTCCCCAGCGGAGTCGCCACTGAATGAACGCTCGCCGAAAAAATATAAAAATAAGGGAGTCGCCACGCCGTTTTTAAGGAAACATTGAAAACCTTTTTGAGAGAGAAAATGGGTTCGGGGGTCAGGTTACGTGTTGGGAAGAACCGAGAGTTCACCCAACACGCCTCGTCCGTAGACGAGTCTTTCAATGTTCAACATTCAAAACATTTATATGTGTGTGCGAAGTGTGTATGACAAGATATGTGTAAAATACATAAGAGTGCTTTGTTTTATTACTCGACAAGGGGAAGTACAATTTGTAAGCCATTTGCCATGGGAGGCCACATCCCTTTACAGCAATAAGAACAGATTACAAAGGAAATCAGGTCCTCTGCAACGGACCATATATGTCGCGTGACACAGGACTCCTCATGTCCAAATGTGTCGCGTGACATCAATGGTCACCTTGCAGAGACTCACAATGAACAGATCACAGAATCTCTTAGATGAACACGAAATGCAATTATAAATCAGATCCAAGCACTGAACAACATGATCATAAAACTACAAGCTAAGATAACTAACTAAACCAGCTTACAACTGAAACATGGTCCCTGCAGATGGTCACGACATGTCGCGTGACACAGGACTCCTCATGTCCAAATGTGTCGCGTGACACAGGGTTACCATCTGCAGGTACCTCACAAACTGAGATGCAGATCCAACAGATGCACAACAATTATACCAGAATCAATAAGAACAACATGAATTAGATACAAATTGATCAAAGGAGTGTGGATATGGGAGATTCACACTCCCTTGACATCCAAATTGCAAATCTAAGTAAATCACATCATAAGCAAGCAATTGGACTCAAGTATAAACGATTTAAACAGAGAGATTGCAGTTGCCACTTGATAATCTGAGGCAGATGGAGCCTGATTATCAAGTGGAGAAGAAAGAAACAACAATTAAGCAAAATAGAAGAGAGAGAGAGAGAGAGAGAGAGAGATAGAGTTACCCTTGTAGTCCTCAACTCTTACACCAAGTTAGGTTTAGGAGTCTTCGATTCAGCTTCTGGAAAGGAGATTCAAACACGAACTAAGATCTGGATTGGGAGATTCAAGGTGCTTGAGGAAGTAGAGGGGTAATTGGGTTGAAGGTGTGTGAAAGGTAAGGGAATTGGAGGGGAATTGGGTAGTTTTGATGAGGGAGGAGGAGAGAGAGAGGTTCTGGAGCAATTTGGGCAGAGTAGCTTTAGGGAGTCAAAATTCGGATGCAAAACTGAGAGGGGTAGTGTCTTATTTATAGCTGCAGTCCATGGTAGCCTTGTGTCGCACGGCGTAACGTAACCACTTTCCATGCTTCGACTTGTCGCGTGACACAAGGTTACCATAACCGTTTTTGGCGCCAAATCTGATTCTGGAACCTTCTTGGATAATTCCTAAAGAGTCCAAAACATATTTATTCCTTTTAGGTCCCTTAGCCTGAGCAAAGTACAAAAAAGTACTTCCTTCGCGTGAAACTTATGAAATGTTTCTGAAAGTCTCGGGATGGACCGGGAATTTACCAAAATGCCCCTAAATGCAATTTTATCATATTAAAATTCATCTCGAAAGGTCGCGAATTGGATTGGCGTACTTACAGATACTTAAGATAAACAGTTAAAATCAGCATTCGCGCCACTTTTCCTAAAACTGCAAAACCGACGTTTGTCATTCAAATGCTCGCCTTTTCAAACAAAGTCACCTAATTAACGTTTGACATTCAAACCAAGATTAAGCTTGTCATTCAATCCCCATTTCAAAACACACACACACACGCACACGATTTCGAGAAAGGTAGAAAGACTCGTCATACAAGGCGTTTCGGGTGATCTCGTAATACTCTTCCTGAAACGTAACGTGACCTCCGAACCTAACAATCTCTGGTACTAAAAAAAAGCTTTTTACTCGTTTTTGCTACCAATAAAAATGACCCCCCGTTTCCAAAGCCTTTTCCTAAGTTTTTGCTACCAATAAAAACGACACCATTTTCACAATAGACGTTTCTCAACGTTTGGGCTCAAAATACAAATACCGCGTGGCGACTCCTCTTCCTTCCCGAAAAGCGAGGTCTCAGACACCAACCCTCCGCGAAAGACAACCGCGTTTTGCCCCCCGCGCGAAATCCCGGGTAATTTCAGTTGGCGACTCCGCTGGGGAAAAGGATACTTTTTTCAAAACTACCGTTGTTTTCAAAAAAGCCTTCCGTGGGTCAAACTTTCGTTTACCCTTCCTCGTTTTCGTGTGTGTGTGTTACTTTAAACCTCGAACGGTTTTTTTCAAAGGCATTACATTGTCGTATTTTCAAAATCATACCATGTTTGTGCATTCCCATTCATGTTTGATTTCCATGCTATCTTTTGAACTGCGCATCAAAATTCTTTAAGACACATTCTGAAAAATCTCTATTTTACTCAGAAAAAAAGAATTTTAGTGACCGCATACTACTCGCACTTGCTGCCTCGGTACACTGCACTTCACGTGCACTTGCTGCCTCGGTACACTGCACACTACGACCCGTAACCCGGGATGGCCTTATCAGTTGCACCTCGGTTGGTCTGCCAGACACCTTTCAAGGGCGCACGGGGTCGTCCCAAACAGCTCATCCTAGCCCGTGTAAGCCATGCACTCTTTGTGTCACACTTTGTCCAAGACCCCGGTTGGTTTTGGCTTAGTTCGTGTCATAAAGCCTAAGTGTATATTTTTTATGCCGGGTTCCGCCACGAGTCAAGCTCGAGAGGTTGAGACCGAAGGTCGTTCCCGACCCGAAGTCTTGAGCTTTTCAGCCTTGACTTTGACGCGGAGCTCTGCCAAAAAATATACCCGAAGGTTCAATGTGACACCGTGTCACCAAACCTCACCGTATACATCGTGCCAGCCAAAACTTGGCCAACGCCAAAAGCTAAGGTCCCTCGCGCAAGCGAGTCAGGAGAGGTCATGCCGAAATTTTGGCACGATCCCCGCCTTAACTTAAGGACGTTGACTTCGACTGTGGCCCGTGCGTCACATACGTTGGAAGTTTGCGTGATCAGCTAGCCTTAAGTTCACTTTTTCCTTTGTCGGTGGAACTCGCTTGCCTTATAGGACCTCGCTCGGGATTGTCCATCCTGAGAAAGATGATCTACAAATGGAAACGAGGGGCTTATAAGCGTAGTGACGAGATCCACTGATTAGAGCTCTAGGGTTAGTTGCGAAAAGAAGACACGCTCTTTTCCAACCGATTAGGACTCTGAGAAAACGCGTTTTAAGTAAACATTAATCGGTAACTGCACATTGCACAAGCCCGAAACCTTGAGCTAAATATCCTTTTCCGAAGCCTAAACCCTGCCTTTCGTTCCCTGCAGCGAGCAGAAAGTGGTTCAGATTTTCGAGTCAGCGCCTCGCCAGAATTACAGTTACGGAAGCGTCAGACAGTTTTTCGGTTCCCTCAGTTCCCTCAGCCAGGATATCCGACATGTCTAGCTCACCGAGAAATCGTGACGGGGATGGACCCCCGCCACCGGTAACGTATATGACTCGGAAGAAGCCATCGTGGCTTGTGAGGTTCACAAGAGGCGTAAAGAACATCGGCAAAATTTTGTAGTACGGCTTCGAATGAGCGAGGTATAGCCGCTATCCCCGGTCGAGACGGTACTTTCGTCCCGGTCGAGGATGACGATTCCCCGAAACCAGCTTCCCCAAACCTTCAACCAGGTTCCTCCCCCGCCAACTTACGGGATGCCTTCGAACCAAGGAAACAGCCGACCTAGGCTTCACGTTGCCACCTCTCGGGGCAACCCTATCATATATGTCCAAGCCAGTGCTACTCCCATCACTCAATACCACCAGCGCACCGCTGGACCATCTCAAACAGATGCCAATATCCTTCAATACCCTCCTGGGTTCATCCCGTTGCCTATACACGAATCCCAAAACACTGGGGACAAACCCCGATACAATTCAGAAAAGGCCCCCATATATCCACATATATTAAGCCTTCCACCTCCAATCACTACCGCTCACGTGGTAGCACCCGGCGCCGAGCCTCAAAGTCTACCACTGGACCCTACCTTAGCCTGGATGGTCGAACAGATGAAAGACCTAAAAGCCACCATGAGCAGCTCAAAGCAGGAAACGCTCAAATCCACAGACCCGGGAATGGTCACGCCTCTCCCTGCCCAATTCAGAATGCCGGAGATGGACCGATTCGACGGAACCGAATGTCCTCAAATGCATGTCGACACCTACGTTCTCGGCATGAGAGCAAAAGGAGCAACCCTCCAGCAAATGGCCGACCACTTCCAGCATACGCTCAAGAGTTCAGCGTTACGATGGTTTCTGAGGGTCAAGCCTACGGATCGCCACACTTGGGATCAGATCAGTAACATCTTCCTGGAACGGTACAGATCCAACTTGGAGTGGGAAACAAGTCGTGAGGACTTAATCACCACTGAGCAGAAAGCGGATGAAAGCGTTGGAGAATTCTACAAAAGGTGGAGTTGGAAACTCTCCGAAATCATGGAGCCACTCTCCAAGGATGAACAGATGCTGATCTTCAAGTCCTGCTTAAGACCGTCTATCATAACTCTCATCAGTCATCATTTCTTCCCAGATCTCCGGGCCATGGTCAATGCCGGCTCACAGTTCGAGAAGGATCTCAAGGAAAAGTTGGCTACTACACAGCCATACAGATATCGATCGGCAGTTGCATTCAATCCCGCACCGGCCCCCGGCAAAGGGAAAGATACGTCTGGCAACTACATCCATCAGGGACAGCAGTTGGGCAACAGAAACCCAGTCCCGCAAAACAACAATTCCACTCAGAAGCAGCCTGCCGTACACTTTGACAAGTTGGACATGCCGCTAAGCAAGATGCTGGAAGGGTTAATCAAGGAGGTCTCCTTAAACCCGTTGCAAATTACAAACCCAAGAATCCCGTAGTCAACGCTGACAAGAGCAAGTACTGCGCCTTCCATCATTATCATGGCCATACCACCGACAACTGCGTGGGGTTACGATACGAAATCCAGAACTTGATAGAGGAAGGAAAATTGGAGCATCCCCGTGGACCCAATACAGTCGCAAATCCTTTCTCGAACAACAACAGTGTGAATTCCATTGAATGGGTGCCCAAGAAGATTGCCGCAGAGCCAGTTCCTCTGCCTCTTCCAGTCGGGTCTTCATCGAATGTCCACATCAGCTATGATGTTTGTGACTGCTCCGCATGCCTAGAGTACGAGTCCCAAGACATGGTCCGGAGCAATCCTCCGAGAAAACAGAAGAAGAAGTCCTCTCAACAGAAACTGAGAGATAGATACGAAGCTGGAGACACCAGTGTGGGTACACTCGGAGAGCCATCCGGGAGGTTCGACTACTACGTACTCTACTCCAGCCAGTCCTCCCTTCCTCCAGACCATGCAGCTTTAGAGCAGATAGGGGTGGGAAAGCCGAAAAGTTCTGCTGACACCAGAGTTCAGACCTTGGGACACCGGAATACCTCAGATTTTGACAACCTCACTGCCAGTCAGAAGCGTAACCCCCGCGGGATCAGCTAAGGTTCAATTTGTCCAGCTTCCGAGCACGGACCGACAAAGGAAGATCAAAGTCAGCTTGGCACTCGCACTCGATCAACGTGCTAACCAAGGGCGGCAACCGCCACAAACAGCCTCAACACAATCCTGAGGCTCCAGCAAAGGCTTTACCTCGCAAGAAGAAAACATGAAACGGATGGCTTGATGACTCTCCTTCTCCGGATAGAGACCAGATCTACGATTCCCGACTGTATGGCAGTATGATCACGTTCTGTGACGAAGACCTGCCAAGAGATGCCTCGGGGCACAATGAAGCTCTGTACATCACTCTCAAGCTCAACACCATATCACTCCCCGGAGTATTGGTAGACAACGGGTCAGCCGTTAATGTTCTCCCTCTTAGCATGATGCAAGCCCTGCGCATCAACGAAAGCCACCTGATACCGTCAACCCGAACTATCAAGGCCTACGACAGCACGTCTCGTCCCATCCTGGGGACGGTGACTCTGGAGCTCTGGTTTGAAACCCAAATGGTGCCAGCAAAATTCCATGTGATGGACATTCCATCCGAATTCACAGCTCTCTTGGGACGCCCTTGGCTACATCACATGAAAGCCATAGCTTCCACTCTCCATCAGTGCGTTAAGTTCATTAACCGGCAGGGAGATCTTGAAGTCATCAGAGGGGATAGTTTCCTCATAGGAAACGAAGCTGAGACAAGACGCCAGCGTGCCCGCCCGCCTGTGCACCGGACTACCTCCTTCAAATCAACCAAGGGACTACCGGCAAATCTCATCGAATCCCTCGTAGTCCGAGATGCTAACTACGTCAACATACTCGAGCGGGCGGACCTCGAAGCGGTCCGATGCATCAAGTTCAACTGTCGTTTCCAACATTTGGAGGCAGATTGGAAATAAACACTAAGCATCGCCATGATGCGGGCACATAAACCCCCTGTCTCCAATCGGAGATTCGTCAGCATTCTTCAAGCCAACTCTCTGGCCCCGCCAGGCGAAGAGATTTTCGTGATAAAGGTCAACAAGCACCGTCATACTCGTCTTGAATGCATGGACATAGTATGGGATGTCCTCCACGAGGAATTGCCCGCTGAACCCCTTTTCTCCAGCGAAGAGCATGATGTCTTTCTAGCGGCTCCAACAGCGCACCAAGACGCAATACGTCCCTACGTTTGGGTTGAGCCGTCAGACGGCGACGAATCAGGATTCCGGAGTCGAGGACGCGGCAGATCCGCGAGCAGATCTCTGCATTCATATGCTCAGTTTTAAGGACGGCACCCATTCCGATCAGGTCACCTACGACTAGGGTTCCAACACCATGGAGATTGTCAAGCTCAACATCCAGTACAGGCAGTTATCCGACAATTGGAAGCAACTGGTTGACACGACAAAGAGCCCCTCTGATCAAGTGACTGACGATGACTTTGTCAACATCATCTATTCCAGATATCCCGATGATGCCAAGGATCCGGTCCTCATCATCAGATTTTGCAAAGCCAAAGTTACCCTCGACGACTGCCTGCTCATGGTAAACGAGGCCCTGGCTAATCGAGCTCAGAGCTCATCATCAATTCCGACTACCACCCTAGCTGCAACCGGCTCGCGCCGTCGCCTCAAGCTTAAAGCCACAAGCGCCGCCAAGGCCAAAGGCAACAAAGAAAGGAGACAAAGCTCCTCACCCCGCTACAAATCGATCAACTTCGGGAACGCTTCCGGCAGCCCACCCCGAAACATCCGTAAAGGTCTTCCCCGCAAGACGTAGCCGCCTTCCGACGAGGGAAATGACCACCTCAGCATCAACATGCTCCAGTTTGATTTTGCTCCCAGTCGTCACGGCCACGGATTCAAACATCCCGCCAGCAAACTGCTAGCTCTGATAGACTTGGCGATCCAGCGAGATCAAGAGACTATAAACATCGCAAAATTCAACACCCCCGTGGGTGCAATCAAGTAGATATGGGCGAACTTCTCGGTAGTCGAGATCAAGGAGGGCCGCATGGAATGTCCCAGCTCGACTTCCTTCGTCAACATAATCCAAGTGTTTCCACCATTCAGAGATTTGGATGTGATCACAGTTCTAGACACTAGTCAGACGGCGCGCACCTACGGAGAATGTCTAGCTCTCGCAAGGAAGGCCCTCATGGAACTAGCCGCTCAAGAGAACCGTCTCTGGGACGAAAACCAAGCTCAGAAGACCCACAAGGACCAGGCCCTTAAAGTGTCACAAGCAGCTTCAGACAGAAAGCTAGAGGCCTCTCTAGACCAGTTCGACCTCAGGAGTTTTGCTCACGGCAACTTCCTCGACTACCGTCTGTTCTCATCCAACCCCCTCTGCCAAACGAGGGTGGTCAACGGTCCCGATGACCTAGGAGATGGAATGGCACAGTACAAAGAATACCTAACCACACAACAGGAAGGGTACCAGCGCTTATCTCCCCGAGAAAAGCAAGTTCTCTGTGAAAGCGACGACGAAGACGATGAAACCATTCTCTTCCAAGCCGGGCATGAAGTCAACAAAACCGGAATCCCAAGGGTCCTGGGAGGATGGGGACGGATCATTTCTGCACTCAAATTGAAAGGCCAATTGAGAGAGGAAGGTCTATTCAAAAGGAATAGAAAGATGGAAATACATCTCCAGCAACTGCTCAGGGAGATTTCACAGTCCGCGGCATTTGTTTACAGAAACGATCAACTCGGGTCAAGAACTGCCACATGGGCGCATGTTCGGGAAGCCGTGTACTCACCTTCCGACATACCCGCCACTCAGATAAGGCAGAAGGGAAAGCTCTCCCCGATGGAGGTTTATCTAGACTGCCGCACGCAGTTCAAGGAAGCACTGGCTATTCTCACGTGGGAAGAAACGCAGGCACTAACTCTCGACGCAGGCTCTGCTGCGAGAAAGTTAATCTGGGCCAAGAGTGGCGAAAAAATATCAAACCATGAGTATCGCCAGACCCAACTCCGGAATGCCCTGAGTATGCTCAGCAAGAAGGAAAGGAGCGCGATATACCGTGAAGAGATCAAGGAGACTGTTCGCCTGAACCAAGAACTCTCCAACCTCCCCCGGAGGGTCAGCAACGCACAGTTCAGTTCTGGAAACCACTGTTGTGCATTGACGTTCGAACAGATGCGCCAATCCGTAGGCTACCTCCCCACGGAGGCGCCCAAGCCGGTATCCTGGGACAGAATCCGTAAAGCTGCCGAAGCCCCAGGAAATTCATCTACAATCAATGAGTTGAGGGAAGACATATGGCCCTATGCTACGAGGAATCCTCCTCTAATTGTGGCTCAACTCGTGAGCGGCCTCGTTCGTAAGGAACTAAGCTCGATGTCGCCGTTCTAACCCGATCGGGTCAAATCCACGCACTACCACCTAAGGCCACCAAAAAGTCGACAGAGCCGTAACCGCAACCCGGCCACCAAGACGCAAGTTCCCCGAAAGAGGACCCGATCCTCACTCGGCTCAAGCACCTAGGCGAACATTTCCCTTCGTCCTCGCTCACATCTTCATATCCTCACAAGCTCAAGCTAGAGGAAAGTCCGGCCCGTACCATGGTCCCCGCGGACGCAACCCCGCATTGAAGTCATTCGATGATCGGCAACATCCACTATGGCAACATTATCACCTTCATGCATTTGGACCTCCCAAAATTTGGGGCCGATCACAATGAGCCGCTCTACATCACAAACCAGCTGACGAGCGTCGCCTTCCCCGCGTGTTGGTAGACGAAGGTTCCGGAATGAATGTCTTGCCCGCCAAGATGATGGACCCGCTTGACATCAAGCCTGCAGATCGAAGCCTTCACCACACTGTCAAGGCCTATGACTCTACTTCCCGTACAGCTTCTCGGGTTGCTACTCTTAATATCCGGTTCGGCAAGCGGATGATCCCCACCGAATTCCAAGTATTGGACATTCCAATCACTTTCACAGCCCATCCCGGGGCATCCCCGTCGCATCAGATCAATGGCGTGGCATCCACCCTTCACCAGTGCCTCAAGTTCAAGCAAGCCAACGAGCTAACCACAGTCTACGGCGACAGCGTCACCACCGAGGGGACCAGCACCAACGACATTCCAGTGTTAGAAATCAAGCACAATGACGACATGGCATTAACTGGATTCACTATGGAGACCTCCAAGATCCAAATATGCAACGTGGACCTTCCACTGTTTCAAGACCAAATTCCTCCCGCCATGAAGATGATGAAACTCATGAACTTCATCCCAGGACTGGGGCTCGGCAAAAGGTTACAAGGCCAACACCAAGTCATCGAAGTCAAGGACCACACCACGGTCCAGGGGCTTGGTTACGTGCCAACACCGGCTGACATCAGGGAGAACAAAAGGCTCGCCCGCACCAAGGCAGCAGCCCGCAAAAGGGGAACCTCCGACGGCACACCCAACCTCCGACCTTACGCTTTGACCTCGCTCATTACTTCACCAAGGGAACCGACAGAACCGAGGGGACCGACAAGGGAACCGACAGCAGAATCGGGGGACCGACAAGGGAACCGACAGCAGAATCGAGGGGAACGATAGCAATAACCGACGCCAGAACCGAGGGGACCGACAGGGAACCGATGAAGATGAGAAAGAAGCAGGATAGCCAAGACAGAGACTACGTAAAGGATGGAACAGCTAGCACGAGACCTCAAGCGTTTCGTAGGACTCAATGCCAATCCGATAAGGGAGCGTTCTCGACTTCACAGCCTCTACCTCGACCAACCGCCACCACAACAAAGACGAGTACACATTCAAGGGAATCCCGCACTTTGAAGAGAAACTCAAGGTACTCTTCACGGGAAACAGATTGTTCGAATCGCCCGCCGAGGCTACATTCGAGACAAGAACTCCAAAGCGTAAGGAACCGTAATTCATAGAAGACGCTCTCAAATGACCAAATCTACGTAGTCTTTTTTGAAGAATTCATGGAGGTGCCAAACCCGATTGACCGGGACTCCGAAACAAAGATGATCGCCATGATTGGGACAAACAGGCCAAGCTCTCGATCCCCGAACCCTCATCAAGCACCCAAAGAATGCCACCGAAGAACCGGGGTAACTTTCACCGGACCAAGGGCAACCTGCAGAATCGAAGACAAGCCGGGCATGCACCCACATCTCCCTAAACCCGGTCTCAAACCCTCTCGAGCCGCCTCCTGTAAAAGTCCAGTCCTCTGAGTCGTCCAACGGCCTTATGCCGAAAGACTATGATAATGTAGCCAACCATGTATTTCCTTTCTCGTTTAATGAAAAAGTTTGACCTTTCGGAGTATCCTCTCATTGCCACTTTAACAACTGATAAGTTAATAAACAACTTAAAAGACGTTAATAACTCAATTGATAAAGAAGCAGACACATTAAATGAACAATACATTAAAGAAGTTCTAGAGCGTGTAGTTAACCAAGAGGACAACAGGGCCCAAGCTGCCGAAGAGTTTATGACCAAAGTGAACCCGGGGTCGGCGCAAGAGCCTAAAGAGACACAAGTGGGCGCTTTTCGCCGATGCGGAAAAGAAGCCCCGATAAGCCTCCTTCGGGAGTATGTTGACGTGTTCGCCCGGTCATACTAGGACATGCCAGACTCGATCCTCGATCGTGGAGCACAGGATTCCCCCGGATCCCGAATCCAAGCCTCACAAACGTAAGCCGCGCAAGATCAAGCCAGAGTGGTCCTTGCAAGTTAAGGAAGAGATTGAGAAAATGCTCCGAGTTGGTTTCATCGTAGTGATTGAGTACCCGACTTGGCTCTCCAACATCGCGACGATCACCAAGGCCAATGGAAAGGTCGATGTCAGCGTGGATTTCCGGATCTCAACAAGGCCACTCCTAAAGATGATTTCCCATCGCCTAACATCGACATGCTAGTCGACACCACGGCAAATTTCGAAGTAAAATCCTTCGTGGATGGGTTCGCCGGATACAACCGCATCAAAATGTTCGAGGAAGATCAAGCCAAGATCGCTTTCACCACTCCGTGGGGACATACTCGCTACACCTGGCCATGCCGTTCGGCCCGAAGAACGCCTCGGGGCTACTTACCGGCCGCAACACCCTCTTCCATGACATGATTCACAAAGAAATCGAAGTATATGTCGACGACATGATCATCCACTCAAGAGGATCGACATGCAAAGACATGACAGATCTCGAGAAAGTTCTTCAACCGTACTCGTAAAGCACTCCATGAGATTGAACCTCGCCAAGTGCACCTTCGGCATCAAGCAAGGTAAAGGTACCGGGGTACATGGTCACGTAAAGAGGTATCGAAGCCGATCCGAAGAAAATTAAGGCCATCATCGACATGAAGCCGCCTGCACTCGGCGTAAGTGAAGAGTTTTATGGGAAGACTTCAAGACATCAGCCGCTTCATCAACCAGCTTGACATCTTCTCTCGCGAGCCCATGTTCAAACCGATGAAGAAGAATGCCGACATCAAATGGGACTCCGAGTGCCACAGCCTTTCGAGAAAATCAAGACATACTTGGTGAATCCCCCAATTCCGTGCCCGCCACATGAAGACAAGCCACTACTCCCGTATCTCGACAATAATGTACACGTCAATTGGAGCAATGCCGGCACAAGAATAGAAAGATTCCAAGGTTGAGCATGTAATCTACTTCGTAGCCGGAAGCTTCAAGGAAGTGAACTCAACTACTCAAAGACTAAAGAAAACTTGTACCGCCTTGGTATGGGTAGTCGGGAAACCGAAACACTACATGCAGCCACATTCGCTCTCTGTCTCCAAAATGGACCCCGTCCGATATCTCTTCGACAAGCCATCCCCGTCAATGCGACTAGCCAAGTGGTCATTCTTCCCGGCCGAGTTCGACATCAAGTACATGGTCGAAAATCAACAAAGGGCGCAGTAATGGCGCATCACCCGGCCGACTTCCCAAGCAAGGAGCCTAAGGGTCCCGATCCGCAATTTCGCACGACGGAATCTTTCGCACTCGACAACAAGAAATCGCCGGCAACTCTTCTTCGATGGGGCAGCCAACAAGAAGGGGAATGGTATTGAATGCTCCTTATCGATCCCAAGGACGATCATACTCCCATAACCATCAAGCCGAATTTTCAAATAACCAACAATGCAAACAGAATACGAAGCATGTGCAGCCGATCTGGAAGCCGCCCTCGAGCGCAACATTTCAGAACTGGAAGTATACGGAGACTCAGCATTGATCATCAATCAAGTATCCAACAAATGGAAGACGGTAGATTCTGGCATTCAGAAGTACCACGCATACATGGAGGAGCTCATTGCTCAGTTCAAGGACATCTCTTTCCACTATTTGCCAAGAGATAGGAACCGCTTCGCAAATGCCCTGGCAACCCTCGCCTCTCTTGTCAAAATTTCCGATGGGAAATCGCAAGAAACCCTCGTAATAGGCACGGAAACACCCGCTTATTGCTGTGAGATCGAAATAAAAAAAGAAACGATCGACGAACCCTGGTACAATCAAATATACCAGTACCTCCAAAACGGAGAAGCTTCCTTCACAAATGAAGATGGAAAATACAAAGAAGGGATCAAAGCCAAAAACTTGATGGCATTAAAACGCCTGGAATCCCATTTCGTCATTCTGGGGGGTATGTTGTATAAGAAGCGCCACCAAGGACCACTCCTTCGGTGTGTAAACAAAGAGAAAGCCAGCGAGCTAATGAATGAAGTTCACAACGAAACCTGCGGTCCGCACATGAACGCCAGAGCATTGACACAGATCATTCTCCGTATGGGATACTATTGGATATCGATGAAAACAGACTGCATCCAGTTCGTCCGAAGCTGCGATAAATGTCAACGGTTCTCCAACCTCAATCACATCCCTCCTCATGAACTCTATTGCATGACTACACCATGGCCTTTTGCCACATGGGGAATCGACGTCATCGGCAAGATCACTCCACCAGGGAGCAATGGTCACGAGTTTATTCTAGTCGCAGTCGACTACTTCACCAAATGGGTAGAAGCCAGATCGTACAAGGTACTGAATTCCAAGAAGGTGGCCGAGTTCATCAAAGAGAACATCATGTGCCGATACGGAGTGCCCAACGAGATCATATCCGATAATGGGACCCACTTCGAAGGAGATTGTGACCAACTGCTGATCGAATTCAGAGTCACGTGTCACAAGTCTTCTCCTTACAGACCACAAACAATGGTACAGTAGAGGCAGCAAACAAGACTCTCACCATGATAATCAGAAAGATGACCACCAGAGGTCGGGACTGGCCCGAAAAGCTACATCTAGCCCTCTGGGGATACAGAACATCAGTCAGAACCGCCACAGGGGAGACTCCGTTCGCGCTTACCTACGGAATGGAAGCAATGTTACCCGTGGAATTGGAAATTCCATCCTTCCGAGTCCTCTTGGAAAACGGGATCAATGAAGTCAAATGGCTACAGAGCCGTCATGACGAACTTGCTCTACTCGACGAGCGTAGATTGAAAGCCATGGAGCACACTCGAGCCTACCAGAGCAGGATGGCCCGAGCATTCAATAAGAAAGTCAAGATCCGAGACATTAGAGAAGGCGACTTGGTGCTAAAGGAAAAGCCTCCTACGCAGACCAATCCCCTCGGAAAGTGGGAGCCTACCTGGATAGGATCGTTCGTGGTACAAAGAATCTTCTCCGGAGGAGCCATGAAGTTAGCAGATTTGGACGGGAACCCTTTCGTTAACCCCGTGAACGGAAGCAAGCTCCACAGATACTTCATTTGAGGAAGAGCACGAGTCAACTCTCCTTCCCCATACACCACCCCTCAGTAAAATTAAAGTGCCAAAAGAGTAATACCCAACTGGATACATTCCCACTAATGATCCAGGTAAAAAATAGGGTCGCACTTCTTTTGTCTTTGTTTTTCTCAAATTCACCTAAAAGTGTCGAACTACGGTGACCTGAGCCCCTTAGTCCAATTGTAAAAGGGGAACGTAGGCAGCCATCATTGGTTCGGTCTCAAAAACAAAAAAATATAATAAGCATCAATTGCTTGTGTTTCGAAAAACTCTTTTCAATTAACCTACAAATTCATTACGGTTAAAACAATCTTTGATGAGTTCAAGCACGGTCAACTCTTGACTCGCTACACGCTAGCAAAACTATAATAAAACATTAATCGCTTAATGTGTCCGCAATGACAATGGGTGGATACTTCCTGACAAAGAAGGTCAACCTAGTTTCCCGTACTTGGTCCTTCATCCTTCTTCCCCTTCCCTTTCCCACGGCGAGTGTTCTTCACCTTCACAGGGAATATTCTGGTAGTCCTTCTACCTGGCTCAGGGACCCTTCTCGATGCCTCCGTCAAGCCTGTAGCTGTCAACGCAGCCCTTTCCCTAGCTCTATCTTGAGTTGCCTTGCTTCGAGCCATCATAATCGTGCTTTGATTGGCCTCCCGATCAGCATTGGCCTCATAGTCAGCCATATCATTCCCAGTACGATTCCGAGGGTTAGCCCCCGCTTCGGTCCTCCTCAAGGTCGAGCTGTCAAGGTGATCAGCACCCAACAGCTCACTCTGTCTCCACAAGATAGCCATCTCGTGTCTCCCCTATACACTCTTCGTACTGCTTTGATATCAAGCGTAAATGTAACAAAGGCCCCTTCCTATGAAAGAGAACCCTCGGGCAGAAAGGACGTGTATTGCCACCACCGTGTGAGCGGCAATAGCGTCGAAGGATCTTCCATCGCCAGAGATCCCACCTCGAAGGTAGCAAGATGACTCAAGCTCGCCAATGGCACCTCGCCCACTGCATCGTCGCAGAACCAACGATGGAATGTAGAAAGACGTCCGAGATGCCCCGACACTCGACAACCAAGTGACCCTCCCGAGCGGTCTGACAAGTCTGTAACTTCCAGTGGGGGACCCACCATCGCAAGTGATGCGTGCGGAGTCTGGCCATCCAGAGCTCCAGCTCAGCCTGATTGCCCCCTATTACCAGAGGACGTCAAGAAAAGGACCAAGCGTCACAAGACATTGGCACCTCGGGCATCATCTACAGTCTCTCTCTCAACCACATGGTAAGCATAGCGGGACTCCCTCCCCACATGTATCGGTTGCCGGTCGCCATCCGACCTATGCCCAGGAATGTCTCGCCCAGAACCAAAGGCACGATGTATCCCCCGTTCCGGCACTGCCTCACTAGGTCCAGTACACTGTGATGGCACACACCCAGGGACGTGAACGTGAACAAAGTAGCGATCGCGCACAGATCAAACGCGTCCCACGCAAAAATGCTCCCCTCAGCTCTGGAAAATCTATCGGGCAGTCCCGAAATGTTGACATAATCAGTGTTCAGTATCAGCATCCCGTATGCTTCTCCAGCCGAGATACCAAGCAAAGATACTAGCTTTTCAACAGTGGCCATGTGTAAGTGCTCCAATTTGAGCTTGTTAGAATTTTCGTTAGAAAATTAACGAAAGTTATAACATTTCTAACAATTCCTAACAATCCTAACTTTCCTAACAAAGTGAGGGTAAAATGGGCATTGTTATTTAAGGTTAAACCTTAAAAAGAATCTTAAAAAGAAAAACAAAAGAATAAAACCACAAATAGCAATGGCCGGAGACACAAAACCGGCCGTTAATTTGAATTTTGAAAAAGATTATTCTTCTTGTCCAAAGCCGAAGCCGCATTTAATGAACAAAGGCACGCCGAGGGGATCCATCCGCGCGGATGAGTTTGCTATTTTCAGTAGGGCTATAAATTGAGCCCTCCAAATACAAAAATAAGGAGGAAGAACACATTTTGCACCGAACCTCAAGCGAAATATAGAGAGAAAACAAAGGAGAATTCTTCAAGAATTGTCACCTTTTTCTCTCCAATCTTTCCCAACTCATATTCATCCACTCACTCTCATATTAAATCCCTAAACACTCATACACTCAAGCCAAACACTCAAGAACACAAGGAAGATTGGTAAACCCTCCTCCTCCTAACCCTAAATCTCAACCATGCATGCATCTTCAAACTACAAAATGTAGTTCTTTCATCTTCTTGCTCTAGATCTAAGAAGATCACCATGGAAGACCATCTCCATGGATGATCTTCTACAAAGATCAAAATTATTTTTAAGCTTTCTTACTTTCTTGCAAAGAAAACTCATTTTCAAAACCCTAAAAACCATTTTCAAGCATAAAATCTTGATTTCAAAGGATAAAATTCCCTTCCCAAGCAAATGAAATGCTTAGTCCTAATGTACTTAAGGATGGTTTGGTATAGTTGATTCACCACTAAAATGTCTAGTGATCACTAACCAAAACCTAGGGAAATGGGGACAAGCATGGATGCAAAACCCCTTAAAATCATATTTTCTTTCTTGAGAAGTTGCTGTCCAGTAGCAATTTTCTCAGACCTCAGTCCATGGTCTTAATTTTTGGACACAGATGAACTTGGAATTTGGTGTTGACTACAAAATACTTTTTGTAGCCAACATCCAGAGCTTTCCAGACATATTTTTACCTTATTTTTTGGGTGAGTAAAACTCCTCTTTTCAAATTTTCTTTCAGAGGCTAGTTCATCAGCTTCTGAGAATCCAGATCTCATATCTGAGGTTTCCAGAAGGTTTTGACCCCTCAAATCTTCTCCAAAATGGAAAATTCCTTCGCACAAACTTTATTTAAGGTGTCTAGAACAACTTTCATTCTCTGAGTTTATCCAGATTATGAAGTTTTAAGACCCTTGAATCCCTTTTAAAATCAAAGGTCCACTGCCTTTTTCATTCTGGCAGAAATGGCTCTCAACTTCAAAAGGTCTTTTGAGTACCAAATCTCAATCCAAAAATCTTCCAAAAATCATGGGATCAGTTTAAAGTCTTAAAAAGATATCCCAATTTTTACTTTTCTGAGTTTCAACTTATTTTGGCCAAAACACACACACACACACACACACAAATGATTTTCAGCTTGGAAGACTCGCTTTACGAGGCGCGTCGGTGCACACTAACGTCCTTCCCGACGCGTAACATGACCTCCGAACCTAAATCTCTGATCTCGGGCTTTTTCAAAGTTTTGGCCTTCAAAATTAAAATGGCGTGGCGACTCCGTTTTTCCGGTTTTATTTGGTTTTTCAAAGAAACGCAAAAATCGAATTTTTCCCGCGAATGGCAACATCATCACAAGGGGCGACTCCGCCTGGGACTAAGCTTTTTAATAAAAAATGGTATTCGGTATATTGGTGGAAACCACTAAATTTCCCGTTATCGCCTCCTAACACGAGTCGGGGATAAATTGTGGTCTAACAATCCCACGTACCGGTATCACCGTTTTCAAAAAAAAAGCTTTTGAGGGTCAAGCTTCCGTCCCGCTTTGAAAATCATTTTTGTGTGTGTGTTGATTTTTGCACAGCTTTCATGTTGTTTTGGCCGCCGAGAAAGTCAAAATTTTGACCGTCGGAATAATGTCCCTAACTCGTCGGAATTTTCGTGCTTATGTGCTCATTAAAATTTTCAAAAAAATTCAAAAAAAGGATTTTCAAAAAAAGAAAATTTCCAAAAAAATCATGCATCATATTTTTAAGACACATAAAAAATTTCTATTTTACTCGTAAAAGAATATAGATCGCTTGCACACTACGCGCACGTGACCGTACACCGCACACTACGTCCTTAACCCGGGAAATCCTTGTCGCGGTCCGTTTGGTCTTATTACGCCTCTGATGAGCACAGACTACCCAAACATCCCACGGAGCCTCGTGTCGACTACGCACTTGTCCGTGACACACTTTGTCCGAGACCCGGTTGGTTTTTAGTCCGGTCCGTGTCATGCCCCCGTCCGTGTATAGACCTTTCCTTTCAAGCCTTTGTCGGCATACCGACTCAATATCTTTCGGGTCCCTAATCGCCGAAGTTCCGCCGGTTTTCCGCCGCAGACTTTGACCAAGATATTGACCGGCGCCGACTTCGGTTCCGATCGGCACAAATTATACACCGACTCCCAAAGATTGACACCGAGTCATCAAGGATTAATGACTATTCCATGCCTAATTACGGCTTAACCGACGACAAGTCAAGATCAATCGTGGACGCTTATCGCCCAAATCATGCCGACTTTTTGTCGAGCTCCTGACATGATCTTGACTTTCGACGTCGCCTTGTCCGTAATTTACATCGAATGCTCGTTAAGACTCGATTACCCGCCGACTTTTAGGATCGTTTTTCTTTCGGTCGGTGGGACCCGCTTGCCCTATAGGACCCTCGCCCGGGCCGCCCACCCCGGGAGGTCGAAATACAGTGGAATACGAGGGGCTTATAGACGTAGTGACGGGGCCCACCGATCCAGAATCGTAGTAGTTTGCGAAAAGAAGAGCAATCTTTTCCAACCGATTAGGATAATAAAACATGTTTTAAGTAAACGTGAACAAATAATCGCATGTTGCATGAGCCTAAAGCCCAAACACCTACCCTCCTTCCATTCCTGCACATCCGAACCTTCATGTCCTTTCCCCGCAGCCTCCGCACAAAGCTTGGTTTCGGCACCGGTCACCGTTTGATCGCTGGGAAGAGTCAAGCGCGTCATCGCCTTCGCCATTTGTTCCGACTCCGGTTTCGTAATGTCCGCATCGCCCGGTAATGATGGGGATAACGTCACTCCGCCTCCCGGACCCTCGACAGAGCAACAAATGGAATCCGCTAGCGTAACGTATGAGGTTACGACAGAAGCACAAACAAATGTACTTTATGGAGGCTATTAAGAGTCACGGTCCGGCCGCCACCAATCCCGATGGCACCTTCACCGTGGAAGAAGACGAGGATGCCAACCCCACTCTCGCCGCCCGATTACACCAGATGCCGCCACCCACCTCCTACGGTGCCACTACCGTAACCCATGCTCCTCGACTTTCGGGTCACCAGCCTCCCCAACCACGTACCACCGGATCCACGCAGCTCGACGGCACAAATCAATGGGGCAAAATCAAGCACGGAATGTCTTCTCATGGTTGGGGCTATCTCGAATGCCACAGCCTAATCGGGATCCTCCTCGCCCGGAACCGATCAATCCGACCCTCACAAAGAATACCACAGCTCGAATGCCGCCACAACTTGGTTCTCGGGCCACAGCCGTGAGCCCTCCTCGTAATGCACTAGTTCACCAAGCCTCACACAAATCCATTCCTCACTCACTTCTATGGGTTACCAAGCCTCCATCCCTGTCATCCGAATCACCAGACCGCAGCATTCTCAGTTACACACCTTCACCACAAGCACCCACGCACCAACAATCCGGACAAAGCTCGCACTCAAGCCTACTTACGGGCCCCACTGAAATCCAAGTTATCCGGCCACATCGGGCTGCCCCCACCTACTTTGCCGCTTGAAAATCAACAAAGAAGCCGCAAGGTTCTATCCTTTTGCTCAGTGCTCCTACTCATGCTCCCCTGTGGTAACTCACCCCAGACGTTTTCACCTACGTCCCCGGACCGGCCGTTCCCTCCACCTCGCCCGCTCCAAAGGGTAGCTCCTCTCTAGCTCACCCACTAGCTTGAATGCCATGGTTCCGCCACAAGACCCTCATCCGGCCCGGTTCATGGAACAACACAAGGAAATGAAAGCGCAGACGCCGAACCGATCGCCAAGAAGTCCGCCTTCCGCCTACGTGCACTGACTCCATTGTTCCTCGCCCCACAAATTCGTGATGCCAAATCTGGATCTCTTTGATGGGACCGCATGTCCCAAAACCCATTTGGACACATATACCTTGGCGATGAAAGCCAAAGGATGTACCAATCGCCAGCCTGGCCGACTATTTCGCCTATCCTTGAAGTCCAAAGGCCTTAAAATGGTTCTTCCGTTTGAAACCCGAAGCCGTGGCCACATGGGACCAGATTACCAATGCCTTCACAGAGAAATATAAGGCCAACTTGGAATGGGAAACAAATAGGGTTGACCTACAAACAACAAGGCAGGCCCCGATGAGAATGTTGGGGACTTCTACAAGCGGTGGAATCTCGAAACTCGTGAAATGGCCATCCCTCCTTCCGAAGAGGAACAACCGGACATCTTCCACCATGCTTGAAACCACATCCGAGAGCCTCCTCGCCACTTCCCATACTCGACTTACGGGCCATGGTTAACTCGCAGCCTAAGTTTGAAAAGGCCTACACCGCAACCGGCCGCCGCACTCGCCACGTATATCGGGCTCCTCCCGCAAACACCGCCTCGCCTCGCCAAAGGCAAAGAGACGATTAACTATGCGGGACAGAATGTAATAACACGACTCCTTTTGCTCCCAGAAACCGGCCGAGCCTGCATCGCGGGTCATAAATCTCGAAAACTTTGGAATGCCCCCGAATGACATCTTTAGGGATCGGTGAAAGAAGGCTTGCCGCGGCCTTTGGAGAATTTCCAACCCGTAAATCCGAATGCTCCCGTGGATACTACAAAGTATTGTGCCTTTCATCAAGCTCACTGACATCCGATCGATACCGCTTTACTCAAAAGGCAATTCAGGCTAATAGAGCAAGGAAAGTTGGAAGGCCCCGAGGGGCCCAACACAGCCAAAAATCCGCCGCCACGGAACCATAATCGTGTGAATATGATTGAATGCGGAGAATCTTCACACGCCCAGAAGATGCCGATGAAGGTCCCCAAATACCCGTGGCCAATCTCGTCGAGGATCCCGACCCGGATTCCCCTCGCCTCGAGGATATCGAACGAATCAACCCATCTTGGTCTCATGTCGTAGACTCCTTGCAAGAATACGAGGCCCGCTATTTTTCGGTGAAGGGAAGGCCGATACCGAAGAACCGGGGCCGTTCCGCTCGTAACACGAAAGAACCATTTATACAAGATGGTTAGAACAATCAAGAAAGATTGAGCAAGAAAGTTTCCTAGCAAGCACTGCGTATCGGGGCTTATCAAAGAAAGAGGCCGAAGAGCATCTCGGAGCTAGTACACTTCGCAAAGTGGCTTTGGGAAAGCCCGAATATGATCCCGAGAACAAATAAGAATCTAAGAGGAGGATTCCTTCTATATCCTACCTCGGTGTCAAATACGTGCCACCCTCTCACTCTTCCCCGCAATTTCGGGAGGAGAAGCCGAGTCACAATTGCCGCTTCCGGAATGGGAACATATGACAACTTTGCGGCCGCACGCACCCATATTCCCCAACGGGTTTGACTGACTGCTCCTCTCACCAAATCCCTAGATGATTCCGATGACAGCAATGATGATGATGATGACGAGAGTGAAGAGCCAACTGAGGCCCCTGATCCGAAACAATCTGAACGATCATGCCGGAAATGAGCCCATGGGAGCCGTGCACAATGGTTGGTTATCGCAGTTTACGACGAAGAAACTTCGGAAGACGAATATGAGACCGAGGACATGAAGGCCATGAAGTTTCATGGATCTCGAGCACGTGGATGTCTTAGAATTCAACACCGCCACCATGCTTTGGGGAAAGGGTTTTCGTGTGTCCGATCCAGCCGATAGTCGAAGATCCGATCGAAAGAGGAAAATTAACTCCCATCCGCCCAAATGAAAAGATAACCATGGTTAGATCAAATCCACCCTTAACAAAGTAACACTCCTTGTCGTGGTTACCCAAGAAGAGGTCACCTTCCCCGAATGTATGTCGCCTTTCGTAGAAGTCCTAGAAACCGGCATGATACCGGATGCGCCTCCCACGCGTAACGCTATAATCATCTCCAACTCGAGTATTACGTAAGGGAATCGTAATGGCCGCACTATACCGGGATGAGATCGAAAGCCGCCGAGTCCCGACAATAGCGACTCTTGTTGCATGATAACTATGAGCAAGGCCGGCCATGAGAGTGAATCGAGGACGCCCTAGCTCAGGCCATCCAAGGGGCAACAACACAACCCCAAACCCGAAAGCCTCGTGACTTGGGAAGCGCTATAAGGGCCGCCAGAAGGAGCCAAGATACCACCCTCATCGTCACTAGACTCCGTCGTAACCAATGGCCAATAGCCAAAAGGGCTCCCCATCGACCCTAGCAAAGATTGAAGAAATCCACCAAGAGACGATCGATGAGGAAGTTAATCTGTTGACCCGATCTCGGCGCATCTTCCAAGGAAATCCCAAGGCGTATAAGAAGGCCACGTACCAAGCACCAAAAGAAGATCGCCGCCCCTACGCTAAGACAACAAACCTGCACTCGAAAAGAGGATCCCGTGCTCACCCTGGGCTTGAAGCAAACACAGCCAACATTTCCTCTCGGTCTCTACTCACTTCGTCTTATCCCCATAAGCCGAAGCCGGAAGAAAGCCCGGCTCGCACTCTCGTGCCTATTGATGCTACTCCCGATGATGTGGTACAATGATTGGAAACATCCACTACGGGAACATAATCACTTTCACAGATCTCGACCTCCCTCAATTTGGGGCCGATCATAATGAGCCTCTCTTCATCACACCCACTGATGAACGACGCCTCCTCGGGTCCTGTTGATAATGGGTCCGAATGAACATTCTTCCAAAGAAAGATCATGAGCTTGCTTGATATCAAGACTACAGACTTGAAGCCTTCTTCTCTCACAGCCAAAGCTTACGACTCAACATCCCGAGCAGTCCTCGGAGTTGCTACTTTAGACCTCTCGGTTTGGATGTAAATTGATACCTGTGGAATTCCATGTTATCGACATCCCGATTACTTTCAATGCCCTCTGGGAAGACCTTGGCCGCACCAAGTCAAAGGGGTCGCCTCAAGCCTCCACCAAAGGTGTGAAATTGCCTCGAATGGGGATCCGACGACCATTTACGGAGATTTAGTCACTTTAGAGGGCACAGATACGGGCGGAATACCTATTCTCGAAATCAAACATGATGAGGAAGGTCACATGCTAACGGGCTTCACTTGGCCGAGCCTCCCAAGGCCCAAGTGTGCAACATAGATCTCGACGGCCACTGATAAAATCCCACCGGTCTTGAAAATGATGAGAAAAATGAGCTATCTACCCGGCCTCGGCCTGGGAAGCGCCAACAAGGAACTTTCAAACTCATCGAAGTAAAAGGACAAAATACTCGCCACGGCCCGGGATATGAGGCCTCCCCAGCTGACACCGCAAAGGGAAAAAGATTTGAAGCCGCCACAGAAAGGTCCCGCCGACAATCCCAAATCTCTCCCCTTCACCCTAATTTGGCCGACTACTTTGTAAAGGGTCCCACACAACCAGGAAACATCACAGAGCCCACTCCTACGGCAGATGGCTAAAGCTACAGGATAGCCTCAACAAGTTCAGGAACCAAGGCTAACCCGGTCCGTAGAATGTTCCCCTGACCTACCCAAGATACCCGGGGCTACCACCGCCATGAAAAGTGAGTATACCTTCGTAGGCGTGCCTCGACTCCGGTGGAACAGCCGAGAAGCTCACAACCACTATTCCTACCGCCCAGAAGATCCGAAACCCGAATTCGAACCGACAAAGGCTAAAAGCTAAGGCCACGGAATTTCCTCGATGATTGGGATGGTCTCGATTATGCAAAGAATTGTTCGAAGAAGAAGTCCAAAGTGCCGCACCCGATTGATCTCGGCTCGGTCCAAGAGATGATAGCAGCAATTGAGAAAGGAAAACAAAAACAAAGACAGCTTCCCGAGTCATGAGGCCACCAATAGCGATGCCGCTAAGAAATTGGGAAACTCTCTCAGCCCGTCCGCGACCAAGGAGGAAATGATCACCAAGCTTGGATTGGTCCCCCGTCCCTTTGTGTCAATCTAGGACAAGTCCTCCCAGCCTCTCTCTCTCGTTAAGATCGAGTCTCTAGGGTCGTCCGACGGCCTTACGCCCGAAGACTACGAGTCTCGTAGCAAGCGCCGTATTCCCTTTCGTTTTCAATGAAATGACGAACCTTTCGAGTATCCCTTGATTGCCACTTTAACTAATGATGAATTAATTAATAAAATTTTTTTAATAATAATTCATTAGATAAAGAAGCGTATACATTAAACAAAAAAAATCAAACAACAAAAAAAAATCTTTAAGCAGTTGTCCGGGAAGAGGAAAATCGAGCCCAAGCCGCCGAAGAGATTTTGACGAGTGTGAATTTGGGAACCGCGGAAGAGCCTAAAGAGACGCAGATTGGTCATTTCTTCGAAGGAAGTGGAAAGGATGCTCGCAAAGTCCTACAAAATCCTCAATT
The DNA here is from genome assembly GCA_022495995.1 of Adenophora triphylla var. japonica. Taxonomy (NCBI): domain Eukaryota; kingdom Viridiplantae; phylum Streptophyta; class Magnoliopsida; order Asterales; family Campanulaceae; genus Adenophora; species Adenophora triphylla. Next base: position 439,421 of record JAFEMH010000262.1, read on the forward strand.
CAAAGAAAGTTGCCCTCTTCATCAAAGAAAACATCATGTGCGTATACGGGTTGCCACCGAAATCATCTCGTATAATGGATCCCACTTCGAAGGGGAATGTGAAAACCGCCGGCGGAATTCCGAATAACCCGTCACAAGTCATCTCCCTACAGCCCCAAACCAACGGAGCCGTCGAAGCAAAGAAACAAGACTCGAAAATATCATCCGAAGATGGCCGTCCAAGGCGTAGATTGGCCCGAGAAGTTACACTCGGCACTCGGGGCTACGTAACATCGCCGAACGGCAATCGGGGAAACACCGTTTGCCCTCACATACGGAATGGAAGCCGTACTCCCAATCGAGCCGGAAATACCTCGCTCCGTATACCGCCGGAAAGCCGATCAACGAGGTCGAATGGCTCCGCAGTCGCCATGACGAATTGGCCCTACTAGACGAACGCCGATTGAAGGCCATGGAACACATCCGGCCTACCAAGGAAGAATGGCCAGAGCCTTCGACAAGAAAGTAAAGCATCGGGAGATCCGAGAAGGTGATCTCGTTCTAAAAGAAAAGCCCTCACCCGTATCAACCCTCTCGCAAATGGGAGCCCGTATGGGTCGGGCCATATGTCGTCCGTAAGATCTTCTCCGAGGAGCCATGCAACTCGCAGACCTCGACGGAATCCCTTTGTACACCCAAAGGAATGGTGACAAGCCGCGCAGATACTACGCGTAAAAAAAAAAACAAAAAAACAAAAAAAACAAAAAAAAAACAAAAAAAAAACAAAAAAAACAACAAAAAAAGAGTGCTAAAAGAGTAATACCCAACTAGGTTAGAAACCCGAGAAGGGCGGCCTAGGTAAAAACAGGTTGCACCAAAAAAAAGACCAAAAAAAAAAAAAAAAAAAAAAAGAGTGCTAAAAGAGTAATACCCAACTAGGTTAGAAACCCGAAAAGGGCGGCCTAGGTAAAAAACAGTGGTTGCACCAAAAAAAAACAAAAAAACAAAAAAAAAAGAGTTCACCAAGGTTGAACTACGAAGACCTCGAGCTCCTCAAAATGAGGGGAACGTAGGCACTGAAACGGTTCGGTCTAAAGCACAAATAAAAGCCATACTTTGGCATCAATACAATTGATCGACCATGAAAGCGTCTCGAAAACTCTAAAGCAATTCAAATATTCATTACAAGTTAAAAGCTCTTTGATGAGTCTAAGCCCGATTCATTCCTACAACCGGCAACCTCGCTAAAAGAAAACTAAGATACATAATCAAACTAATGTGTCCGTCATGGCAAGAAAGGGATACTTGGAAACCTCGTAGTCACTCCAAGCCACTCGCATCGCCTCTCCCTTCTTCTTCCCCTCCGAGTCTTTCTCTTCGAACCGGAAAATGCCTGCATTCCTCCTACCAAGCTCGTATAGGAACAGGTCTATCAAACCGGCCTCTCGTCGTGGCCTTAGTAGCCCTAGCGTCATCCCTCATCTCCCGTAACCTAGCCGGTAACATAGGAGCCCTCCTCTCCCGTCTCTTGACGTAAGCCTCATAATCCGCCGCGCCGTCTCCGCTCCCGTCATGAGGATTGGCCTCGCCTCGGCCCTCCTCCTCTCGTAAATGCCAGTCCTCCGCACCCATAATGGCCTCACGCCGCCTCAAAATAGCCACCCGAGTCCCTCCTGCATGCCCCTCGTACTCAATCCAGGTACCAAGTGGTCAAGAACACCGGTCTCTGACGCTCGAGAATGACCCGAGGAGGAAAGGCATCATACCTCCATGCTCGGGAAAGAAATGGAAACACCGAGGGATCATCCATGGAAACAGGAGCCACCACCCCGGTGGCTATATCATCAAAGCCCTCCAAAGGAACTCCGCTTCCAAGCCAAACCGCCTCGGACCAGAGCCGGAATGTAGAAACCGGACCGAGAAAGCCCCTAAGCATAACCACACGGGACCCGTCCCCGAAGCACTCGCGAGTCTCCACCCGCCAATGAGGCACCAACCATCTCGATATCTTCGCCCGGCGACCCGCCATCCAACGCTCCCACGAGCCCCGATCATCAAAATCTACATCAACACCTCTCCCGGCAAAAGTCCAAGGCCTCGATCATATCGTAGGTTTCCCGAAGAACCCCCAAACGCTCCATCGCCCACAGGTCAAGAGAAACGGGCCGCCTCGCGCATGTACCGCCGTCCGGTAGCTAACTGCCGAGAGCATGAAAAGTCTCCCCAAGAATCAAAGGAACGACATCTCTCGCCTGTGCGACAGCCAACGACAACATCCAGCAGAGACCGATGGCATCCCAAAGGAATAGACCATGAACAGGTGCCAAACATACAAAGTGCAAAGGCATCCCAATAGGCATCATCCACCAAGCCTAGGCCCCTAAATCTGTCGGGAAGACCGGAAATATCGAAATGATCGGGACCGCGGATCATACCTTGCGCTTCCTCCGGGAAAGATGAAGGAGGACGCACACCGTCAACAAAAGAAGCCCCTCCGGCAAAGGGACCGCTATCTCTTCCACCTCCGACCTCCAAGCAAGGCCCGAAATTCTTCCACAATGAACAATCTCGTTGAAGGAAAGGCAAAAGACATGCCTTCTAGTATCCCAAAACGAAGAAGAAGCTCTTAAGAGGTCATAATCCGGAACCAATTCTTTGAGAGACCACAAGCATCGTACCTTGTACCTTTCTTCAAAGAATGATCTTCTCTCGTGCATGATCTCCCTACACCACTCCTTGAACTTTTCAAAGAACAACATTTGCATTTCTTTGGACAATTTTGGAGAATTTTTGGCCATTTCCATGGTTTTTCTCTCTTTCTCCCGAAAATGGTCTGTTTGACCGGAGGTTGAAGAGGATATTTGAATTTGAAATAAAGCAAGACCAGGTCTCGAACCAAAATTAAAGGACAATGTCGATGCCGCCCTATCCGCGCGGATGGGATTGCTTTCCCAAAAAAAAATCTGCAATGCCCAAGCCGCTACACCAAAAGAGGAATATTCCGTCCGTTGCTCGAAACCCGTGCAAAAACCTCCCCAAACCACCCATATACCAAACACCCTTGCAAAAAAAAACCAAGGCTCATGCAACACTGCATTCATATTGCATTGCATTCATAAAATAAAATCCTAAATTATTACATTCCAAAAAAAAAAAGAGAGTGTGCAAAAAAAAACAAACAAACATAAATAAAATCCTAAATTATTACATCCAAAAAAAATGTGCATAATCTGTACAAATCTAAATCTCAAAAATAAAAAAAAAATCAATCGGAGTCTCCAGCGCCCGATGTCTCCCCGCCCTCTTGCGACTCGGGCCCGCTCCTCAGAGCCCCGAAAATCTCAGCTCGAATCGTCCTCGTCTCCAGAGAGAGGCTCGCCGTCAGACCAACCGGCACGCTCCGATAGGGCAAGCCGAGATCTCGCGAAAAATCGTATCCGAAGGTGAAGGCGTCGGACTCCCGCACGTACGAAGACGACCCGCCATGCCGCCAAACGTGTCCTCGCCCGTGTGGATCCCCGAGAATGACGTGATCCGAAGGCGCACCGCGCGGATCAAGGAGAGGAGACAAAGGAGTCTCGAAGAAGTCTCGAGCGAATAGGGGAAGCTCTCCCGTCTCGATGTGCGCCGCCGTGGTCGCTCGCTCTAGCCTCGAGGAGCCCCGCAAGCGACCATCCTCCCGATGAATCTCTTGGCCCCGATCACTTGCTTCGTCGCCTTCTCGACGACCACCTCCGAAAACCGCACAAAAGCAAAAGCGTCAAAAAAAAAAAAAGAGGTGATGCTAAAGATGATGAAACAAAGGAAAGAAAAGAAGGGGAAAAGGTGAAACCATACCTTCATACCCTGACGAGGCCGGAAAGCTCGTGGAAGTCGCCGGGCCGAGGGATCTCGCACCCTCAATCGGACTCCCATCCCGGATATAGGAAAATCCGTCCGAGGGTACCGCGGATCCCAAGCCCCTCCCTATCCGTAACCCGAGGCATCCTCGCCTCCTCAAGACGAATGTCGCATACGGCTCAATCGCCACGAAGTCCGAGAAGTGCCGACCGCTTCGGTAATCATCCCAGTCACTGACCGATCGCCGGTGCATCATATCGGCGGGAGGCTCCACCGGTGTCCTCAAAGGCGAGTTCACGCCATGCCGGCGCGTCACCCTCTCTCCCGTATAATATGCATCGCAGTCGACCCTCAAAATCCTCCGCCGCACCGTCCCGTATCTCGCCCTTCACCGCGCTTACCTCAAAGCGATCCTGTGGGAAGAATATCATCCCCTCATCCGTCTCGGCCTCCGTCAAAGGAAGGCAATCCGCGTACCCGAGAGTCGTACGCCCCCGGAGCTTATCTTCTCCCGGCATGCTTGGACCAAGATCGCATGGCCGGATACGCCCGACGTACTCCGCCACCGCCGCCACACCGTGACGTGGAAAAACTCCAACGCCCATACCGCGAAAGGTAAAAATCCAATCAATCCAAAGGCAAATAAAAGTGTGTGCTCAAAAGAAGAGAGGGAAAGCAAAAAGAGAGCTTATACCTCCAGTGGCAAACTCGAAGCAAGATAAGGAGCTCACAGCTCTTCCTACTGTACCTATCAAGAGCAAAATAAAGCTCGCCACTCGCCTCTCCCCACGAGACATCTCCGCCGTCTCCATGTCCTCCAAGGACCTCAAGAAGGCAAAGACCGCCGTCCCTCAAAGCATGCCCAAAGAGGGTGCTCGAAAAGGCAAACCACAAGAAGGCCCCGGCAACTGATCGGCGCCTATCCTCTCCTCCCTGCCTCATAACTCGCTATGGTCTCCACGATCTTGCCGTAGACCACGGCATACTCCATCCCCATCCCCTTTTGGGAATAGGGAAAATCCCGTAAGAGCTCGCAGATCGGCATCGCCGTAGCCATCCCGCCACTCAATGCCGCGTCCATTAAAGGACAGCCCGTGATCGCAAAGATAGTCGGAGGGCGTAACCGTAGCCTCGCCCGTAAGAAGTGGAAGGTGCGGGTCGCGTCCCACCAAGGCCGCGCCGCAGCAAACATCAAGCCCTTGCTCTTAGGGAACTTGACCAGCCCCCTCAAGCACTCAACGAACTCCCAGAGCCCCGTCTCAACAACAATCTGTCTCGGACTCGGCAAAGCTCCTCGGCCCGCATCCGGAAGCCGGTCCCACAAGTCAATCACAGACTCCACCGATCCTCGAGTCTTCATCTTGTTCACCGCTCCGTCACAAAACGGTTTCCGCCCGTAAAAAAAAAAAAAAAAGAGAAAATGTCAAAAAGATTGCATTTGCATTTACATTAAAAAAAAAAAAAAAATTCGACAAAGATAACAAAGATACAATGAGCATAGCCCCATTTTTCTCGCATGAAAGAAAACAATTTTCAAGAAGTCCCAATGCATTCATCAAAAAAAAAAAAAAAAAAAGATGCATTCCTACGGAAGTAAAAACTCCGTCCCATTTTCAACAAAAAAAATGCATACATGCATATCATCCATCTCACATGCAACGGGAGGAAAAATCCGTCCCACTTTTCAAAAAAATCCTAAACATACATACATCCCATATTGGCAAAATGCTCATTCTTTCCAAACAAAATGCATGCATTGCATCATCATTCATCAATATCAAAATTCAATTTCAAAAAAAAATCATCATCATCAACATGCAATATTCAATTTCAAAAAAAAATCACAATTCTTCGAATTTTCACATGTAATTTTCGAATTGAAAAAAAAATGTGGCAAAAATGCCAATTCTTTTTCCCAAGCAAAATGCACATTTTGGGTTACTCATATACTCATTACAACATGCAAAGCATCAAAATCAAGATTCAAAGCCAAGAACATCAATCATTCGAATTTTCAAAAAAAAAAATTCAAAAATCACCCAAAATTCAATTTTCAAACAAGAAATCAACAAAGGGATCAAAGGGTTTCAAAGTATACCGTTCGGAGATGCGGATCCGAAGCCCAATGTTGCCAAGCACGGGTAATGCTCCTCCTCAACCGATTGCGAAAGATTGTAATGCCTCCTCATCCGGACGAGCTCCAACCGCCTCTCCGCTACCGGGCCACGTCCCTGGCCTTGAAAAGCGCCTTCCCGTGTTCCATTGCTCAAAATCGAAGAAATCGGAAGATTTTTGAAGCTTTTTGGCCAAAAATGGCGGATTTGCACTTTCTCTCTCTCTCGTAATTTTCTCGCAAAACCGAATGGGAAGAAGAAAAGGGCGTCCTAATTAATACCCCGACTTTCCAAACCCTATCCGCGCGGATAGATTGCAAGGGTCAAAATGACCCTTTTGCCCCTTAAAATTTCAGACTCGCAATTCTCCCCAACTTGACAAAGTTAACCAAAGTTAACCAAAGTCACCCTTGTCAAGAAAATCATCCCCTCAAACGTAAGACCGAGTGCCCCGAGAAAGATAACGAGATCCCGTATCTTTCATCAAAATTACCCCTGCAAACGTAAGACCGAGTGCCCCGAGAAAGATAACGAGATCCCGTATCTTTCATCAAAATCTTCCCCTAGCCAAACGTAAGACCGAGTGCCCCGAGAAAGATAACGAGATCCCGTATCTTCATCAAAATTACCCCTAAGCCAAACGTAAGACCGAGTGCCCCGAGAAAGATAACGAGATCCCGTATCTTTCATCAAAATTACCCCTAAGCAGCCAAACGTAAGACCGAGTGCCCCGAGAAAGATAACGAGATCCCGTATCTTTCATCAAAATTACCCCTAGCCAAACGTAAGACCGAGTGCCCCGAGAAAGATAACGAGATCCCGTATCTTTCATCAAAATTACCCCGGCAGTCAAACGTAAGACCGAGTGCCCCGAGAAAGATAACGAGATCCCGTATCTTTCATCAAAATTACCCCTATAGCCAAACGTAAGACCGAGTGCCCCGAGAAAGATAACGAGATCCCGTATCTTTCATCAAAATTACCCCTAGCCAAACGTAAGACCGAGTGCCCCGAGAAAGATAACGAGATCCCGTATCTTTCATCAAAATTACCCCTGCAGTCAAACGTAAGACCGAGTGCCCCGAGAAAGATAACGAGATCCCGTATCTTTCATCAAAATCTTCCCCTATAGTCAAACGTAAGACCGAGTGCCCCGAGAAAGATAACGAGATCCCGTATCTTTCATCAAAATCTTCCCTATAGCCAAACGTAAGACCGAGTGCCCCGAGAAAGATAACGAGATCCCGTATCTTTCATCAAAATCATCCCCAAGCCAAACGTAAGACCGATTTCCTGCACGAATACGTCCGATTTTCCTCAAAGAAAGGCTAACGAAATCCCCAAAGAAAGTTAACGGAATCCCAAAAGCCAACGGAATCTCGAGTAGTACTCGAACTACGAAAGGGCTTGATTCCCACTAGGGATACGTAGGTAGCCTATCATTAGGTCCACCTCGACCAAAACGGTCACCCTCTCCTTCGGCGCCAGACAAAGTCCACCGAAAGGCCATTTCAAATTAAGGTCCGAGGCGCCTAAAAAGCCATCATCATCAAGGTTCGAGGCACCTAAAAGCCATCTTCAAGGTTCGAGGCACCTAAAACGCCATCTCCAAGGTTCGAGGCACCTAAAACGCCATCTCCAAGGTCCGAGGCACCTAAAACGCCATCTCCAAGGTTCGAGGCACCTAAGACGCTATCACTAGGAAAGCGATAAATCGCAAAATCCCCAGAGAATGATACCCGTCGACCAAAAATGGTCATTCCTATCCCCACAGAGCGGATAGCCATCGACCGAAAATGGTCATCTCTTATCCCCAAAGCAGAAGTTTCTTTCCAAAGAACCGATCGTAGAACTCGCTCATCGTGTTCGAGGCACCTAAAACGCCATCATCTCCGTGGTCAAAGACCCGAACTACGATCGGCTTGATTCCCATTCGGGATACGTAGGTAGCCTATCGCTAGGTTCACCCACCCGATCACTCGATCATCCCGCCAAATATGGAGCCTACTCTTATCGACGACCCCGCTTCCTTCGAAAGCGCCGTCGCCGAGGGGCTACCGTAAGTGCTCCAATTTGAGCTTGTTAGAATTTTCGTTAGAAAATTAACGAAAGTTATAACATTTCTAACAATTCCTAACTATCCTAACATTTCTAACAAAGTGAGGGTAAAATGGGCATTGTTATTTAAGGTTAAACCTTAAAAAGAATCTTAAAAAGAAAAACAAAAGAATAAAACCACAAATAGAAATGGCCGGAAACATAAACCGGCCGTTAATTTGAATTTTGAAAAAGATTATTCTTCTTGTCCAAAGCTGAAGCTGCATTTAATGAACAGTGCACGCTGAGGGGATCCATCCGCGCGGATGAGTTTGCTATTTTCAGAGGGCTATAAATTGAGCCCTCCAAATACAAAATAAGGAGGAGAGAACACATTTTGCACCGAACCTCTCGCGAAATATAGAGAGAAAACAAGTGAGAATTCTTCAAGAATTGTCACCTTTTTCTCTCCAATCTTTCCCAACTCATATTCATCCACTCACTCTCATATTAAATCCCTAAACACTCATACACTCAAGCCAAACACTCAAGAACACAAGGAAGATTGGTAAACCCTCCTCCTCCTAACCCTAAATCTCAACCATGCATGCATCTTCAAACTACAAAATGTAGTTCTTTCATCTTCTTGCTCTAGATCTAAGAAGATCACCATGGAAGACCATCTCCATGGATGATCTTCTACAAAGATCAAAATTATTATTTTAAGCTTTCTTACTTTCTTGCAAAGAAAACTCATTTTCAAAACCCTAAAACCATTTTCAAGCATAAAATCTTGATTTCAAAGGATAAAATTCCCCTTCCCAAGCAAATGAAATGCTTAGTCCTAATGTACTCCCAAGGATGGTTTGGTATAGTTGATTCACCACTAAAATGTCTAGTGATCACTAACCAAAACCTAGGGAAATGGGGACAAGCATGGATGCAAAACCCCCTTAAAATCATATTTTCTTTCTTGAGAAGTTGCTGTCCAGTAGCAATTTTCTCAGACCTCAGTCCATGGTCTTAATTTTTGGACACAGATGAACTTGGAATTTGGTGTTGACTACAAAATACTTTTTGTAGCCAACATCCAGAGCTTTCCAGACATATTTTTACCTTATTTTTTGGGTGAGTAAAACTCCTCTTTTCAAATTTTCTTTCAGAGGCTAGTTCATCAGCTTCTGAGAATCCAGATCTCATATCTGAGGTTTCCAGAAGGTTTTGACCCCTCAAATCTTCTCCAAAATGGAAAATTCCTTCGCACAAACTTTATTTAAGGTGTCTAGAACAACTTTCATTCTCTGAGTTTATCCAGATTATGAAGTTTTAAGACCCTTGAATCCCTTTTAAAATCAAAGGTCCACTGCCTTTTTCATTCTGGCAGAAATGGCTCTCAACTTCAAAAGGTCTTTTGAGTACCAAATCTCAATCCAAAAATCTTCCAAAAAATCATGGGATCAGTTTAAAGTCTTAAAAAGATATCCCAATTTTTACTTTTCTGAGTTTCAACTTATTTTGGCCAAAACACACACACACACACACACACAAATGATTTTCAGCTTGGAAGACTCGTTTTACGAGGCGCGTCGGGTGCACACTAACGTCCTTCCCGACGCGTAACATGACCTCCGAACCTAAATCTCTGATCTCGGGCTTTTTTCAAAGTTTTGGCCTTCAAAATTAAAATGGCGTGGCGACTCCGTTTTCCGGTTTTATTTGGTTTTTCAAAGAAACGCAAAAATCGAATTTTCCCGCGAATGGCAACATCATCACAATACCCAACAAGGACACTAGCTTCTCAACGGTGGCCATGCCACCAGCATACGGAAGAACTAGCTGTTCCGTCTCAGGTCCTCCCAGAATGGCCCGGAAATCTTCAAACGTAGGAGTGACTTCGTTGTACGAAAAGCTGTACACATTCCTCCTTACGTCCTGTAACCGAGACGCGGCTCTCAAAAGATCCCAATCGCATGAGCTCCTTCAAAGCCCAAACAGATTTAATCCCGTAACAGCCTTCGAAAAACCTTTTGTTCTGCCTCGTGTGGTTCCGTACCCACGACTGAAAGTTGTCCAAATATCGCTCTTGCATCCGAGACGATAACTTGGGAAAAGGGAGCCATGTCAGAAGGTGAAGAAAACCTTAAGAAATGGAAAAGAACTCACTTAATGAGCAAAAGCAATGCAGCTTCTTACAAATTGCAAAGCCGAAACCGCAATTTAAAGAATCGAAATTCAATTCTAGTCCGGCCGGACTCCCTCTGCAGCTTGACTTGGTCAACTCGCAGCCACCGCTTTAAAAGTTGGAAACATTTCCAAACCATGCCCCCGTTCACTCTTATGAAATCGGCGTGCTCGCCCGATTTCATTTAACCAATGTCAATATCCCTTCCGCCCGGGCTCGTGCAACAAGGTAAATAATTAAAAATTAGTGCATACATGCTTAATTTTTGACCCGTTCAATTTTTAATGCATTTCTCCTTTTTATTTATTTTTGATTAACCTATTTGCTTATTTGCCGAAAATAATCAAGGTGATCACGTAATAAATATGCGAAGTACATGTGTTCCGCCCCACGGCGCCTTTTTGCAAATACATTTCAAATCAAAATTTGTTCCCGACAAATACATGCATTTTGTCTAAACAAAATAGTAAAGAAAGAAAGCAAGAAAAGGGGACTACTCGGAGTCCCGCTCGTCATCCGTACACTCGACGTACCGCTCCGCCGCCGCCGGATTCTGTCGCAAACAGAACTCGCCGAACTCCTCCAAATGAATAGGCAAAGGGCCTCCTGAGTACGCGAACTCGAGGACTCCCCTCTCGCGCCCCGAGTGCGCGTAAGAAGGAGCTCCAAATCCAGCCCGCTCCGCCCGCGAACCGGCCAAACCCCGCGTGAAGTCCTCCCCACCACCGCGGGAGCAGTGCGAACCCCTCGGCCTAGACGGCCCCCGATCGCGGACGTCCACGCTCCTCCGGAACCGCACCGCATGAACTCCACGAGCCTCCCGACGTAGGCGGACCACCCGTCCACCAAATTTCTACGGCCTCATTGTACGTACGGCCGCATACCGCGAACCAGAAAATCATCGAAAGCGAACAGAAAGTACAGATGCATCATGTGCGTAATGCTACTATCAAATGCGTAAAATCGTAAAAGATGCTCACCGAAGCATTGGGGTCCGCCCCGTATCGTGGTCTCGGCTCCGCCGGAGCGGATCACAAGTCGCCCGCGCGAACCGCCCAGCCCCTCGTACGCTAGCCTAGCTCGCGGACAGAAAATGTCGAGGACCTCCGTGGACCTCGCCCTCCCTATGCCGCACCTGCGGGCTCCTCGCCTCATCCTCAAGAAAACATCATAAGCGGCCCCCGCTATGATGTACTCGGTGAAGTACACACCCCGAAGGTATCCTCCAGCCTCATCCATCGGCATCTCCCTGGATGCCGCATGTACAGAGGAGGATCCACCGGCACCAAAGGAAGGGACCCCGCCTATGCCGACGAGTCACCCTCTCCCCTGCATACATGGCGTCGCAGTTGAAGTCCCACCAGAGCTTCCGCCGCCGTGTAGTCTCGCCGGAAATCTGCACCGCGACATGATCAAACCCGCTCCACTGTGTCACTGGATCCTCTCGAGAACTCTGTGTTCGCCGCGAGATATCTCCTCGTACGACACTCGAGTGCCAACCTCGAAGAGACCGCCCTCTTCGCCTTCTTCTCGCCAAACCAAGCAAGGCAGGGAACAAGGGACGGTACGGCTCCTTGACGTCCCAAGCTCGCGGATCAACACCTCGTAGCACTGCACTCCGCCAAGAGAATGGAAAGTTATGTCGCCTACAAAGCGTATACATACGAGTACATAAAAGAGGCAAGAAAGAGAAAAAGCACGTAAACTTACATCCAAGACAGCGTGAAGGGCCTAAATGTGTGCTCCTCTCCCCGCGAGAACTCCGTCCAAAGAGTGGTAGAGCTCGGCCACCCAGCCTCCCCCACGCAAACCCCTCACGGCATCCAGATCCGTCGCCGACCCGAGCAGCAGGGAAGTGACAAGACGTGTCGGAAGTCGGGAACAAAGTCGCCGACAGCCGCAAACCAAAGGAACCTCGAGCCAGACGCTCCGCGGTCATCCTCAAAGACCTTCCAGATAATCGGCGACGCCCGCCCTCGTGACGCTCCATCGGCTCGTACCGAATGCCTAAGCCCCCGGCATCGGTAATATCAAAACCCAGCAGCCTGCATAACCGCTCCGGGTATAACCATCAACCCACACTAGCGCGTTGCCATAAGTCGGCAACCCAAAGGATAGCGGCAAAATCCGTGGGAGTCACCGTCGCCTCCCCATCTCGAAATGGAAAGTGTGGGTCGTATCCCACTGCCGCATCGCTCGCCGCGACATACATGGACTCGCCCCTCCGATCACTGTCAGCAGCCTACAAGATCGATAAACCCAAATGCCCGAGTCAATCACTGCCGTCGTGGACTCCTCTCTCCTCTCGCCACGTCCGGATAAGGCCCCACAATACTCGCACCGCCTCAAAGGCACCCCGACTCTTCCGTTGTGGGTATCAACCATCCCCGTCCCCGCACAAACAAGACAGAAGCAACGTCAACAGAAATGCACCAACGCATGTCAAAAGGATGCAATGCAGATACGGTTCTCATTCATTTCCTGCGAACTTTCAAAATCATTTCGAAAACTCCGTCGAATCCGGAACTTTCAAAATCATTTCGAAAACTCCGTCGAATCCGGAACTTTCAAAATCTTTCGAAAACTCCGTCGAATCCGAAACTTTCAAAATCTTTCGAAAACTCCGTCGAATCCGGAACTTTCAAAATCATTTCGAAAACTCCGTCGAATCCGGAACTTTCAAAATCTTTCGAAAACTCCGTCGAATCCGAAACTTTCAAAATCATTTCGAAAACTCCGTCGAATCCGGAACTTTCAAATTCTTTCGAATTTTTCGAAAATCTCGCTCCGTCCCGAATTAAAGCTACTTTAATTTTGGAAAATGCATTTAGACATGGAATTTTGCAACCAAAATTTTTATGTCATCTACCCATGATGTCAATTGAACTACGTCCTAGTCAATTTCGACAACGATTCATAGCAAAGTCAAAAGCCCCAAATCGGGCACCAAAATCCCTAAGTAAATTCCTAACAAATTTCTAACATTTAAAGAATGCACATTCTTGAAATTAATGGAATTTGTAGGGAACTTACTTGTCTTTCGATCCCATCCTTGGAGTTGTGTCTATCCCTCGCCGGATAAAACTCCGCCGGATTCAATGGAAGAGTGGTGGTTCGAATGGTCCGAACCAATCGAGTTCTCTCGTTGTCGGTCCTTCCATGGCGAGCCATTGGTCCTCCTTCACCCTCCATAGCGATTTTCCCTCACAAATTCGAGCAAACCTTGCAATTTGGGGTGGAAAATTTTCTCTCCTCTCTCTCTCTCTCGCCGGCAACAATGGAAGAAATGGCCATTTTCTTCCCCAAATTTCGGCATTTAAAAGGTTTCGAAAATGCAAAAGTCCGACCTGACTCTTACCGCACTGTAATAATTTTTGCCCCTTTTGCCCCTCGCCTTTTGGCAATTCCAATTTTACCACTTTTGGCCCCGAAAGTGTAAAATTTCCCCGCTTAGACATTTCTAACGCCCTATCCCCCGAGGATAATTCTCGCTAGTTTTCACTAACGCCGTCTCCGCACGTTAAATTCTCGCTAGTTTTCACTAACGCCGTCTCCGCACGCAAATTCCCAGCTAGTTCTCACTAACGCTCGTCTCCGCACGTTAAATTCCCGCTAGTTCTCACTAACGCTCGTCTCCGCACGTTAAATTCCCGCTAGTTCTCACTAACGCCGTCTCCAGACGTTAAATTCCCAGCTAGTTTTCACTAACGCCGTCTCCGCACGTTAAATTCCCGCTAGTTTTCACTAACGCTCGTCTCCGCACGTTAAATTCTCGCTAGTTTTCACTAACGCTCGTCTCCGCACGTTAAATTCCCAGCTAGTTCTCACTAACGCTCGTCTCCCGACGTTAAATTCCCGCTTGACGTTTGACATTCAAACGTTCAACCATGTCTCCTGGACATTTCAAGCTACGATTCCGTCTCCCGACGTTAAAATTTAAATGGTCCTCACCATTAAACTCTCAATCGCGACCTTTCACGGTCCGATTCCACCCGCGACCTTTCACGGTCCGATTTCAAACTCTTATTCGCGACCTTTCACGGTCCGATTTCAAACAAGCTTGATCCCGACCTTCGCGGTCCGACCTCCACTCTCTTATCGAGACCTTCGCCGGTCATCTCCGGCAACAAAGAATAAGCCCGAACCCCAAGGTACGAACGCCTTGCAAACAAATATCTCCTAAGAAAGAATAAGCCCGAACCCCAAGGTACGAACGCCTTGCAAATAGTCATCTCCGGCAACAAAGAATAAGCCCGAACCCCAAGGTACGAACGCCTTGCAAACAGTCATTTCCGGCAACAGCAATAAGCCCGAACCCCAAGGTACGAACGCCTTGCAAACAGTCATCACCGGCAACAGCAATAAGCCCGAACCCCAAGGTACGAACGCCTTGCAAATGGTCATCTCCGCAACAAAGAATAAGCCCGAACCCCAAGGTACGAACGCCTTGCAAATCAACATCTCACCGGCAACAAAGAATAAGCCCGAACTCCAAGGCACGAACGCCTTGCAACAATCCCTCTTCGGCCATCCAGGTAGGCCCGAACGCTCATCCCTCAAAGCAGATAAAACCGGCAACAATAAGCCCAGACCCAAGGCACGAGCACCCTCGCGATCGCAACTCCGGCTGAGGCGCCACACGCCTCGAAGGTTTCGTAAGCCCTGTGTTCAGACGCTCCTAACAGCTTCCATTCGTGCATGTGTACCTCGCGAATGGTCTCATCCAGTGTTTAGACGCTCCTAACAGCTTCGCCAGTCAAGGTCCCCATGCGCGGCCCTTGCCCCTTTTCGAACTACGATCGGCTTGATTCCCGCCGGATACGTAGGAATCCTTTTCGCTATGGTCCACCACCGACCGCCTGTGTCTCTTTCAAAGTAAGGCATCCTGATTTGGATCCTTATCTTTTCGACGACCCCACTTCCTTCGAAAGTGACGTCGCCGAGGGGCTAACTGTAAGTACCCAAATCCGGATCGTCCAAATCCGTCAGAAAGTTAACCGAAATCCGTTAACTGGCCCGCTCCAGGTTAACCGAACTCGTTAAACTCCCCGTTGCTGTGCCAACGAGACGTCTCGGGACTGCCCCGTGCATCCCGACGTCGAACCGTACTTAACACGTGACATCTCACGTAAAAGTATGGCTTTCCCTGAAAAACGCATTTTCCGACACTTTCCTGGCGTTTGACATTTCCTGACCGTTATTTTAAAAACGGACAAAACCGGGACCGGGAACGAACTCCCACACTTCGTGAGTCACAGACACGTGTCCCGCATGCCACCTCCCTCTAGTCACTCGTCAATCACAAATCAAGGTCAAAAGACCAAAATACCCCCTGGTTTGCAAGCCCAGTCCGGCCGGACTCCATCAGGTAATTTTCCCGAAATTGCCAAAGCAAGTCCCCCGCATTTCCAAAATTCCCAAAACCCCGAAATTCACCCAAGTCCCACGGACTCCTACTGCAATTTTCACCCTATAAATAGAAGTTGTTGTCAAAGGCAAAGAGGAGGATTTTGATACCAAAAATCATATACCCCACGGTCCAAACTGGTTTCCACCCCTCCCGAGCTCCCGTTTTGTCTCGATTCGCGTGAAACCTTCGTATTTCGATCAAATACGCACCCTACAACTTCGAAACAACCTTTCGAATAACTTTTCGTGTCCCGTGCACACCTCTCGAGCCAAAGGAGTCAATCCTAGCCATCGGTATAACTCCTCTCTCTCGAATCTTCCGTCTGCCTCGCTTACGCGCCGCCGCTATAATCAAGCTTCGAACGTCATTGTCAAAATGTAGACGCTTCCGTCTAACGGGTCCGATACGTTTTAGCCCTCGATCCTCTTTCTCTTTCCGTAAGAGAAGTAATCACGGGTTAAAACGGCGTTCCGACCCCGTTCCGGTTACTTTCACGTCATTTACAATTCCGAGCCGTTTGGCCTCGTTGATCGTCATTTACAATTCCGAGCCGTTTGGCCTCGTTGATCGTCATTTACACTTCCGAGCCGTTTGGCCTCGTTGATCGTCATTTACACTTCCGAGCCGTTTGGCCTCGTTGATCGTCATTTACACTTCCGAGCCGTTTGGCCTCGTTGATCGTCATTTACAATTCCGGATCGTTTGATTCCGTTGACACCGCTTTAAATACTGTCATTTACAAGTCCGATCCGTTTGGATTGTGATAGTATTTACTTTTCAAAAGTCCGAGTCGCAACCCGATTCGTTGATCGCATATCATTTAATACGCATTTTTCCCGTAAAAATCGTTAATAATGTAATGCCCGGGTTCAAAACCGGAGTTCGTCCGTCGAACTCTCTTTCAAAACGCGCGAAATGACGTTCGGCCTCCGAACGCTCGTCTTCAAACTCAAAGCCGCCATTTGACACTTAAAATCATTTAATACGCATTTTTCTCGTAAAAATCGTTAACAATGACTCGTACGGTTCAAAGTCGACGTTTGCCACGCAAACGCTCATTTCAAGTTCAAAGTCGACGTTTGCCACGTAAACGCTCATTTCAAACTCAAAATCGACGTTTGCCACGCAAACGCTCATTTCAAACTCAAAATCGACGTTTGCCACGCAAACGCTCATTTCAACTCAAAGTCGACGTTTGCCACGCAAACGCTCATTTCAACTCAAAGTCGACGTTTGCCACGCAAACGCTCATTTTAACTCAAAGTCGACGTTTGCCACGCAAACGCTCATTTCAAACTCAAAACCGACGTTTGTCATTCAAACGCTCGTCTTTTCAAACAAAGTCACCTAATCAACGTTTGTCACTCAAACCAAGATTAAGCTTGTCATTCAAGCCCCCATTTCAAAATACACACACACACACACACGATTTCGAGAAAGGTAGAAAGACTCGTCATGCGAGGCGTTTCGGGCGATCTCGTAATACTCTACCCGAAACGTAACGTGACCTCCGAACCTAACAATCTCTGGTACTAAAAAGCTTTTTACTCGTTTTTGCTGCCAATAAAAATGATCCCCGTTTTCAAAGTCTTTTCCTAAGTTTTTGCTACCAATAAAAACGACACCATTTTCAAAAGCCGTTTCTCAACGTTTGGGCTCAAAATACAAAACCGTGTGGCGACTCCTCATTCTGCTCCTTCCCGTGAAGCGAGGTCTCAGACACCAACCCCCCGCGAAAGACAACCGCCTTTTCCGCCGCCCCGCGCGCGAAAAAGATCGGGTAATTTCAGAAGGCTACTCTACAATTTACAGTGGCTTTGCCTACTACGCAAACGGAGTACATGGCATTGACAAAAACTGCTAAGGAGGGAATATGGCTAAAGGGTTTGATCAACGACTTTGGGTTACATCAGGATCAGGCTACAATATTTTGTGATAGTTTGAGTGCAATTTTTTTGGCCAAGGATCAAGTTCATCATGAGAGGACCAAGCATATAGATGCGAGGTATCATTTTCTGAGGAGTGAGAAGCGGATCAAGGTGAAGAAAGTAGGTACTGCGAACAATCATGCTGACATGTTCACAAAGTCCGTTCCAACTAGCAAGTTCCAACATTGTTTGAACTTGCTGAATGTTCGCAGATGTTAGACAGGATTTGAGCCAGATGGGGAGTTCTGATTATGATCGGGAGGTTAGATGTAGATGTGGAGATTTATTGGGTTAATGTCATCTAAGTTTGGGAAAGCCTAAATTAGGGAATTAAACAAGCAAGAAAGTAATTTTGGTGATATACTAGCTAGCACGAGCGTGCGTTATACTTAGCACGCCTGTGCCAATCTTTGGATTCTGGAGCAGAAGTTAGTGGACAGTGGGAGTGCACGCTCCCATAAAGGGGAGCGGCCGCTCCCAAAAAGGGGGAGCGGCCGCTCCCAAGGACAGAGGTTTTGGCACGGTCGTGCGCCCCAAAGGACACGACCGTGCTCGACTAACATTGGGCTTGGGTCGCCGATTTCAGCGCAGGAATAGTAAATTCCTGCAGGATTAGGAATATTACAGTATAAATACCCCTTATCCCTTAATCAAATTTCAGTAATTCTCTTGCTCATTTGTGTTTTAGATTTAGGGTTTGCAAAGAAAGGAATTTGTGTGCCTAATAATTCATGCAATATATTAAAGATTGTATTATTTGATTTTTATTGATAATAATATTCTCTTTCTCTGTCCGTGAATGTAGCTAAGTTGGTGAACCACGTATATTTGTGTGTTACGTGATTGTTGTTTATTATATATATATATATATATATATATATATATATATATATATATATATATATATATATATATATATATATATATATATATATATATATATATTCCCTCCGTCTCATTTCAAGCTTCACCTTTTGCCAAAACGGGTGTCTCGTTAAAAGCTTCACCTTTCCTAAAATGACAAAGAATCTTTACTATTTCACCCACTCATTCGCTCTCCTATTTCACTTTTATACTCACAACACTTTTCAAATTTACTATTCCCTCCACTCATTCTCTCTCTTATTTTACTTTTACACTCACAACACTTTATCCACTTATTTTTTTTTTAATTTGCGTGATTTCTCAAAAGAGTGAAGCATATAATGGGACGGATGGAGTATATATATATATATACTAGTAAAAGCCCGTGTCCAAATACACGTGTTTTTTTTTAAAATTAAAAAAAAAAATATTTTTTTAATTTAAAAAAAAATTAATTTTTTTTTTAAGGGACAAATGGAAAAGGGACAACTTAGTGAGGGCAAAATGAGAAATTTAGCATATGAAACTGTTCATTGTACTGTTCATGGGATGAGGTGACATGGTGTGATTTATACTATACTCCCTCCGTCCCACTCGAAGTGTCACTTTTTACCCAAAAGGGTGTCCCGTTTAAAGTGTCACATTTTCTAAAAAGGAAATATTTTATTATTATTCTATTATTCCATCCACTATTCCCTCCACTAATTCTCTCTCCTTTACACTCACAACACTTTTTAAATTTACTATTTCCTCCACTAATTCTCTCTCCTATTTTCAAATTGCACTCACAACATTTTTTCTTTCCTTTTTTTTTCTTAATTTGCGTGCCACCCCTAAAAGGGTGACACTCTTGGTGGGACGGAGGGAGTATATACTCCCTCCGTCCCAACAATTGCTTCCCATTTTTTGTCAAGCACGCAAATTAAGAAAATGGGGGGGGGGGGGAAATGTTGTCAGTGTAATTTGAAAATAGGAGAGAGAATGAGTGGAGAGAATAGTAAATTATAATGGTGTTGTGAGTATTAAAATAATGTAGGAGAGAGAATGAGTGAAGGGAATAGTAAAGATTTCTTTGCCAAAAAAGAAAAGTGGAAGCTATTAACGGGACATCCAAAATGGCAAAATGGGAAGCTACTATTGAGACGGAGGGAGTATATATATATATATATATATATATATATATATATATATATATATATATATACTCCCTCCGTCCACTTACATATTTCACGATTCTTTTGTTCACGCGTGGATTAAGGAAAAAAATAATGATATAAATGTTGTTAGGGTAAAAGTAAAATAGGAGAGAGAATGAGTGGAAGGAATAGTAAATTATAATGGTGTTGTGAGTATTAAAATAATGTAGGAGAGAGAATGAGTGGGGTAGGGTTAATATTTTAATAATAAAAACTTTTCATTTTAGGTAAAAAAACAAGGTGTGAAATATGTATTTGGACGCCCAAAATAGAAAGTGTGAAGTAAGTAAGTGGACAGAGGGAGTATATATATACTCCCTCCGTCCCAGCCCACTTAGGAAATTTTGAAATGGCACGGGAACTAAGAAATATTATTATAGTATTAGGAGTGAGAATGAGTGGAAAAAGTGTTGTGAGTGTGAAAAATTAAATAGGAGAGAGAATGAGTGGAGGGAATAGTAATTATAATGGTGTTGTGAGTATTAAAATAATGTAGGAGAGAGAATGAGTGGAGAGAATAGTGATTTAAGGTTTTCATTTTGAGAATTCTTAAGTGAAGTGGGACGCCCAAAATGGAAAGTTTTCTTAAGTGAGGTGGGACGGAGGGAGTATATATATATACTCCCTCCGTCCCGCTAGTAACCGCACTGTTACTGCTTGCGCGGGGATTAAGGAAAAAAATAATGATATAAATGTTGAGAGTGTAAAAGTAAAATATGAGAGAGAATGAGTGGAGGGAATAGTAAATTATAATGGTGTTGTGAGTATTAAAATAATGTAGGAGAGAGAATAAGTGGAGGAAATAGTAAAGATTTTTTGTCATTTTAGGAAGTGTGCGGTTTGTAATGGGACGCCCAAAATAGAAAGTGTGCGGTTTGTAGCGGGACAAAGGGAGTATATATATATACTCCCTCCGTCCCAGCCGAGTGTGGATTTTTAGTTAACTTTAACCAACTTTGACCAATAATTTAAATAAAGAATAATGATCCTAATAAAAATTTAAAAATTTGTTATTGTATCACGCTTAATAATATTAACAATAACATTTTTTGAATTTTTATTAGGATCATTATTATTTTTTTAAATTATTGGTCAAAGTTGATCAAAGTTGACCAAAAATTCACACTTTCGATCAGACAGGAATATACTCCCTCCGTCCCAAATGGGAAGAGCCATTTATTTCCTTTTGGGCGTCCCATTTAAAAAGCCACTTTCCCAAAAGGAAACCTTAAATCACTATTCTCTCCACTCATTCTCTCCTACTTTACTTTTACACTCACAACATTCTCTTTCTTACATCACCTCCCACTCATTCTCTCTCCTATTTAATTTTTCATACTCACAACATTTAAACTTTTTCTCTTTCCTACATCACATTTCTTATTTTGCGTGTCGGACAAATTTTGTGGCTCTTTCGCCGGGACGGAGGGAGTATATATCTATATTATAAATGGAACCCCCTTTTTGAACCCCTTTTTGAACAGTTCTATGAACAGTTTCAAGGGGGGAAATTCCCAATTTGCCCTCACTTTTTTGTTCCTTTTCCATTTCGTCCTTAAAAAAAATTTAAATTTAAAAAAAAATTAAAAAAAAAAAACGTGGCCTTGGACACAGGCTTAGGCTAGTATATACTTCCTCCGTCCCAAAAATTTAAAGACTTTTGGGTTTTGTACGAGAATTAAGGAGGAATTATTATATTGAAAGTGTTGTGAGTGTGAAAATAAAATAGGAGAAATAATGAGTGGAGAGAATAGTAAATTATAATGATGATGTGAGTATTAAAATAATGTAGGAGAGAGAATGAGTGGAGGGTATAGTAAAAATTTCTTTTTATTTTAGAAAAATATATATTATTGTGGGACGTCCAAAAAGAAAAATTTATATATTATCATGGGATGGAACGTGATGGGATGGATGGTGGTATATATATATATATATATATATATATATATATATATAGAGAGAGAGAGAAAATGACACAAACTCTAACCTACGCGTCCCTGACCACGACTAGTTTGTTTACCAAGTTGACCCTCTTTGTCGACACCAAGCCAGCCAACGATACACACACACACACACACATGGCCCCCCGTTCCACATATTTAGCCCATTTCCCTTACTTTTTAATTTTCCAAACTAAAGAAAAAACATTTTCTTTTCCAGTATTTTCATGGAAACCTCTTCTTCCTCCATGCTTACTTTCTTTGACCAACCTTTACATATTATAATGTTGCCGGGAATGGCGGGAGGGGACAAAACCCCGATCGTCACCCCTTATAAAAAGGTGTAGTATTTTCCACAAATACTCCCCCCATTCTATTCCACAATTTCAAGCTTTGAATTCCAATTCTGAACAAACCCCATTTCCTAACTTTTTCTTTTTTCCAATTACAGTCAAAGATTTAACCCTACTCTACAATCTCAGTAGTTTCTAATAAGAGTGATTTTCACGGCCCTAGAATTGTAGAAAAGTCAACCCTCAAAACCCTATTTAAAGCTCCCACTTGACCCATTAATAGCTCACAATTTGAGTCCTAACATTTCATTCATTTATTATATATAGAGAGACAAGTTGAAGAGGGTCATAGTCATCTTCTTATCAAGATTTTAAATACCCTTTTGGATTTTGGTGGAGGGTTTGGCATTTGTTCTTGTTCTTCACCAAAGCATTGTTTTGAGCAAGTCAATCTTCAAAAGCTTTGTTCTTGTTCTTCTGCAGGTGTGTTTTCTTGATGTCAGTAGTTGTAATTATTGTTTGTGGGTTCTTTTGTGATTGATTTAATAAAATCTTGATAATTTGCTTATGATTTCCTTATAAACCATCTAAATATGAAGCAAACTGAAATTGAAGAGTTTTCATGCTTATAAAATCTTGATATCATGCTTACAAAAGGGTATGGATGATTTTTATTTATTTATTTATTTATTTATTATTATTTGTGGGGGGTGGGGTGTGTGTGGTGGAGTAGATTTAATTGGCATATCTTTGTGAATTGAGATAATTCCTTTAAGTCCTTGTGCTAAATTAATTTGATTTAAATCATGTTGTGCAGGTTGGGACTTTCAAGTGTATCATGGGATTATCCCTATCGCTGCTCTCATCTGCCTGGGAAGAAATTCTTAATCTTAGCCATTTCGCTTTCCCCCTCGACTTTAATCTCACTTCTCATCATCAAGAAATGATTTTGAGAACCGATAGTTTCAAAAAGATAGATTTTGACAAGACCAAGTCCAATGAATCAGGAAAGATAAATAGAACCAATTCAATCATCATGAATTGTGAACCCTTAAAGGTCATGCTTGAAACTTCTCTTTCTTTCAAGAACTTGATTCAAGATGTAAAGAAATCAGTACCCCCCTCAATACAACTTCCCGAGCCCGCGATTATGTTTTCACCAAGACCCGTTAGCGAGCTTGATGCTGCAGCTACCACGGTTCAGAAAGTCTATAAGAGTTATCGTACTAGAAGAAACCTCGCTGATTGTGCTGTTGTCGTTGAGGAGCTCTGGTTTGTCTCTTAACATTTTGAATTATTATTACTCCCTCCGTCCCTAAATGAATGTCCAAATTTCATTTTAAGGGACACTCTGAAGTGTGTGCTTTTCATACATTTTAATGTCAAAGATGCATAAATATTCTTGTTATCCACTTTCTAAACATTCAGTTTTACGACAATAAAATTAATAGCGAACAAATTATGGTAAAAAGGCGTTTTGGGACAGTTTTTTTACAAAAAAGACATTCATTTTGGGCAGAAGTTTCTTGAATTTGGACATTCACACATTCACTTGGGGACAGAGGGAGTAATTTTTATTTTATTTTATTTTTTATATTTTCAGTTTCAAAGTATTTTAGCTAATTGAATTGATTTATTGATTGTGTTGTAGGTGGAAGGCATTAGACTTTGCTGCCCTAAAACGTAGCTCGGTGTCATTCTTCAATGTTGAGAAACCGGAAACTGCAATTTCACGATGGGCTAGGGCGAGAACTAGAGCTGCAAAGGTGGGAAAAGGATTGTGTCAGAATGAAAAGGCTCAAAAATTAGCCCTACAACATTGGCTTGAAGCTGTAAGTCATCTTAGCATTTACTTTGCTGATATTTTACATAAAAGTTTAACCATTAGTCTTGAATATTATTGAACTTGAGGTTTGCTAACTATCTTTAAATCCGTTTGCAGATTGATCCACGCCATCGGTATGGACACAACTTACACATGTACTACGATCTGTGGTTTGAAAGTGAAAGCAGTCAACCTTTTTTCTACTGGTATGTTCTCTTTGTAAGCAAATGGAGCATATGAAACAAATCTTCCCTCCGTCCCAAAATGAATGTCCAATTTTAACTTTGAGAGACATTAAGAAAGTTGAGATTTAAGCATTTTCAGAAGCAAGTTCATAAAAACCTTAATGAGCTCACCATATTACATCATTAAGTGTGAATTAGAATTTGTTGTTTGATGAGGGAGGATTTAGTAACTTCTCTAAAAAATGGACATTCATTTTGGAACAAAACTTTTAGAAAATTGGACAATTATTTTGGAACGGAGGGAGTATTTTATAGAGATAAAAACAGCAGTTTTGCTTACTATATTTCATTTTTATGGTGTCTATTTGAAGGTTGGATATTGGAGATGGGAAAGAAATAAATCTTGAAAAGTGCCCAAGGGCAAGTCTACAACGCCAATGCATCAAATATCTTGGACCGGTAAATTTTAGCTCCCTACTTCCTATGCACATTGATTATATGCGTACCAAATGGGATAAGATGTGAAGAATGAGAATCTAAACTGTGTTTTTATCCTTTATCAGAAAGAACGGGAGGCATATGAAGTAATTGTCGAAAACGGGAAGCTTGTTTTCAAAGAAAATGGCATGCTTTTGGAGACAACTGAGGGTTCTAAATGGATATTTGTTCTTAGCACATTGAGGAACTTGTATGTGGGGCAGAAAAAGAAAGGGGTTTTTCAACATTCCAGCTTCCTATCTGGTGGTGCCACCACAGCAGCAGGAAGATTAGTTGCCCATGACGGTGTTCTTGAGGTAATTAAACATCTAATTACACTCATAATTCACCCCCATTTTACAACATAGATCTATATATTGAATTGTAGTTTTTAAATTTTATTTAAAATTCTAATTTGAAATTTTCATGCCAGGCTATATGGCCATACAGTGGTCACTACCACCCAACAGAGGAGAACTTCAGGGAATTCATTAGCTTCCTCGAGGAGAACCATGTTGACCTCACTAATGTCAAGGTAGAAATTCCTTCTCTCCTTATTAGCCCGCCTCAGTATATCTCATTAACAAGTCAAAGATATTGAACTAAATGAAATGGGTACTAACCATCTTTTGCTTTCTTGATGCAGAGGTGTTCCATTGATGAAGACGAAGTCGGCTTTTCATTTAAGGTAACTGCTGACGAATCAAAGCCGGAGCTGGTAAAGAGTGGCAGTACAACAACCGAAGCAGATGATGGTACAAGTACATCAAGGAAACCAAGAATTTCTATAGAGCCTCCGCCTCCATCATTCAACTTAGCTAGGCATTTATCATGCAAATGGACTTCAGGAACAGGACCACGCATTGGTATCGTTAGAGACTATCCAACTGAGTTACAATTCCGAGCACTTGAACAAGTCAACTTGTCCCCTCGAGTGGCTTCTTCTACACCATATGGCAACTATGGTCCAATACCATCTCCACGACCTAGCCCAAAGGTTCGGCTCTCTCCTAGGCTTTCGTATATGGGAATCCCTAGTCCTAGGACACCTATTGCCATTGCCAACTGAGATAAAAGAAGGAAGTTAGGAACTAACTTCAAATTGTTCATTGTTTCATTTATTTATTTAG
Source organism: Adenophora triphylla var. japonica (assembly GCA_022495995.1). Lineage (NCBI taxonomy): Eukaryota > Viridiplantae > Streptophyta > Magnoliopsida > Asterales > Campanulaceae > Adenophora > Adenophora triphylla. The sequence goes on from JAFEMH010000262.1 coordinate 464,824, forward strand.
ATTTATTTTTATTTTTTTTGTAACGGTATATGGCTCAATGAGCATGGATTGGAATGACCCAGTTTTGACTGCTCATTTTTGGCGGTTGGGTTTGATGGTTCTTTAGTCTCTTGTAATCAGAAAAATAATTTCCACTTGAAGTTAATGGATTTAATTTTTTAATTTCTTGTGTTTCTTGAGAGAATTATCAATAATTTAATATTAAGAATATTACATTTTAATACTTAGTTAAATATAATTTATATGAGAAGTTGAAATATTTTAACAAAAGAAAGTAGCAATAAATAAATAAAATAAATATGTTGATTGATGGATTTAAAATCGTTTTCTTTTTTTACTCTTTCTTTCTTTCTTTCCTCCTTTTACTTTCTTAAGACTCCCATCTCCAACTTAAAATTAATAATCTTTTTTAAGACAATTTTAATTACTTAAGTAATTTAAATTTACTTTACTACACAAGCTTAACTTTTTAATCTCTTTAAGTATACCAAATTAAGAGCTTAAATGGGATACCAAGCAGACCCTGAGTAATAGGAATATTCATTTGTTTTGTAAGTATAAAAGTAAAGTATTTGAGAGAATGAATATAAATATCATAAAAAAATGTGCCATTTTGATCATGTTCCATTGAGGTGAGATGGATCAAAAAGAAAATTGGTCTACATTGAGGTGAAACGGGGAAATATATTTTAAAATGGTCTTCACTTGTCATATACACACCAACAATCCACTTATTACTATTCACCACACTCTCTTTCCTACTACTAGCAGTACCCCCGTGCGACGCACGGCGATTGTGTTGATTCCTTTTAATTCTTTATGTGACATTATTTACCCATTCCCACATAAAAAATATCATAACAACAACCTCGTCGCATGAAAGTATTTACTTCAACAGAGTTTTACATAGTGGAAATACCGTAAAAAAATTACAAATTTCGAAAAATCTCCTTGTACACAACGTTTGTGGTAGAAGCATCGAATTCACATTCACTATCATTTTTAAGAATTAAAATTTAAGTCAATTTGGATTAGTGTTTCTCAAGAGCGCAACATGTAATTGTTCATGAGAAAATACAGGCTTATTTAAAAGTAAACCCATGATCGATAATGATTGACCTTGACTTTTGTTGATGGATCCATTTAACATGGTCTCTTCTGTCGTTGAGCTTTGTAAAGTAATTATTTTTTAATTACCTTAATAAAATTATAATCTTAGTCACACATCCTTCACATTTCAAAATAATTAAATATTAGTATCATTTAGAGGAAAAAAAGTGTAGATAATTTACAAAACTAATAACCAAAATTATCAATTATTTGAAATAGTCATATTATCAGTTCTTTGAAATAGTGATATTGAGGTCATCTCAAAACTCCAAAAAATGCATAGGATGGGTTTTGAATCTGCAAAAACTACAGGACGGGGTTTAAATCAGTAACTACAAACCGAATTTTATTTAAATATTTATATATTTTAATTTGTGTGTGATTAAAAATTCCAATTTTTATGTGAATGTTCAGTTTTCTTTTTAAAACCCCAATTTTGATTATTCATTTTGCTCTATGCAGGTTTAGGTTTAATAGATGTGTTTACAGACAGAAAATAATTAACACGTATTTTGTCCAGAAGGGAGCCATAGACATCTGATTTTCAAGTATTTTCATAAACTTTATATAAGTCAAATTAATTTCTAAGCAATACTCCCTCCGTCCCAATAGTAGCTGCCCAATTTTTGGGTTGCACGCAAATTAATAAAATGAGGGGAAGTAAAAATGTTGTGAGTGTAATTTAAAAATAGGAGAGAGAATTAGTGGAGAGAATAGTAAATTATAATAGTGTTGTGAGTATTAAAATAATGTAGGAGAGAGAATGAGTGGAGGAAATAGTAAAGATTCATTTGTCAAAAAAGAAAAGTGGAAGCTATTAAATGGACACACAAAATGACAAAATGGGAAGCTACTATTGGGACGGAGGGAGTATAATCTATAAAAAATATTCAATTAATGGGCCCATCCCAGCCCATACATTCAAAATAGCAGCATCCCTTAAAAAAAAATTAATTTTTTTTAATGCATATTTAACGGTCACCTAACCAAGTTATCAGATTCAAGCATCTACCTATGATGGAGCCATTATTAGCAGCCAATTTCATGATATTTCTATATCCCTATATAAATCAAATTATTTTTTTCTACAATTTGTTTAGTACAAAACTTTCAAATAAAGTGCACATTTCATGAATATAAAGTGCATTGAAATTGTAACTTAAAAAAAAAAAAAAAAAAAAAAAAAAAAAAAACACAAACTTGGTTATATATTAACAACAGGACAATGACCATACTTAGATATCTTGACATCATTTCTTGCCCTCCTCCAGTATCTTCATTATCTTCTTCCCAAGAACTTGAGATAAAGAAGTGAACGTTTAACACCCGGTATAACTTAACTGAAGCACGGCCTTGCGTTTTGAGGACTTCATTAGTGTGTTCGTCTTCACATCAGCAACAATAACTTTGACATCACGTTCTAGATGAAAAACTTCTCAGTCAGAGGTAGTACTAATATTATATAGGGAAAATAAATTAAAATTACTAATAACCCATTCGGAAACAGAATTCTTTCTTGAGGTAGTTATAAAGAGTGCAAATATATTTAGTGTTGTTGTTTATGGTTGTAAATTTGTTTGTACACCCGTAATTGTGTTTTACAATATTTGTATTTTCTTTATCTCGAAATAAATGATGATTTTTTTTTCAATTTTCCAATACAATTTCGAAACCATTTTATCCATAAAAAAATAGTGTCCCAAAAAAAATCATGATTAAAAAACAAAATTTATTCCAAAAATATAGTCATCATTTTATATCAAGTTTTAGAGTTGCAAAAAAAGATTTATCTATTTTAATATAGTATACAGTTCTTCACCCATCTAATTCAAACAAAAATCATTTCCAAATATTTTGTCAATTACAATTATAACACAAACACACACATAAAAAAGTTTTAATTTACAGTAAAATAAAAAATATTTCAAAATTTCATTTCTTCAAATCCGAAAAACATCTTCCGTTTCCTTCCTCCAATCCGATTTCCAAAACCGAGTCAAAATCATGAATCCGAATCCAAACACAAATGAATCCAAAGATCACTCTCTGAAACAAACAACCCCCACTTCGATGATTACGCTCCTTACCCTAAGCTTGATCTAGACGACGTTACTACCACCCCTCCTCCTCCCGCTGCCGCCGATAATTGGACTTCTGTTCCCGTCGATTCTCAACCACCGCCGCCGCAGCCGCAGCCGACAGAGCGGCCGATTGAAACTCCAAGGTCTTGGAGGTGTATCAAGGTCCTGCTCCGATCTCCGGCAGCTCTGCTACGACTATGCCTGCCGAATCCATTCCGTACGTGTCTCCGGTAGCTCTGCTAGAAACCATTAATATGTTCAATCAACGGTGACGAAACCTTTTTTTCGGGGTTTTTTCCAACAATTTTAACAAATTTTGCATAGGTGAGAGACGGAATTACATGAAATTGTATGAATTTGAGGGAATAGGAAATGAAATTACCGGAAAAGTACCCGACGGTGACCGAGACGCCGATTAGTCACCCATGCATTTGTCGAAATCCTCTTCTTGTTGATATTTGGTTTGGTGAGTTAGTATGTGTGTGTTTTCATTTGTCTTTGTGTGTGTTTTCGTGTGTGAATTTAGGAGGGGAAGAGAGTGAAGAAGATGCTGGAAGAAATGAAATGGGTTTTGAAATTATAAGGAAATTTTTTTTTTTTGTCAGAAATACTTCTCTCGTTCATTGTGCACCTCTTTCTCTCCCCAATCAGCTTAATTTGCCTTTGCTTTGCGTGTACACTTTTACTTGACAGAATATGTTTAATACATTTGGTCTGACTTTTTAGAACTTATCCCAGAAATTAATTCAAATTTCAAAATTGTGTAAGTTTTTCAATGTAGGGGATTCCATAATAACAGGCCAAATTTATCTTGCATATAAAAAGACATAATTGCCCTTTCTTTTGTGTAAAATTGCAACTATCTTCCTTTTATATATTTATAGATATTGTTTTACTCACAAAATCTCTTACACTATCAATATTATATTACTCCATTCATCCTATACTAGGAATTCTATCAACAGTTGGCACATTAAGTGAATAGTTGTTAGTATAACAAGCGGGTATCATGAATAAAGAAATGTTAAAAGGTTTTCATTTTGAGTTTGTGCCTTTTTAAATGGGACACCAAAATGAAAATTTGTGCCTTTTCAGATTGGAAAGAGGGAGTATATCATTATAAAATTACACTAATTATTTTTTTATTTAACTATGTGATATTTATTATTTATATCATTTTAAATAAATAAATAAGGGACATAGGGAATATTAGTGCTTGCTTGGTAATCAAATTTATCTCTTAATTTGGAATAGTTTAGAGATAAGGTAAACTTAAATAAGTTAAAAACTATTAATTTTAATTTGAAAATGGGTGGCTTAACAATGTAAGAGGAGAGAAAAAGAAAGAAAGAAAATAAGTTCAAATTCATCTATCAAACAGTTTTATTTATTTAATTAATGCTATTTTCCTTTGTTGAAATATTTATTTTTTCATATAAATCTTATTTGACCAAAGAATTATTAAAGTGTAGTTATTCCCATATTAAAGATATGATTGATAATATTTTTAAATGAGTATCATAATTAAGGTTATTTCAATTATTATCAAAATTCAGTCATATTAATTCAAATTATACAATTGAAATTATTCAAATAATTTTTGAATGCTGACCTGAGCTGAAATTTTGATTACATTCATATTTTATGTGTGGTTTGTCATTGTCAGAAAAACTCAAATCTAAACAAAAAAAAATTTAATAGTTGAAACTTTTCTCAAACAATTCCTTTTAAAACTAATAAATAACATAATGACAAACATTTCAAGCTATTGCCCGGAATAACCATTTTTATGAAACTTGCTACACGGTGTAGCGAATTTATAATTTTGTACGTTTAAACTTGTTATATGATATATTGAGTTCAATTTTATTTTAATATTTATGATATATATATATATATATATATATATATATATATATATATATATATATATATATATATATATATATATATATATATATTATACATATTATATTACTCCATTCGTCCTATACTAAGAATTCTATCAACAGTTGGAACACTTATTAAGAAAACATTACGAAATGAGTAAACTTTGACAAGTGGATTTAAAATATAATTGTCCAAAACACTATTGATGATTCATGTTGATAAAAAGTAGGGTAAGACCATTTACAATGGACTTGTTGAATCCCATTTTCAATAGTTGAATCCAACTGAAACCATTGCAAAGGGGTATTTAATGTTTGAAAAAGAAGCTTTGTTGAATAAATTCAACAGCTATTGAATCCAAGAAGGGGCCGGCTTCCTTGCCACGTGGCGCCAGCGGATAGGGCCGACATGGCACGTGCACGCCACGCCCAGGCAAGGACGCGTCTTGCGCAGGTGAGGTTTTTTTTTTTTTTTCTTCGTATTTTGACACTTGGCGCCACATGATTGGTTCCTGATATTTTTATTTTCAAATCTCATCCGATTTTTTCAAGAGTAGTTATCTTATATCAAGTATTTTTTGTATTTATTTAATTGCAATTAAATTTTTTAATTAAGTATGAAGTATTTTTTTTAATTATAAATGATAATAATTAGGAAAAATTGCAAAAAATAACACTCAACTATACACTTTTTGTGGATATTACCACCAAACTATTTTTTTTTTGGATCCAACACATCCAACTTAATTTATTTTGCATTTATTACCACTATTACTAACACAGTTAGTTTTTCTCAGTTAAATGATCAATTTGAAAGTTTTATGAATAACCAAATTGAAATTTCTAAAAATACAAAGACCAACTTGAAAAATTTTCTATTTGATTTGTCTGACTTTTAAAATAGATGTTTTTAAAAATGATATTTTATTTTAAGAAAATTATATAATTTTTATGTGCTTGATAAATTTCTTTAAATGTGTGTTGTATTTTTTTATGAAAATTAATTTTTAATGGTGTATTGATAATAGAATAAATATATTTTTTATAAATATTTGGTGAATAAAATACAACACCATTTAACTATTTTAAGAAAATTATATACAAAAAACATAGTTATTATATTAACAATACACCAATAAAAACTAATTTCATAAAAAACAACACACACTTTAACTTTAAGAAATTTATCAAACATATAAAAAATACTCCCTCCGTCCCACTCAACTTAGGATTTTTTCTCTCGACATGGGGATTAAGAAATAGTACTATAATATGAGAATAGAGAATGGGTGGAGGAGGTGTTGTGAGTATGAAAAGTAAAATAGGAGAGAGAATGAGTGGGAGGAATAGTAAGGAGATTGTTGTTGTGAGTATGAAAAGTGGGTCCTATTGAATTTAAAAATAATATAAACTTACTATTTTGGGACGTCCTAAGTCGAATGGGACTCCCAAAATGGCAAATTGTCCTAAGTCGGGTGAGACGGAGGGAGTATAAATTTCCTTAAAATAAAACATCATTTTAAAAAAATCTATTTTAAAAGTCATTCAAATCAAATAGGAAAATTTTCAAGTTGGTTCTTGTATTTTTAGAAATTTCAGTTTGGTCCATATGTTTATAAAATTTCCAAATTGATTATTTAACTGAGAAAAACTAACTGCGTTAATAGTAGTGGTAATGAATACAAAATAAATTAAGTTGGATGTGTTGGATCCAAAAAAATATAGTTTGGTGGTTGAACATACCAAAAGTGTCGTGTTGGGTCAAGTGAGTAAAGCCCAATCATAGGCGGCCATGGTTTACACATTCTTAATAAGTCTGGCCCAATCACCTTAAGGCCCAAGGCCCAGCAACAGGATCAGTCGACCTAGGCTCATAGTCCGACCTGCGAGGTCCCGACCTAGCTTGGTCCGACTCTACGATCCATGTTCTAATTCGGGTACGATCCAGCTCTACCCCGCCGGTCGTCGACTCTAACCTCAAACGGCGACTTCGACCTAATAAGCAAGCGTCGACCTAACCAATACAGACGCACGGGCTTCAAATCTTTCCATAACCGGTTCCCTGCAAATCAGGAGCCGTTACCGGACACGTTCCCATGACAAGTAACTGTCCCTAAAATCTCGGAGCTTATGTAGCCCTGTCAATTAAACCACCTACATCCACTATAAATACACCATCACTACAACGGTGCAAAGGTAACTGCAATTTTGTCATTTGAATCATCTTTATTCAATACATGTTTGCTCTCCAAATCATATACTTACTCTCGCGCCCGAGGGTCTAAGCCGGAGACACATCCGGCTAGTCGTGGGTTCTGATTTCAGGTCAAGGAGCCAGGTGATCAGTCCTGCCACGTGGAGGAAGATGGACATGTATCTGAAGCCTCACTCGGGCACGAAGAAGGAAACAACAACGCAAATGCAAACGCTGGAAACGCAAATTTGCCTCCTCCCCCTCGTCCGCGTCAGCACGCTAGAGCCACACGATCCAACAGTGTGGCTGATGGCAGGGGATTGCCAGACGCAAGGAGAGAGAAGCGACCCATGGAGGGACAAGGAGCTCCACCTCCTCCAAAACATCCAACTGGACAGATGAATGTTGGAAATAGGGCAGGTCCCTCATCCAACCTGCTGAGTAGAAAGGAAATGCTGATGGAGCGAGCTCAGATTCTGGCTGAGTTATTGGCATTAGAGGAGGCAGAACAAGTTGATAGAAGGTCTGAGAGAGTGGCCCCATCTCAAGTTTCTAATAGGGAGCGTGTCGGGAGTACTAGACCAAACGAAACTGTGGGTCAAAATGTTGATCAAAGGATGGTGGTGCGACCTCAATCACCTATCCATGTTCCGAGTGACGACCTAAGGGCTAGTCTCACTAGGAACAGGGAGCAAGAAGCACGCGACTTCGGGGACGCAGTTAGAGGCCAACAGAAGCCGACGTGGTTCGCCTGCCAGGACACAAAGATCGCAGTCTCATAGAGACAGAAATGGGCGCAGGTCGCCTATAAGAGAGGGAAGGCGCAGGTCGCCACCCAGAGATGACAGGCGCAGGTCGCCACCCAGGGATGAAAGGCGCAGTCGCCCGAGAGATGACAGGCACAGTCACCGCCCGATCGTAAAGGGCACCTTCTCACAGAGATAGGAGAAGTAGGCAGGTAACTCCCCCCAGAAGCGAGGGTCAGAGGTCGAATGCTGTTCCCCCTGCTGGAGAAGACAGACCTGATGCTAGGGAATGGTTGATAATGAAGAAGAAGTTTGAACAATGGGAGGATGAAAAGAAAAATGATACAGAAAAGGTCGAACTAATTGACTTTGCTCTTCGACCCCTATCCAAGGATTTGATTGACAGTCGACCTCCTGCTGGTTTCAGGTTGCCCCTCCTAGAGAAGTACTCAGGGGAAACCAATGCAAAAAGCCACGTGCAGCACCTAGAGGCCACAATGTGCTTTGTCGCCAATGAGGATGACAATATGTGCAAAGCCCTCATAAGCACACTCACAGGGGCAGCCCTAACATGGTTCAATGGTTTGGTAGCTGGTAGTTGTAAGTACCCAAATCTGGCTCATGCCTTCCGGTTAATTTTCCCGACATTTCGGTAAGTTTCCCGGTAATTCCCCGGACCTTCCTAGTGTTCCGGAAATGTCCTAGAAACGATCCCAAATTAAAATTAGGGCTGAAGGAAGCCTTCCTAATTAAGAAAACACGTTTTTCTTAATTAGGAGAAGGTTCTAGAATAATGCCACCTTGCATGGTTCTAGAATGCTTTGAGTCACAATGGATAAGCCCTTGCACGGCTGCATTAGCTCATTGCCTCATGCCGCACGGCTTCATTAGCCTTATCCAGATCGCCTATAAATAGAGGCCTCCTCTACCCATTTCCACACACAATCAACAACAACAAAAACACACACACTCCATAGCAGTATAATCAAGACGTGAAGAACACCCTTGAAGGCTCAAGAAGGCGAAGAAGAAGCTCAAGAAGCCATCTCCCTCCTCCTTGAAGACCAAAGACGAACCTCTCCTCCTAGCTCCGTCCGAAGAAGCGAAGAAAACGATTGGTAACCTCGCACGCCCTAACCTTGCATTTTAATTGATATACTTGCTCATTGCATTCATATATCTTGCTTGGGACTTGGCATTTATTCATAAAGATCATTTCTTTATCACCCCCTTCCCCTTAGCATGCATTAAGACCTCATTTGTCATAAAAATGTAGTCTTTTTTCATAAAGGTGCATCCTTTGCACCTAAAATCCCTATTTTCCAATAAAAATGTTATCTTTATGCATCATTTGCATATAAAGATCAAATCTTTTTCAATAAAAATGCATCCTTTGCATCAAAACCCCTTTTTCAATGCATCATTTGCATAAAAATCCTATCTTTATGCATCATTTGCAATAAAGATTATTTCTTTCAATCAAAAAAGCATCATTTGCTAAAACCAAAAATGTCATCTTTTCATTAAAGAGTCATTTTTTCATCATGCATTCCCCCTTTCCCCAACCTTGGAACGGACCGGTGTAAAAGTTCTCATCTTTGCATCGTTCCTTCCATTAAAGGTTCATGATTTCTTTAGGAAAAGGATAACCTTGAACCCTATATCTCCGATTATCGCTTAAGAATGAGTATGAAGCCTCTATACGAGCTCGGCGTCTTAAAGCGTAGGATTGATGGGCTAAGGACATTCCTTCCTAAAGAACCTCATCTTTGACCAAAAGAGAGTCATTCTCTCGATCACGCAAGTCCCGAGGGTCCCGAGGTTAAAATGCGATGATCACAAGTCATAAGATGAGGACGGGATCATAATCCCAAATACATAAATTCCAAGGAATCCCGAGCGACAACCAACAAATGGTTTGTACGTCCGGAAGATAACTTGGGACATTCCCCCTTTTATTCTCAAACACATGCACACAAAGAAAGCACGCAAGCAAACACGATTAATGAAATCTCGGGAGACTTGCTCCGGCAAGGCACTTTGGGTGAACGCCAAACGTTCTTCCCAAGGGGTAACTTAACCTCCGAACCCATAAAACCTTTTTTTCAAAGTTTTGAGGTAATCAAAATGGCGTGGCGACTCCGTTTTTCAAATAACTCGGATGTCTTCAAACTCGCGTGAATTCCAATAAACAAAAATTTGGGGCACACATTCACAGTAGTATCTCCACCTGGATGAGTTTGAGGACAAAATTCCTAGATCGCTTCTTAACTGCTGGAGCTCGGAAAGTGACTGTCACCGACCTAAACAACTTGGTGCAAGGGAAAAATGAAAGCTCCATGAGCTACTATACCAAGTTTAAAGAAATGGTGGACAAGATTGAGGAGGATTTCACTAACAGGGAGGTGATCAATTGCTTCCGGAATGGCATTTCCTCGGCAGACATGGATTACGAGCTGACAGTTCGTACAGTCACTACTCGACAGGAGTTGTTCGAGAAAGTTTATAATGTGGCATTAGCCGAGGAGAGGAAGGAAAAGAAGAATGGGAAAGGCCCCAAGGTTGAGGTCGCTGATGATAAGAAAGACTCCAACAAGAATGGGGGAAACAATAAGAATGGCAAGAACAGAACCAGGGCAACAGAGAAGGTGCCCGAGGCTTTCACTCCCCTAACGGTGAGTCGAACAGAAATAATGAATGCAGTCGAGCTATCTCCACCTGCCCCAATGAACCCAGGCAACAAGTTCAGAAGGGACAACACGAAATTTTGTGAGTATCATAAGGATACAGGTCATCTCACAGAGGATTGCTTAGGCTTGAAGCGTATTATCCGGAGAATGGTCTACCAGGGATGGCTCGACGCATATGTGAAAAGGCCTCAAGCTGGTGGAGGCGAGCAGCCAGCAGGCGGACAGCAGGGACCAAGGCAACCCAGATTAAACTTGGGGGTCATCACAGCAAGCCCGGTAACACGGCCATCAAGCATAAAATCTTTCAACTCAGCAAAGCCCCACATGTGCCTCCAAGGAGAGATGTCAGGGATGAGGTGATCAGCTTCTACCCCCACGAGCTGGCAACTAATATGGCGGTTAGGGAGCAAGTTCTTGTCATCCCAGGTCTCATCGATGGATGTACGAAGACCAGACTCCTAGTCGACACGGGGGCCTGTAAGGACATTCTGTTTTACAAGACATTCCAAGAGATGGGACTCTCTAACGAGCAGCTTGAAAGATACGATGGCAGGTTGGAGGGCTTCACCAATCACCGGGTTGACGCCAAAGGACAGATTGAGCTCGACGTTGACCTAGGCCAACACCCTTACAAGGTCGTATCAAAGGTAAAATTTATTGTAATAGATGTGAACAGTGACTATGTTGCTATCCTTGGTATTCCTGGTCAGGTCGCGCTTGGAATGGTGGCCTCTATCCCCCACCAGCGAGTTAAATTTCCTACCCCTGCTGAAGTCGGTTGTGTACAAGGCACGGCTCGAGCATATCTGGATCATGTCCTTCGAGAAAGAAAAAAGAGGGAGCTGGAAATTGAAACAGCGGAAGGTTACTTTAAGCTGTCCCAGTCAGTCACCAAAACTACTCGACTGTCAACGATCACCAATGTGGAGGAGTCGACCTATCGCTCAAACAACGATGTTATGGTTGAGTCGACACGTCACTTCGAAGCCGCAGCGGTCGATCCAGATGTAGTTATGGTCGACCAAGTCATCATAGGTAACCTATCCCTCCAGGTCGACAATAACTTGGGGGCCACCACCGATGAGATCGCTAACAAGTTAGATGACATGATAGCTGAGGAAGCTCCAAACTTGGGGGCTGAAGAGAGACAAAGGGTTAGGGAGATCATCATTGAGACCCTACAGTTCAGAGATGGTCCAGAGCTAGAGGCCATTGATGAGCTAGAATCAGTAATCATCAACCCTTCCTACCCTGAGCAAAAGATTCAGATTGGAAAACAGCTATCAGATGAGGAGCGAGCAGAGATCATCGAGCTGCTAAAAGAAAGTAATGATGTCTTTGCATGGCGTGTAGAGGACGCGAGAGGAATCAAGGAAGAGGTCGTCGTTCATAGGCTTGAAGTCAACCCGACCATAAAGCCCAGACCCCAGAAATTGAGAAGCTTTGCTCGTGATAAGGAAGAGGCCATAAAAGCTGAGGTACAAAAACTTTTGAGTGCAGGTATAATTAAAGAGGCCACTCATACAACCTGGTTGGCCAATGTGGTCATGGTGAAGAAGTCAAATGGCAAGTGGAGAATGTGCGTCGACTTCACCACTCTAAACCTTGCTTGCCCGAAGGACAGCTATCCTCTTCCTAGAATTGACAAACTTGTTGATTCCATTGCTGGCCACTCTACCCTCAGCTTCCTAGATGCTTACTCAGGTTACCATCAGATCAAGATGCATGAGGACGACGTGGTGAAAACAGCTTTCCAAGCAGCGGGAGGCATCTATTGCTATAACATGATGCCATTTGGACTGAAGAATGCAGGGGTGACCTATCAACGCATGGTCAATAAGGTCTTTGCCTCAAAGATTGTCCGAAACATGGAGGCCTACGTCGACGATATGGTCATCAAAACAAAGACCGGACGTCACGTGGTCGACCTAAAGGAAACGTTCGCCAACTTGAGAGCAAACGACATGAAGCTCAACCCCAGAAAGTGTGTCTTTGGAGTAGCAGCTGGCAAGTTCCTTGGATTTATGGTGTCCCAAAGAGGTATAGAAGCTAACCCTGAGAAAATCAAGGCTCTAGTCGAGATGAAGGAGCCTGGAAGTATAAAGGAGATGCAGCGACTTAACGGCAGGGTGGCAGCCCTAGGTCATTTTATTGCCAAGTCGGCTGAAAGGTCTCTCCCCTTCTTCAAATCATTGAGGGGGACGAAAAACTTTGAATGGACGGCCGAATGTCATTCGTCGTTCCAACAACTCAAAGAATACCTTGCCACTCCTCCACTATTGAGCAGCCCGACTACTGGTGAGACCTTGTTCGTGTATCTGTTTGTGGGAGACAAGTCAGTTGCAGCAGTCTTGGTTAGAGAAGAGGAAAGTCATCAAAAGCCAGTGTACTATGTTAGCAAGGCCCTATCAGAAGTGGAGGGCAGATACTACAATGCTGAGAAGGTAGCCTACGCCTTAGTCGTAGCCTCAAGGAAGCTGCGAGCTTATTTCTTGGCTCATCCCATCGTGGTGCTCACGAATGCACCCTTGAGAAAAATATTGCACAAGCCAGAATGTTCAGGTCGCTTGCTCAATTGGTCAATTGCCCTTACGGAATTTGACATCGAGTATCGACCTCGAAAAGCGTTGAAGGCTCAAGCTCTAGCAGATTTCTTGGTCGAGCTTACGTTCACCAAGGAAGACAGCGAGCAGCGAGCTCAGAAAGAGAAAATCAAAGGGAAAGAGCCAGAGTCCCAAGTCATCACTAGCCTACCCGACGATTGTTGGAAAGTCTACTCGGATGGGTCAGCAACCAAAAGTGTCAGCAGAGCTGGGATTGTTCTCATCGAGCCAGAATCTGGAACAGTATATGAGGAGTCACTAAGGTTCAAGTTCGATGCGTCCAACAATCAGGCGGAGTATGAAGCTCTGGTAGCAGCCATAGAGTATGCCAAGTGCTTTGGAGCGACTAAAATCATGGCATACTGTGATTCCCAACTAGTAGTCAACCAGGTCAGAGGCGAGTATGAGGTGTTAAACTCCATTTTAACCAAGTACCACGATCTGGTGAAGGAGCTGACAAAAGACTTGGAGTTATGGGAGATCCAAAGGATTGGTCGAGAAGACAATGAGCTAGCCGACCTACTCTCAAAGCTAGCTACATCTGACGAGCCACATAAAGAGCCCATCTCGTACCTTGAGAGCCCAGCTTATGAAAGGGTCAAAATTCAATGCATAGAAGATCCCTCAAGAAATTGGGTTTATGAGAAGTGCTGGATTGAAGAAATGAAGGTGTACCTAGAAAGCGGCGAGCTCCCTGAGGATGAGAAGAAAGCTCGAGCTATTAAAAAGAAAGCTCTGAGATATGTAATCCAAGGAGGCATGTTGTTCAGAAGATCATACACCAGACCTTTGTTGAAGTGCATCCACCCTAAAGAGATCACTCAGTTAATGCATGAGGTTCATAGTGGAATCTGTGGTGGACACCCGGGGGCCAGGACTCTAGCCGAAAAATTGATCACTTTGGGTTATTATTGGCCACACATGAGAGCTGACACTCATGACTTCGTTCAGCAATGTGACCAATGTCAAAGATTCGCCAACCTACCTCACCTGCCTACAACTGAGCAAACCCCAGTGATTGCAGCTTGGCCGTTCGATATGTGGGGCGTCGACTTAATTGGACCCTTCCCTCCCGCCCGTGGAAATTGCAAGTATGTGATCGTGGCAATTGACTACTTCACCAAGTGGGTCGAAGCTAAGCCACTAGCTCGCATAACAGAGGAAAACGCAATCAACTTCATTCATGATTTCATCTGGTGTAGATTTGGTTTTCCTCGAGCTATAGTATCAGACAACGGCCTACAGTTCTCACGAGCCTTTGAAGCAGAAATGAATCGAGTAGGGATAAGGCATTGGCAATCTTCTGTTGCCTATCCTCAAGGAAATGGGCAAGCTGAAGCAGCAAACAAGCTCGTACTATCCTCACTCAGGACGGGTCTCGTAGGTCATCGCAATAACTGGTTGGACGAACTCCCCCTTGCTCTTTGGGCAGTTCGCACAACCACTCGGGGGCCCACGGGGGAAACCCCATTCGCTTTAGCATATGGATCAGAGGCCATGGCACCAGCCGAGTTGAGATTCCCCAGAGCCAGAGTGACATTCTTTGATCAAGGACAGAATGATATCAACAGATTGATCGACTTGGATTTAGTCGACGAGAAGCGAGACACTGCGTACCTTCGAATGGTCAACTACAAGCAGCGAACTAAAAGTTACCACGACAAGAAGGTAAAGACAAGATCATTCCAAGTTGGGGATCATGTGTTGAGAAAGATTGAAGCAACTGGAAGGAGAACCCAACAGAATAAACTATCTCCCAACTGGGAAGGTCCCTACATCGTTACTCGAGTCTTCAAAGAGGGGACTTACATGATAGCTCATCCAAACGGTGAAGAATTGAAGCATCCATGGCATGCTACTCACCTCATCAAGTATTACTTCTAGTTCGACTCCTTAGTTCGGTTCAAAGTCAAGGCAATTCCCAAGTTTGAAATTTGTCATAGTTCTAGCTTTCCATTCGATGTAAAGCACTTTCCTACTTCAATAAAAATCGCAAATTCTATTCGACCAAACAATGTTACACTAACTTCAACAAGCTCGACTCTTAGTCGGCTTTGTTTTAACAAGCTCGATTCCTAATCGCCTTCGTTCATTTAACAAGTCCGACTCTTGAGTCGACTTCGTTCTAACAAGCTCGACTCTTAGTCGCCTGTCATCTAAACAAGCTCGATTCCTAATCGCCTTCGTTCATTTAACAAGTCCGACTCTTAGTCGACTTTGTTCTAACAAGCTCGACTCTTAGTCAGCCTGTTCTAATTAGCTCGATTCTCAATCAGCGTTATTCCTTAAAACAAGTCCGACCTAAGGCCGACTTCGTTCCAACGAGCTCGATCCTTGGTCAGCTTTGATAGCTTGAACAGGTTTGACTCTTAGTCAACCTAGTTTACAAGAATCTCTTATAAGTCTGAGGTCGACTGAGTTAACATAAAATCAGGTCGACCTAAAACTTAGAGCAACTTATTTGCCCTATTGCATCTAGTTCGACACACACATGCTGGAATTAGAAACACACAACACACGAGGATGTAAAGTCAACTACGATCATTGATAAATAAACTTCCCAAAAATGGGCCAAAGCTTGGGCAAAATAAAGTTGTAGAGTATCATGCCTCCCAAAAAGTTGGGCCAAGGCATTTGAGTAGTTACAAAACCAAAAAAGCAAAACATTGTTTGGGACTTGTCAATTACAACATCATTCATACAAAATCAGGATGCTGGTTCGACATCTGCTTGCTCGTCAACAGCAGCTCGACCTTCTCCATCATCTCCTTGCTGCTAGGGGCCTAGGGTTTTACCCGACTCGGAGAAAACTTGTTGTTCGAACTCACCATCCTCCTCCATCTCCTCCCGGTCCTCTGCATCCTCGAGCTCCCTTGGAACAGCCACGTCAAAGTCCTAAGAGTTAATTCAGGGCCACCCAAGGCTCACAAGCCGTCTTTCTTGGTCTTCTCGAGCAATGTGAAAGCAAAATCGTCATTATAAGGCACCACCGAAAGTGACCACCTCGAGCCGCCATGTCATATAGAGCCATACGTGCCCATCGAGCTAGTTGCTCCAAGGAAACATCGAGTCGTGGTCGACAAAGCTCGGCGGGCCATGTGACGCTTGCCCAGGTCCAAGAAGCCCTTAGCCTTGGCGATAATGGCATTAAAGTATTCATCTCCCTCTTTGAATTGATCAACATCTTTAGCGGCGGCTTTAGCGGCGGCACCGAGGTCTTCTTGCCATTTCATCCATGCAAGCCGGTGTTCCTCATTCAACTCAATTAAGAAGGTGTCCTTATCCTTCAAAAGTGTGGAAACTATTGTCGGCTCCGTCTGAGTCTTCTTAAGTTCTAACTTCTCGGCATCTCTTTCCACCTTCACCTCGACCACCTTGGCATCGAGGCTTTCGGATCCTCCAAAGCTTTATCCACGTCCTCCGGGCTTTCTTCTTGACCATCTCCAAGGCGTCATAGGAGTTATCCAGGTCGTTATGCTTCTCCCGTAGCTCGAGATAGCTCTTGGGATTTCTTGGAAGAGGCGATTCATAGCGATCTTCTCCCTCTCAATAGCAGCCCTCCAAGAACTCTTAGCCCGCTTCGACCATGGTGAGAGACTACATTGAAGGAAAAGCAAAGTGTTAGCTCACCAAAGACACAAAATATGAATTGACGACCTCAAAGAAAAAAAGGCGATTAAACCAATGAAGGATAAAATTTACCTCGCTATGCACCATTCCGCATCTAGCCGAGAATTCCTCGGGGTCATTCCCTTGTCGGTGAAGTGTGCAAGGAGGTCGACATCACCAATAGCTCTCCCACCACAACCGGCCCAAGACTAATTTCGGGGTAACGGCGAGTCATGCTATTGACCCCTATGAGTGGAGGAACCTCACTCAATCTCCTCATCCGATCCTCAAGAGACTTTTGGATAGGGGGAGAAGAAGCTGGTGGAGGAAGGTGACTCGAGGAAACAGACTTCCCCTTCTCAGATCGCGACCTCTTCTTCGTATTCAAGGGACGATCATCAGCATCCACCTCCATGTCATCATCTTCAACGTTCACAACATTTAAAGGACTAGCCCCAGTTATCTCGGCTCCGGAGGTCGCTGCGTTGGTCTCAAGATTGGGGTCGGAGCTTGGACTAGGTCTGATCGACCTGTTGGATTCATCACCACCTTCAGTCACTTCCCTGGATTGGGTGCCGCTTTGCAGAGGATCTTCTGCTTCTATCTCCTCCATGGGCACCATCCCCACATTGTCCTTGGACAACAAACCGGTTCTCCTCTCAGCATCTCTCTGTCTTTGGGCTCGAGCATTAGCAGCTCCGTGGGCTTTTTTGGCTTTCTTCCTATCTGATACCACCAATATATGACCCATATTTGCCTCTTGCTCAGGAGTCAGAACTGCACAAAAAAATCAGGATGACAGATTGTTAGTTCAAGCCAAATCGTTCTACATACGAGCTATAAGTTCTATGTGCGAACTCGACACGTACGAGCCAACCCATCTATCTGCGAGTTAAACAATTGACGAGCTAAGGGTTGCACATACAATTCAAAGTGTTTTCTACATACAAGCTACGAGCTAATCATGGGTGAGCTAATTGTTCTACAAGCAATGCTCTACATACGAGCAGAAGTTCTATGTACGAGCTAGTATATGCGAGTGAAATAGTCTGACGAATCAAGAGTTGGTACATTCAAATCAAAGTGTTCATACATGCAAGCTACCAGTTCAACAATCTAACGGATAAAGGACGAGTAAAGGATTACAAAATAAAGAGATCTTACCACCAACATGCTCTCCATTGTCCTTGCAATAATTGGCAGTCCGTTTGCATAGTTGACACTTATCCTTGAACTTTCCCAAAGCATGGGTAATCCAATCGGGATATATAATGCCCCTACCAACAGGCACCAGAGGCTGCACCTCTCCCTCTCCACCATCATCCCTACTGGATATAGTTATACTTGGTGGTTCCTAAGCTCTCCCAACTGATAGGTCCCTTGTCAGCCAAACGACATAACTTCTGGTATAAATCAAAATGCCAAACTGGCTCCCAATAGTCTCTCTCATCTATGGGCTCTGTATCAGCGGTTGGCAAGGGAAATTCCCATCCTAATCTGCTCTCTACTACAACCACATGGGAATTCCACCCACTTGCTTTACTGGGAAGGTTCGTGAAAAGCTTACGAGAATTGGGTTTAGAAGGAGTACTGACACTCAGGTCCTCTCCACTATACTTAATGCAAAAGAATTCTTTGAACACCCTCATACAGGGCTCGTATCCTAAAAACCTACACACCATGGCAAAGCAAACCAAAACCCTACAGGTATTAGCTCCGAGCTGAAGGGGTAAGGCATTGGCACACTCCAAGAACTCGTTAATAAAAGGGTCAAGTGGCAACCTGAGGCCAGCCACGAATTGGCCATAAAAGAAAGCTACTCTAGAGGCATCCCTGGTGAAGGTCAACCTAAACTGAGCTAGGAAATCCTTCTTGCTGTAGATGGTCACTTTGTAGTCCTCCTTACTCACCTCACAGAAGTCATAGATCATGTTATACCTAGAGGGCAAATTCTTTTTTCCACGCAATGGCCCATGAGGAACGTAGCCCCTCTCATTCTTTCCCGGCACCACAGAAGACCCAAAAGCGTTCACGATGCGTGGACTTGAGGAAGTTGAAGCAGCGTTTCCTTCTTGAGTTGCCATATCTGTACAAGAAGAAGGAGAAACAGGGGAGTCAGACCTATGATCACGTTCAGGAGTCCTACCTATAGGCAACCTACATAAGGGCGACCTGGACTCCCCCGGGAAACTTTTCCTATCCCTAAGGAACGACGGTTTATGGACATCCCTAACATAAAACAGTGCAATGTGATCGAGTAATTCATGGAAAAGATGAAAAGAGACAACATTTGAATCATCTATTGCCAATTCACCTACGTCTGTTCCTATAGGCAGCCATATTTCGCTAAAATTCAGTCCCCATCTGGTCAAGATAGAGGCACACTCGTTCAAAGAAATCTCTCTCCACTCACTGTTTATGTGCTTATACACATGACGATTAACAGTGCAGTACCCGTACCAAGCTCCTGGTTCACTACTGAAGGTCCTAGCCATGGCGGAAAAATGAAAACAACGCGAAATTGAAGCCCTAAAGCAAGTATACGAGAGAAATACCTTGATTAAGGTCGGAAGGGCTGTTTCCGAAGACAAAGCTCGGATTAATACCTGGTTTTCTTGCTTAATTATCGCCAAGGAGGTATGAGAGCTTGAAGACGGTAAAAATTCTAAACGGAGAAGGATTCTGCTATTTGTATTTTCCGAAATTGGAAGGGAAAAAGGAAAATTCGAAAATTAATTTCCTAATTAATTGGGAAAACAGTTCCCAAGATGGATTATCAAACGCCTAACAGTAATGATTACAGAAAAACGGCGCTCCTTCTGATCTGACCGTTCGTCGCCAACGTCCAGGATTGTGCCACGTCACTATTGGTCGACTAAACTTCAAGAGCGAGTAGCGACCTGCGAGTTACATCAATCCTCATCAAAATTTCCTTAACTTCCTAGTCGACAAAGTCAACTCGAAAGTTGGGGGCCACTGAACATACCAAAAGTATCTAACTGGGCCAAGCGAGTAAAGCCCAGTCCTCAAGCAATTATGTCCACCCCATTCTCAGTGGGCTAAGCCCAATCAGTACATGGCTCAAGGCCCATCTCATGCATCAGTCGACTAAGTTCATTGTCCGACCTACTAGGTCCCGACCTAACTTAGTCCGACCTTATGACCCAGTCATATTTCTGGTACTATCCAACTCTACTCGACAGTCAGGTCGACCCAAACACAAGTGTCGACCTCGACCTGCTGAAGCAAGCGTCGACCTAACGGTTACAGGCATACAGGCAATTATTCTTTCCATAACTGCATCCCTACAAATCAGGGACAGTTAGAGGCACGTTCACATTACAAGTAACTGCCGCTAAAATCTCGGAGCTCGTGTAGCCCTACCAAAAATAACCACACTCATCAGCTATAAATACTTCATCACTACCACGGTTATAAGGTAACTGCAATTTTATCATTTGAAATATTTTTATTCAATACATTTTTGCTCTCCAAATTATATACTTACTCTCACGCCCGAGGGTCTAAGCCGGAGACACATCCGGCTAGTCGTGGGTTCTGATTTCAGGTCAAGGAGCTAGGTGATCAGTCCTGGCACATGGAGGAAGATTGATAACCACATGTCCTGCGGCATCATATATATATATTAAAGTTGGTGAGGAGGGCTATGGCTTCGCCACGTGGACAAGTTTAGGCAAACTCTTGATTTTAGAGAAGCCACGTCATCACTATCCTAAAATCTATATGACTTTTGGTATTCTCCTTATTAGCTAATACTATTAGTTAATAATAATAGTTATTATATAGGTTAACTATTACTATTAATAGTATTAGTTAACTATAATAGTTACTTTATAAGTTAACTATTACTATTAATTGTATTAGTTAACTATAATAGTTACTATACTCCCTCCGTCCCACCAAGAGTGTCACCCATTTAGGGGTGGCACGCAAATTAAGGAAAAAAGGGAAAAGAAAAAATGTTGTGAGTGTAATTTGAAAATAGGAGAGAGAATTAGTGGAGGAAATAGTGAATTTAAAAAGTGTTGTGAGTGTAGAGGAGAGAGAATTAGTGGAAGGAATAGTGGATGGGATAATAGAATATTAATAAAACATTTCCTTTTTAGGAAAGGTGACACTTCAAACGGAACACCATTTTGGATAAAAAGTGACACTTGAAGTGGGACGGAGGGAGTATATGTTAACTATTACTATTAATAGTATTGGTTAACTATAATAGCTACTATATACTCCCTCCGTCCCAGTAGAAGCTTCCCATTTTGTCATTTTGGGTGTCCTATTAAAAGCTTCCACTATCCTTTTTTGGCAAAGAATCTTTACTATTTCATTCACTCATTCTCTATCCTACATTATTTTAATACTCACAACACCATTATAATTTACTATTTCTTCCACTCATTCTCTCTCCTATTTTCAAATTACACTCACAACATTTTTCTTCCCACCAATTTTCTTAATTTGCGTGCAATGAAAAAAATGGACAACTTATGTTGGGACGGAGGGAGTATGTTAACTATTACTATTAATAGTATTAGTTAACTATAATAGTTACTATATAAGTTATTTAATTCTATTAAGTGTATTAGTTAACTATAATAGTTACTATATACGTTAACTATTATTATAAATAGTACTCCCTCCGTCCCACTTCAATTGATCCACTTTTCTTTTTGGGACGTCCCACTTCAATTGATCCATTCCATAAATGGAAAGTTTTTCATATATTTATACCCTTATCATCTCCACATATTTACAAAAAAACAAATCATTAACTTACTATTCCTCCCACTCATTCTCTCTCCTATTAAATATTTTTAACTTTTACATTCTCTCTCCTATTCCCTACCACACATTTAACTTTTACATTCTCTCTCCTCTAATTTCTACCCACTTTATTCATTTTTCTTAAAAATCGTGAAATTCACCCCGGGACCAATTAAAGTGGGACGGAGGGAGTATTAGTTTACTATATAGGTTAAGTAATAGTATTATAGTTACAATATATGTTAACTATTAATATTAATAATAATAGTTAATCATAATAGTATATATATATATATATATATATATATATATATATATATATATATATATATTTATATATATATATATATATGTTAACTATTACAATTAAAAGTATTAGTTAATCATAATAGTTACTATATAAGGTAACTATTATCATTCAACTTACTAATAAAAGGTAAAATGCAATCCGTGCATAGCACGGGCTTACCACTAGTCTGTTTAAAGTTCGATCAAATTAACCATTAAAAAAGAGAGACTATCTTTTCGGGACGGATGGAGTAATATGAAACTGCACTGCCTAAATTGTCTTAATTTTGATACATACATTGTCATTTTTGGTTAATTAAACTCACTTGTCATGTCTTGGTAATTTCCATAAAAGCAATTTTTGGCATTAGCAAGATGTATACATAAGCACATAGCTCAATGCACTTTTGGTCATTTCTTAGTAATTTTCCAGTAAAGCACTTTTGGTAAGAATCTCTGCATAGAATTTGTGAAAACTAATCCCAGCCAAAGAGAATTTCAAGAAAATGCTCAGGATATGGATGCACTCCCTTTTCTTTTTCATGATCACCTTAATCTGTACTCATAACCTCCATCCAGTAACCCCAATTGGCACAAACGAAACCGATCACCTTGCGCTGATGGCCATCAAGTCAAAGATTGTGAGTGACCCTGAAGGTGCTTTAGGGTCGTGGAACGATTCTCTTCATTTCTGCCAGTGGGAAGGTGTAACATGTGGTCGGCTCCATAGGAGAGTCACTTTTTTGATTCTTTCCTCCAAAGGTTTAGTTGGTTCTTTGTCTCCGTTTGTAGGAAACTTGAGCTTCCTCTGGGTGATAAATCTTCAGAACAACACAATCGAAGGCGTAATCCCTACCGAAATAGGCCATTTATTCAGATTGGAGCAACTAAGATTGACGAATAATTCCTTTGAAGGAAATGTTCCGTCTAGTCTTTCAAACTGTACCAACCTAAAATGGCTTTCGGTAGGTAACAATAAGCTTGTTGGGACAATCCTACACGAAGTTAGTTTTTTGTTGAAGCTCGAAAATCTTAATATTGGCAAAAACAATTTCATAGGAGGGATACCTCCTTCCTTTGGGAATCTCACTTCTCTCGAAAGAATTTCTGCAGCTGAGAATTATCTTGGAGGAAGCATTCCATGTGCCATTGGTCAGTTAAAGAAGCTATGGTTTATGGGAATTGGAGGTAATCAACTCCACGGTACAGTCCCTCCATCCTTTTACAACCTTTCTTTGCTTTCTTACCTCGAAATAGCAGACAACCAACTTGTTGGAAGTCTTCCAACGGACATAGGTTTGAAGCTACATAATCTTCAAGTCTTTTTTATATGGGGCAACCAGTTTACGGGACTTCTTCCAGTGTCAATTTCTAAATGTTCAAAGTTGGAAAACATAGATGTAGGAGATAACCATTTCCATGGAAAAATAGCAATTGATTTTGGAATGATGCCAAACCTCTGGAAAGTACATCTATCCAATAATGTTTTTGGAAGTGGGGAACCTGATGAATTGAATTTTATTGCCTCTTTGGTGAACTGTAGTAATTTGCAACAGTTAGGCTTTTATGAAAACCAATTAAGAGGGCAGCTACCAAGTTGTGTGGGCAATCTCTCAAATCAGATTTCTTATCTATATCTTCATTACAATTCAATATATGGGTCCATCCCTCCATCAATGATGAATCTAGTCAGTTTAGATGCATTAGCGCTGGATCATAATCATTTCACAGGCACAATTCCTAGTAACATTGGCAATCTCCGAAAACTACAGATATTGAACCTAGAGGAAAACAGTTTGACTGGCAATATTCCGGAATCTATTGGGAACCTATCACTTTTGAATAAGCTCTCCTTAAGCAACAATAGATTACAGGGTACAATACCTACAACTTTTGGAAATTGCCGAAATTTGATTCTATTGATCATTTCATTAAATAACCTTACTGGAAGCATACCAAGAGAACTTCTCGGACTGTCATCTCTCTCAATAACACTAGATCTTTCTCGTAATCACTTGTCTGGATCACTCCCACTGGAAATTGGAAAGCTTCATAATTTAGAGGGGTTGGATTTGTCACAGAACGAGTTGGCCGGTGAAGTCCCTAGAAGCATAGGTGGCTGCACAAGCCTGGAGTATCTATCCCTGGAGGGGAACTTCTTTCAAGGTTTGCTACCTCAATCATTTGGTTCTTTAGCTGCTATCAAGTACCTTGATATTTCTCGTAATAACTTCTCTGGACAAATTCCAAGATTCTTGGAGAAATTACGGTTGGAGAGTCTTAATTTGTCCTTCAACGACTTTGAGGGGGAACTACCAATTAATGGAGTTTTCACAAATGCTACTGCCATCTCTGTTGAAGGGAACAATAGGCTTTGTGGCGGCTTGCCTGAACTTCAGCTTCCTAAATGCAATATCAAAGAGGGTAAGAATGGAAAAAAGATTTCGCTTGCACTCATAATTGTGATCCCAATAATCTGCTTGCTTGTTGGTCTGGCTATAGCATTGTGTTTGTTATTCATTTGGCACAAAAGGAGAAGCAAATCACCATCATCATCAGTCCTGGTATTGAGGCAACCATTCACAAAATATTCTTATGAAATTCTCCTCAAGGCAACTAATGGGTTCTCTTCAGAAAATTTGATTGGTGTGGGATGTTTTAGTCGTGTCTTCAAAGGGGTTCTTGAAGAGGATGGAGCAACAGTTGCTGTCAAAGTTCTAAACCTTGACCTCCTAGGAGCTTTAAAGAGTTTCTTGGCAGAGTGTGAAGCCTGGAAAAATATTCGACATCGTAATCTTGTAAAGATCATAACTGCGTGCTCCTCAGTTGATTATCAAGGTAACGATTTTAAAGCTTTAGTTTACGAGTTCATGCCAAATGGTAGTCTGGAAAGCTGGTTACATCTAAATAAAAGGTCACATAATGGAGAGAATGAGCGTCAGGGACTAAGCCTTCTACAAAGAATAAGCATTGCCACAAATATCGCTCATGCCATTGAATACCTTCATAACCGATGTGAAATTCCACTAATACATTGTGATCTTAAGCCGAGCAATATTTTACTAGACGGAGATATGGTTGCTCATGTTGGGGATTTTGGGCTTGCAAGGTTTCTCCTTCCAGAAGTTTCAAGTTTCACGCAAAGCAGTTCTATTGGTTTAAGAGGAACTATTGGTTATGCACCTCCAGGTGACAACTACTATACTAAATCACCCGTTAATGCATGCATACTTAGAGACCATAAATCTCTACCTTAGGTTCATTAATGTTATGCCTTTGAAACTACTCTGAATCACCTATTTATGCACGAGATACTAATATTTGCATTGTTCTTAGAGTCTTATATTTGTCACCCCCATGATTTGCAGAGTATGGTCTTGGAAGTGAGATGTCAGCACACGGTGATGTCTATAGTTTCGGTATTATTTTGTTAGAGTTGATGACTGGGAAGAGACCCACTAATAACATGTTCAAGAATGGTCTTAACCTTCATAATTACGCCAGAATGGCCTTCCCAGATGGCATCAAAGATATTATAGACCCAATAATTGTTAAGGAGGAGGAAAATGAAACACATAATCCAAGATATGCAAAACAAAGAGTGGAGTGCATGGTTTCAGTTGTCAAGATTGGAATTGCGTGCTCCGTGGAGTCAGCACATGCCAGGATGAATATCTCAGAGGTTGTTAATGATCTGCAGTTTATGACAAACATCATTTCGGAGCACATGGCAGGATGAATATCTCAGAGGTTGTTAATGATCTGCAGTTTATGATAAACATCATTTCGGAGAACGAACCCACAGTAGCAAAGTAAGAAGGAATGTATCCTTATTGTTTGTTTAATTTGATTATATCAATTAGACAATTATGATTTGTAGCACTTTTTGTACTCACATCATTTCGGAAATATTATCCACCTATGAATTTCGGGAAAAAAAAAAACGTTTCACACTGAATACAGTAATTCTGACAATTTTTACCATTCTGAACTAAATTTCACATTAATTCAAGTTCATGCTGTAAAAAATAGACTTGATCAACCACCTTTAATAACTTGATACACAACAACTCTTCTAATTACTTGATTATATGATAGAAACCAATTCATATTTATGGACTGTGTATAGACGGAAAGCAAAAACATAGAATGAGTAACGATCACAAAATTTAAATAATAGATAGAATAAGAAATCACTGTGTTGGGTATAAATGGGTGATGAGAAATAAGAATTACACGCATGTATAAAATGATCGCTGAATAAACCCTTTAACAGGTATGAAGTAGGGATTTAAAAACTTACGGTAGACGAAAATCTCCAACTTTCAGTTCCTTCTCAGGTGAGTGTAAGCAGTTCATTTGATCTTCTTTAATATTGAATCATATCCCGACATTTCATGGAATTCCAATCATTCAAAAAATAAATTAGGCCCTAATTTTCCCAAACATAACATTTAAAGAGAACTCCAATCATTCAAAAAATAAATTAGGCCCTAATTTTCCCAAACCTAACAACTAATAAATAAAACTGCATATTAAAATTAAATTAAGGGAAACAGAAAACTGTGTCATACCTCTTTGCTGTTCTGAAACATTCCTCGCAATATTCTTGTTTCGATTTACTCCATAACTGTGTAAGTTAGATGAGACCTAGTCAGTTGAAGAAGACAAATGAGTTTTTTTTGGACCTATATATAATATGTGAGATCAGAATTGGAAGTAATACATGTTATACAGATTATATGAACCCTAATACAGTGCTAATTTCTCCAAATTCCCTAACATAAACACACATGAAATCAGTCTGAAATTCTATATCCCCTGCCCCCCTTCAATTTCCCCAAATTCCCTCTGCTTCCCCCCCCCCCCTCCGTCAAGTTCAATTGAAGAAATCAAAAGGTCAATTAAAAGCCTTGCTATTGACAAGGAATTAAATGATTGAAATCATCAAAACATTACAAAATTAAAAGGACAAAGCAGAGATGTAGAAGAAACAATTTACCGGCGCCTGGAAGCTTATTGAGAACAACTCTCCAACAAAAAGACGCGGGAAAACATTTGCATCAGAATCCCGTGTGGGGTTGGGTGTGCGCTTATTGAGATAGATCTGATCCACGATGATGGGACAGGGATGACAATATGATCGAATCCTATCCGAAAAATTAGGATTTGGTTTGCAATTAGGAGTGATCAATATAGAACCTCATTGATTTCTCTAGGAACTTGAGCAAATATCAATAGGGAAAGTGGCCTATGGTTCTTGAGCCCAATTACATTGCTATAAGAGAGCACACTACTTTCAAAATGTTATAAAAGAGTTTCATATAAAAATACCACAAGTCAAATCATTAATCGCACTTTTCGAGATCAAGCAGTTGCCAAATCACAGATTTCCTAGTACTATTAGTCTGAGATTGACAATGATAATCGAGACTCACTTTTATTCTTTATAGTTCAATTATCAAAATCAAATTTTCAACCGAAAACCATTAATTAAAAAAACGTAAGAGAAAATTGAAATATCAATGATTATACACAATTAATAAACTTATTTTTTTCATCAAAAGTAATTAATAAAAACAAAAAAACAAAAAAAAAATTCTAACAACCCGATGCATTTCAATTCTTAGAAAGTCAATCCAAGAGCTCTCTTCTCTATCCATGTCCTTTCTTGTTGTAGTTGCCTTCATTCTCTTCACTTATTGAAAGAACACAAATCATCAAAAAGTCAAGGATGCTAATAATGAACTTTTAAAGACTATCTCACTGTTAGGCCCCATACATGCCCGGTAGATCCTAGCATTAATTTTGTAAACAATAAGGATCACAATGATTGATACAGTTTGTATACAAGGCTATCAGCTCAATTGAGAGTTGAACTCTCATAATTTATATTTTGATTTTATTAAATAAATTATAAGAGGTTATTTTACAAAAAAAAAAAAAAAAAAAAACAATCTGACCATAGAGAACCTCTTTGATTTCTTTAAGAACTAAAGCGAATCAAAATATTAGCTAAATTTAATTTCCGACTATTACTTCTTGTATTATAGACCTTGCCAATAAATTGGTCGAATGCTTTGGTTTCATTTTTCCTCCACCATTACATTCTCAACACACAAAATTTTGAGTAACAAGGTATGAATACACGAACAGAGTCGGTGTTGACTTGAGAAGAAAATACACCACCACCATCAAAGACCTTGATACATTTCTCTATTTCTTCCTTGAGTGACCTAGAGTTCCATTAATGGTCGAGTCTTGCTATGGCAGACCTAGAATTCCATCAATAGTCGGCCACTGTGGATAAATATCTCCCTATAATGGCAAATTTGATGTTCGTCCACTGTGGATAAATATCTCCCTATAAGTAGTTAATTTGTTTAGTGACAGGGAGGATTACGCTGGTTACTTCCGATAAATCTTTTCGTGATGAATTCACGGTATCTATAATTTGCAGATGGTAGGAGTATTGGAAAGAGAAATGGAGGAAGCTTCCGATTGAGAATTGAGAGAGAGTAAAAAGGGCATGAATGAGGGATTAAGGGGGAGAGTGTGATTGTTAGGGTTTTGGTATAGTTATGTTAGGCATTTAATATAATAATAAACCTAACTAGGGGTTCTTAAGCAATATTGTTTATGTTAGTCAAATATATAAATAGTTTAAAAATTACTTAATCTCAATCATTAAAGCATTATTGAGTACCCCCAATTTTAACTATACTAATTAGAATTTTCTATGTATCTTAGTGCCTGTGTTTTTACACTTGTATTTTCTCAAAGATAATTGAAGACTTGAAGACCTTAAGTTTTTCCCAAGGTGATATTGGTTAACTTGATCATCAAGTCAAGACCTTAACCGGTTAAGTTCCTTAACCGGTTACACCCTCAACTGATCAACCCCTCAACCGGCTTGATCAGTCAACCGGTCATGTTCCATCAGTTGCTCAAATGTTGCAGTCGGTCAAGCTTTCTCAACAAGTTTCCATCAGTTGACCTATCATTAATTGCTCTCACCTACTTAGCCTACTACTTAGCTAAAGTTGGTAAAACAGTTGCTATGAATACCTTGTTGCATCCTTATCAGTAACTACTTCATGAAATGTTCAAGTTACCAGTACTCACAACAACTTCATTACCCAGTGGAAAATTCAAATACGGTTGTAATTAAAAATCTCAAGTATTCAATGCAGAAGATATTCTCATTTAATGCTTGTCAGAACAAGTCATCCCTTCGACCCCTTCAGAGACAACAACTCCATTTGAAGACTCTATAAATACCTTCCTTAGAGCATTGAAGAGGGTTAGTGCATTGACCTTGAGAGTGAAATTATCAAGAACTGCAAGTGCCCAAGCATTGAAGTTCAAGACATTCAGTTCTTATATTCACTAGATTATTTATTAGGACAAACACTGTGCACACTCAATCAATTCTGTAAGTGTTCCCCAACAAGAATATGTCTGGAACACATTAATTGATCACACCACACACCCACGAGAAATCAGTTCAACTTGTGAACACATATCTTGAAAACAACTGGTCAAACTTGTATCACGATCCATTAGTGATCACTTTCATTTAGGCAGCTTTCAATCTTAAAGCTTGCAACTTATAATAGACTAGTGACATTAATAGTGCACATTTTCACAAATCCAAGTTTAGACCAAATTTGGTAGAGGACGTAGCAGTTCGTTAACACTGTGAACCTCTACAAACAAATGTGTCCCTTTGTTTGTGTGTTTACTCATTTTATC
Source organism: Adenophora triphylla var. japonica (assembly GCA_022495995.1). Lineage (NCBI taxonomy): Eukaryota > Viridiplantae > Streptophyta > Magnoliopsida > Asterales > Campanulaceae > Adenophora > Adenophora triphylla. The sequence goes on from JAFEMH010000262.1 coordinate 494,574, forward strand.
TTGTCTTGTAACCGGTTGATAGCAGTTCGTTAACACTATGAACCTCTACAAACAACTGTGTCCCTTTGTTTGTGTGTTTGCTCATTTTATCTTGTCTTGTAACCGGTTGAGCACCAGTTACAACCCTTTGAATCCTTAACTGCTTTGTTTGTATTTCTTATTGGAATATAGCTTGCATGATGCTTTAACTTACCTTTGAAACTCCTTTTACTTAAACCGATTATTTTTGTGAGTAAACCAGTAATATATAATCCGCTGCGCAACTGATTACTTGTCTATTTTGAAAAGATTTCCAAAGAAGATTAATCAGGTTATTCACCCCCCTCTAGCCTATTTTCCTACCAATTTGGCCTAATAATTGGTATCAGAGCTTTCAATTTTTGAAAAATATTTTTCCAAGCTTTACAGCTTGAATTGTCGATTCCAATGGCGAGAAAACTCATGCAATCGTGGAACATGGCAACGATACCCATGTTAAACGAAAATGAATTTCTAGTATGGAAAAACAAAATTATGTGGTACATGGATTCAATTGACGACAAATTAATGACTGTAGTTAGAGATGGTCCAATAATAACAATCAAAGTCAATACAATTCCAAGAGCCCCCAAAACTCCTCTCATTGATCATGTTGATATATCATCGGAACAAGAGTTTGAAGTTTATAAAACTATTGTTCCCAAGACTCCTGAACAATGGACTGAAGAGGATAAGATATGTGTAGCCCTCGACAAAAAGGCAATGCACATTCTAACCTTTGGTCTAGATGATAGGATGTACAAACAAGTACAGAACTATGAGACTGTCCAACAAGTTTGGCAAAGTATCCTAATAAACTTTGAAGGAGATCAAGTGGCAAAGGACAACAGGTGGTACAAAAGTGTAGCTGAGTTCGAATATTTCAAGAAGAACCCATGTGAGTCCCTCAGAGAAACGTACGATCAATTCTATGAGGTAAGCAACTCCTGTGCATCTTTAGGTAGAATATATACAATGAAAGATCTTAATATGTGTTTCCTTGATTCTCTTGTAGACCTATGGCATATTAAGGTAGCTATTCTTAAAGAATGCAGAGACTTAGATAAGACTCACATTAAGAATATTGTTTCTACTCTATTTCTGTATGAGGAAGACCTCAACAGGATTGGCGGAGTTCAAAAACAGTTCAAAAATCTTTCTCTGCCAGCTCAAATTGAGATCTTCCCAGGCTCTTCCTTGTTCAATAACCTATCTGCCAACAACTCCCCTTCAACCTCACAGTCTCAACCAACCCAAACCAATGTCAACTACAATAAGCCTTCTGAGGAAGATGAATTTGCTGCATTCGCCAGAAACTATAGAAAGTTCAAAGACTTTAAAAAGTACCAGCTACATGGCAATAAACCCTTCCACTCCAAAACTTCATCCTTTCAAAGATCTGGAAATTTCCAAAGATCTGGCCAATGCTCAACCGATGGCAAAAATGCCCAAGGTGAGTTTGTTTGCTACAACTGTTGGAAACCTGTCCACTTTGCTTTTGAATGCCCTCAACCTAAGTATGAATTTATTAGGAAGAAACCCTTTAGGAAAAATCCTAGATCCAAGAGCCTAGTAGCTGAAGAAGGAACGAAAAAGGCTATGCATGTTTGGTTTGAAACTGATTCAGAGGAAGAGAATGCTGACACAGATGAAGATGCTGACGTTAGTTTTGTAGCTCTTGATGGAACAGAAACTGGAACCCCACTCCCTTACAGTCACCCATCTATAGGAATTCCATTGACCAGTCAAGCACATACAATGACACTACCACGGCTATAAGATCTCCCTTATCATATTACGATGAACATATACCTAGGGCTGAGAATCCCTACAACTTCAAAATTCAGAGTATTGGTGGAGCTCTCTATGGTCAAAGCAAAACCCCTCCTACTCTCAAGCCATTAATGCAACCGATGCAATCGACCTACAAAACACAAGCCCAACCGATGACATACAAAACCCAGCCTGTGTTTGAACCTCGACCGATGCAATTCCAGAAGACCCTAGCTAACATAACCTCTCAACCAACATCCTCCCTACCTAATTTTGATCCCAACTTTGAACCATCATCCTCAACCTCTCTACCAACCATTGATCCTATGCCTAACCTTTCCAAGTCTGATATGGCAGAGGTAATGAATGAAATATTTTCTGATTTTGAAAAACTAAATGATGTTTACAAAGTTATGGCTGCTGATTTCAAAAGAATCTCAACTGAAAATGACTCGCTTAAATCATAAATAAATGTTTTAAAAGAAAACAAGATTGAGTCACACCAGTTGAGAAAAGAAAATTAAGATCTCAAGTATAGACTAAACATATGTCTTAGTCAAGTTGCTTATTTAGTTTCAAGAAACAATTCTCTCACTAAGACTATTGATTCTTACTCCAAATCAAAGGTTGCTGTTGAGACAATCCTACAAGACCAAATGTCTTATAATGACCAATCTGGTTTAGGATTTAACTCCAGCAACAATGAAAGCAAAGATAAGGCATTTATTCAGTCTGTTGCTGAGAATTTGATGGAAAAGTTTGATGATAGTCCATCTGGCCTGCTAAAGAAAAGTACTACCCGTACTTTTGGTGTTGTCCCTCTTACTTACCCAAAAGTGAAGGAACAGATCAAGGTCAAAAAGGTTGACAAGAACAAATCTAAGTGGACTAAGTTAGCTGATCCTAAGTTGGGACCTTATATTCCACTTGGTGATAGTGACAGCAAAGTTGGTATTCGTATTGCTGGTCATGCTGCAACTTTGGAAACCCAAACCTGCAAAGCATCCGTAACTGGTTATGAGACAGCAACCGGTCAGACATCTATAACCGGCAAAACTGTCTTAACCGGTAAGGCTGTATTAACCGGTAAATGGATTCCCAAGAACCTGCAACCTACCAGTAAAGGAAACACCAACACCTTTGTGCCCAAAGTATTTGTTAATGCTCAAACTTCAAAATCTTCTGAAGTAGTGACCAAAGTGGATGTCAACTCACCTATCTCTCCTCACAGCCTATTTTAATTAAATGTGTAAACTGTGGAGATTTCGGTCATAATGCTTATGAATGCCTCTTGAAGCACCTATCTGGACCTACTGAGCCACAAAGCTCAAGAGGTGGCCAGGTATAGCTGCTGAAGAGGAACTAACTCTTTGAACCTAAAAGAATAAGGGGGACCATAAGCTTAATGTTTTATTTCAGGTATGCTTTATGGCCTCAACCGATGCAAATAAGTACATTTGGATCTTGGACAGTGGATTCTCAAGGCATATGACTGGCCATGCAGATCTCCTTACTGTTATTGAAGAAGCATCAGGTCCTCCAGTTGTCTTTGGTGACAACGCTAAGGGTAAAATTGTAGGTCGTGGATCCATTATAAGAGGCACAGTTACTGTGTAGAAGGTTTCTTTGGTGGATGATCTTAAACATATCCTTCTCTCCATATCATAATTTTGTGATAAAGGTATGCATTGTGTATTTACTTCTTCCAAGTGTTATGTGAAAAATATTGCTTCAGGAGAAACCCTTCTCACCGGACAAAGAAAAGGTGAATATATGCTATAAATTTAAATGTTATTTCTAGTGTTACTAAAGTTTATTTTGTAGCAAAGAACATCAGTGAGAACTCATGGCTTTGGCACAAGAGACTCAGTCACTTGAACTTCAAATACCTATCCAAGCTAGCCAATGCAAATTTGGTAACTGGCTTACCTCAAGTGTCTGCCAATCATGGAAGGAAGTGCAGAGCATGTCAGCTAGGAAAGCAACATAAAACATCATTTCAAAGCAAGCCTGCATGTCCACATCTAAGTGCTTCCAACTGCTACATATGAATCTGTTTGGCTCCACAACAACTGCCAGATTAGGGGGAAATAGATATACCTTGGTTGTTGTAGATGATTATTCAATATATACTTAGGTGGAAACTTTCAGCTCTAAAGATGACACTTACGGAGTTTCCACCAAGCTTTTTTGTCTACTTCAAACTCAAAAGGAAAGTGACATCATCAGTATGAGATCAGACAATGGAACGGAGTTCAAGAACAATGTCATTGCTCAGTACTGTGATGATCACGAAATTTATCATAACTTCTCAGCTGCTGGAACACCACAACAAAATGGTGTTGTTGAGAGAAAGAACAAAAGCTTGATCGAGGCTGGCAAAACTATGATATCTGAAGCTAGGCTACCCAAGTACTTTTGGGTTGAAGCCATCAACACAGCATGCTTCACTCAGAATTGGTCATTGGTCAACAAGTTTCACAATAAGACTCCTTACGAGCTTTGGCGTGGCTGAATTCCCAACATCGGTTTCTTCAAAATATTTGGCTGCAAATGTTATATTTTCTACAACGGTAAAGAATATCAAGGTAAATTTGATGAGAAAGCCGATGAAGGTATCTTTGTTGGTTATGCCGAGCACAGTAAGGCTTTCAGAATATTCAATAAACGTCTGTTGAAAATTGTTGAATCTGTTCATATTACATTTGATGAATTTGATTTGCTAGAGTCTGACAAGGCTCCAAATAGTACTAATGATTTTGGTGTTTTTGAGACAGGTGAATCTAGCAACTCTAACTCCAATAAAAACACCAGTACTAATGTAAATCATCCTCCAGCTCGGAATTCAGGCATGCCAAGTGATGTAATCGATAGATCCCTAGTTGATAATTCATTTTTCCCCAATCGGTCAGAAGAGAATCTAATTCCCAAAATTCCTTAACTGATTCCTTACCAACTAGTCCCTTTACAAATGTTCCTATTACACCACCTAAACCTGAACCAATTTATAATATACATATACCTTTCCCTTTCCCTTAACCTGATCCTGATCCTGATCCTGATCATCTGTCCAACTCACCATATCCTAACCGATCCTCACCTCAATCGGTCACACCTCCCTTAACTGATTATACTCCTCCACTAGAAATCTTAAGACAAGAATTAGTCAGGCAAGACATTCCAAGGGAAGTGAGACCAACTAGAGGACACCCTATTGAAAATGTGATTGGTGATATCTTTGGTCCCAAAATGACTATATGCCAAAGGAGAAATATGGAAGATCAAAATAGTTTATTTTCCTCTGATATGTTCTCAAACATAGAACCAAAGAAGACAGAAGAAGCACTTAATGGTCCCAGCTGGGTAGAAGCTATGCAAGAAGAACTTAATCAGTTCAACCGATGCAAAGTATGGGAATTAGTGCCTCGTCCAAATGATCAGACAGTGATAAGAACAAAATGGGTCTTTACAAATAAATTGGATGAGTCTGGAAGAATAACAAGGAACGAAGCAAGACTTGTAGCTAAAGGGTACAGACAAGAAGATGAAATTGATTATGATGAGAATTTTGCCCTTGTTGATAGATTAGAAGCCATTAGGTTGTTTCTCGCCTATGCTGCCTACAAAGAGTTCACGTTACACCAAATGGATGTGAAAAGTGCCTTCCTCAATGGAGAACTTCAAGAGCTTGTATTCGTTGATCAACCTCCCGGGTTTGAAGACTCTAAGAAGCCTAATCATGTCTATAGGTTAAACAAAGCCTTGTACGGCCTCAAGCAAGCTCCAAGAGCATGGTATGAAACTCTCTCAAAATTCCTACTTAGTGAGATGTTTGAAAGAGGTAAAATCAATACAACCTTATTCATTGCTAAGCATAATGGTCATTCATTGTTAGTTCAAATATGAAATTGTCACGGCCTGAAACACAAGTGATATCCAAGGTGATAACAGCACCAACGATAGCACTTGAGATAGCACACACACACACACACTTCGAAAATAAAAACAATTTAAAAAAAAATGCAGCGAAAAATAACACCAAAATTGTTTTTCTCAAGTTATATAAATTATATAACTTAAGGATGCCTCTTAGGCAAGACTTTATAATCACTATATAAGATGAATTACAAAAGTCTAATGTGTTCCCTATAACTAATACAATGTAAGTTCTATGGAACAAGAGATAAAGAACGAATTCCAATCCTAGCCAACACACAACTTGAAACCAAGGTAATCAATTGTGAAAATTATATGGGAGGATGGAAGAAAACGAACCAACAAAGAACTATATCTCTATATGCTTGAAGGTGTGTAAAATTGGCATATCTTCAAGTGTCTCCTTCAATGCATATTTATAGTCTTCAATGTCTTGAAGGCTACTAAATTTGTAACAGCCTTGGGGCTGTCTTGGACGTTGAGGTGAGAGTGGGGAAGTGGCTGAGCTTACTCCTCACTTCATGGGTTTGTTAACACTAAATCCCCCTTTTGTAGCAACCGTCTACTTGCTCTCCAAGTCCACGCTATAAGACCTTGTACTCTCAAGATTCTCTATCCTTATACTCTCTTTTAATCAGCAACAACCATCTTGACATAGTCTTCCCACGTTTTTGTAGTTGTTGACATAAACAAGTCTTGGTTAAAGTTTATGCATAAAACGTTATTTACGCATAACTTTCTCTTTCCAAATTCCTCCACGTTTTAAGCTCATTCCTCCATCATATTGTAACCTGAAATATGGACTTACAACATATACTAAACAAATCATATTAGCACATTAGTACATAAACAATTAATCAGGAAATGTGCAATTATATAAATTCCAGCACAGGAAATCATCTGGGATATCATCTGGAATATGGAAAATCATTTTGGGTATCATCTGCATTTTACACTCACAAAATATATGTAGATGATATTATATTTGGCTATACTAACGAAAACTTATGCAAGAGATTTGAGGAACTTATGAAAAGCAAGTTCGAGATGAGAATGATGGGAGAATTAACCTTGTTCCTTGGACTTCAAGTTAAACAAACTCAAGAAGGAATCTTCATCAATCAAGCCAAGTATACGATCTTATAAAGAAATTTGTCCTTGATTCTGCTCATACTCAAAGCACTCCAATGGCTACTAATGTACATCTTGACAAACACTTTACTATATTTCTCAAACCCCTCATTGTCTAGATGAGCATGCAAGTTGGCAAAGAAATTCCTAACCACACTTTCTACAAAAACTGAGGCATGATTATTTGCCTTCAAAAATTTTTTGTCCTCTAAAAATTTAACAATACCTTCTTTTTCCAGTTGTACCTCATCAATGTGCTTTCTTTCAACAATTTCTTACTCAAGTTGTTAAGCCAAAATTCCATGTTTTCTTTTTTAATAAAACTCCAAAGTGAGAAAGGGTTTAGGAAAAGCATTATCTTCCTCATTCTGAATAAAATCATCACCAGATAAATCATGATCACTAGAAAAAGACTTCGAAGGAGTATTAGAGGGGGCAGGTGTTACCTCAGATGATATCTTGTCCTTGGTAGCACTCTTGGTAGAACTCGCTAAACCCTTGCCCTTGGCCTTTTTCATCTGAAAATCAGCCAGAGTTTCTTCTTCCTCAGCATCAACCCAAGCATCAAATGAGTCTTCAGACGGTTCCTTCTCCTTGTTGGCATCAAAATTTTCGTCACTCACATGAGCAGACGACAATTCCAAGGAACTTTTTGACAATTCAACCGGATCAGAGGAGGTATTGGAGGTGGCCTTGGACTTGATTGATCTGATTCGGTTAGATGTCCTCCTTTTTGCAACTTGAGGAGATAATTTGGCGGAGGAAGCTTTCCTCTTCCTCTTTTCTTTCGGTTCGGCTGGAATGAGGGTAAATTTAGGAACATCTTGAGCTAAAGAAGAGACAGGAGCAGCAGCTAGAACTATGGTCATAATGGGAGGAAATGAAGCAGGTGTTATCATGGGAGAAGTTTCCATGGCAACACAAGAAGCAGTACTTGGTGCAATGCTAGGTGAAATGTCCATGTGGTCGGCGTTTGAGGGTTTGGTGTTTGTTTTGGAAGGAGATGCCATGGAGATTTTTGGGAATTTTGAAAACGGGTTTTGACCTAGAATGGGAGAGAGAGACGCTGAAGGGAGTAAAAATAGAGAGAGAGAGAGAGAGACAATTGAGGGAGATAAGAGAGAATAGAGAGAAAATAGGGAGATTAGATAGGAAATTAAATTGATTTGACAAGATATAAACCCATCCTAACTTAAACCCTATAAACCCTCGTTAACCCCTACAAAGTAGCTCTCTTAATTAAACTTAAACACTCACCCTATTTAATCCAAACAACCAAAACAGCAAACCGGCCATAAAAAAATTAAAACAATTTTTTTTAAGTAAAACGAAAAAAATAAGTAAACAAAAGAAAATAAACAAATCCGAAATTAAATATAAACATTTATAGGGATTTGTTATTTAACAAAGTTTACCCAAAAAGAAAGAAACTTGTTGAAGACGTTTTCAAAATCGTAAACCCCTTAAATGAGACTTTTAGATTTTAAAAATTTAACCAACAAATTTCGAAAAATAAGGAATAAAAAAACTAATATAGCACACATTAATATGTTAAGGCAATGATGGTAACACATAGAATAACATATAAGATAAACATCCCTTGATAAATATATTCATTTTCAAGCACTTGAGGCATAACAAGCTTTAGCCATTTTCAAGCATTTCAGGCATAACAAGCCTATACTTTTTAAGTACTTTGAGGCATTGCTCGTTATAAAATTTCATTACACATCTTTAAACAAGGAAGCATCGTAGTAATGAGCTATGTGCGCCGTGTTTTATTTCAAGTGTAAAGATTTATTGATTTATTCCTTTCAAGTATGGTACACTGTAGTAGCGAACTCCATGTCCCTAATACTAAGCATAAATCACCTCATACATTCTCATTGGCAAGAGTACATCGTCACAGCGAACACCGTACCCCGAGTTCGAGAGAATAGTATGGAAGGAAAAAATAACCTATTTGCCTTTTATTTAGCATATAACATCATTAGTGACTTCATCACTTTAAGCACATGAAAGGGAATGATATCAAACATGTTAACCTAGGTGATAACCTACCATAACAAAAATGTCAGCATGTGCCACGGTTAGAACTAAGCTAACCATATTAAAAGAATCATATTTTTTTAAATAAACAGAAAAAATACACTAATATACAAGTGTTACCCTAAGTGACAACATCACCTGAGGTAGCACTGACAAACAGACTCAAAGATTACAAAGACCAAGGGATCTTTTCAAACTAGAAAATCTCTCGTGGTCAAAGGCCTTGGTAAAGATGTCAGCCAATTGATACTTAGTATCAATATGATCAATGTGAATTAGGCCTTTATCTACCATATCTCTAAGAAAATGATGACGTATATCTATGTGCTTAGTACGGGAATGCTAAACAGGGTTTTTTGAAATGTTGATAGCACTCAAGTTATCACAGAACATAGTCAAAGAATTACTCTCAAGGCCATAATCATCTAGCATATGTTTTAGCCAAATAAGTTGTGAGCAACAACTACCAGCTGCAACATACTCAGATTCAGCCGTGGAAAGAGAGACACAGTTTTGTTTACGACTACACCATAATACTAAATTGTTACCCAAGTAAAAACACCCCCACTAGTACTCTTCCTATCATCCATATCCCCCGCCCAATCCGAGTTGCTAAAGCCTACCAATTGGTGTTAGTATCCTTACTAAACCAAATCCCTAATTCATTTATTCCAGAAACATATTTAATTATTTTTTTTTTGACAGAATTAAGGTAGGAGACTTTAGGATTGGCTTGATAACTTGCACAAACGCACAAGCTAAATATGATATCAGGACGACTAGAAGTGAGACAGAGAAGGCTATCTATCATGTAACGATATAAAGTAGGATCAACATCCTCACCTACTTGGTCTCTACCAAGTTTAAGAGATGAACACATAGGAATCTTAGAGCTCTTTTCCCCCTCCAACCCAAACCGTTTCACCAAGTTTTTTGCATACTTGCTTTGTGAAATAAATATCCCTTCACTTGATTGTTTCACCTGCAAGCCTAAGAAGAATGTTAACTCACCAATCATGCTCATTTCAAATGTTGACGTCATAGACTCTACAAAATCTTTTAAACAAGTTTGAGACGTAGAGCCATAGACTAGGTCATCAACATATATTTGAACAATGACTAGTTCTTTTCCATACCTTAAAATGAATAAAGTCCTATCCGCTTCACCTCTTGTAAAACCATATTCAAGTAAGAAAGAGGTTAAGCGGCCATACCACGCATAGGGCTGTTACACGTCGCGAGCCTGTTCGAGCTCGGCTAAAAAAAAGCTCGAGTTCGTGTAGGCTCGAGTTGAACTCGAGCTCGAACTCGAACCGATTTTTAAGTTCGTCATTTTTTCGAGCTCGGCTCGTGTTCGGCTCGTATGTTCGACGAGCTTTGTTCGAGATCGACTCGTTTGAGCTCGACTCGGGCTCGGCTCGTTAAAAGCTCGAATGAATTTTAGTATATATATATATATATATATATATATATATATATATATATATATATATATAAGCTCGTTTAGGCTCGAGTTCGATTACAACTCGAATTAGGGCTCGAAAAAGCTCGTTTGATTTCAGATTTTTTTTCAAAAAATAAGTCGAAGCTCGAGCTCGGCTCGTTAATACTCAAGTTCGAGCAGCTAATGAAAAGCTCGCGAGCCGGCTCGCGAAAAGCTCGAAACTTGATTCGAGCCGAGCTCGAACAGGAATTCTGGGCTCGAGCTCGAGCTCGAGAAAAGCTCGAGCTCGTTTAAAAGTTAACGAGCTCGAGCTCGAAACATCAAAAGCTCGGCTTGTTTATAGCCCTAACCATGCATGTGGAGCTTGTTTCAAGCCATTTAGGGCTTTATCAAGTCTATATACGTGGTTTGGTTGATGAGGATCTTCAAAACCTTTTGGTTGTTGAACATAAATTTCTTCATTTAAATAACCATTTAGAAAGGCAGCTTTAACATCCATTTGAAACAAGGTGATTTTTAGATAACAAGCTATTGCCAAGAGGAGTCTTATAGATTCTATTATAGCTACGGGAGCAAAGGTCTCATCAAAGTCAACACCTTCTATTTGTGAATAACCTTGAGCCACGAGACGTGCTTTGTTTAGAACAATATTTCCTTGCTAGTTCGATTTATTTTTGAAAATCCATTTTGTACCAATTACATTAGTGTTAACGGGATGTGGTACTAAAAACCAAACTTCGTTATGAGCAAATTGTTCAAGTTCCTCTTGCATGGCTTGTATCCAAAAATTATCTTTTAAAGCTTCTGAAACATTTTTGGGTTCTAAAGAGGAAACAAAACAGGAATATTTTACCTTATGGTATGTAGTGGACATGCACACATACCTTACCATTTCACGATAACTAATAGGCTCTTTGTTCCTAGTTTGTACCCCTTTATTCACTTCTCCAATAATTTGAGAAGAATGATGATTTCTTCTGATCCTAGTTGGTGGATCTCTTCTTAAATCTCCATGCACATTTGCATCATCATCAGACTGTTCGTCATTTTCAGTTGCTGGCACTACAGGAAACAACACTATATACGACAGATTTTAACTGCCGTATATAGCATTTACGGCGGATTATCTGCCGTATATAGTCTACCGTATAAAGTCGCATCGTATATAGTATTTACGGCGGATATTCCGCCGTAAATACTATTTATGACAGAAATACAACCGCCGTATATAATCAAGGACAAATACGGAGGCTTATGGACCGCCGTATATAATGAAATACAAATACACCGTATGTATATAATAGGCGTATTTGAGGAAGCTTTATACGGCGGTAGGTAACCACCGTATATAATGAAATCTTATATACGGCGGTATAGATCCGCCGTATATAAGACACGAGTCGTCCAATAGAGCACGAATCGTCCCATTTTCACCCCACTCTGATACTCTCGTCCCCCTTTGGGGACGAGTCGTCCATTAAACTTATATACGGAGGATATATGAAACCGCCGTAAATAACAACTTATTTACGGCGGTTTCATGTATCCGCCGTATATAAGAGACGAGTCGTCCACTAGAGCACGAATCGTCCCATTTTCACCCCACTCTGATACCCTTGTCACCCTTTGGGGACGAGTCGTCTAATGAACTATTTATGGCGGTTTCAGATATCCGCCGTAAATAACTAGATTTTTTCCCGATGAGCCCTGCATTATTCACTTTCCCCAAAAATACACCCGCAGAAACCAAATTCAACATGTACACACACAAATGCAACCTGTATATAACCAAAAATACACCCGCAGAAACCAAATTCAACCTGTACACACACAAATACAACCTGTATATAAAATAACTAGGCTTCGTAAATGTATATACAACACAATATCAACATAACTAATAACACAAAAAAGATAGTAGCATGAATCCAAAACTCAATATATACAACACAATATCAATGTTTACAATCAACAAGCTGTATCCTGATACAAATATTCCATCAGCTGAAACTTGGTCACCAATGGATAAGTGCACAACATCTCCAACAACCAAGTCATGAATCCATCTCCAACAGCACAAATAATGAGGATAATGAGGGTTGAATCATGCAAAGCCTCCCATAATCATAAAAAAGTCATCTCAGATACAATGGATTACAAACATTCGCATATATAAATTACAGGTACGGAGATACTCAGAAAACCATATGTGTAACTTCTCTAGGTCAAAACTATTTGAACATGGGATAAAGGGAGTACGTAAAAAATGAACTTTACATGCAGCCCAAAATTTCCATATTTACTCTAAGTAGAGACATGTTTTAAATGATTTTCTCATCCATGTGCAAGAAATCCACTCACAAGTAACTTTAGTGGTTCAAACTTTTTGGGATGATTTATTTGTGCAATGTGCAAACTAGTATTACTCTGCTTAGATATAGTGTTATTAGATTTATAGGATTGAGAAAACATACCACTGCCTATCCATTAATGCCATTTCCATGCTGTTGCATAAAATTACGTTTCAAATCATCTATCATTTGGCGTTGATCCTCAAGTTGCTTTTGCATTAATGACATCGACTCCTCAAGTTCAGTAACACGGGCTGCAGAAGCACCTTGAGAAGTTGAGGCTTTACCAAACACCCTAGTTTTGGTAAGACCTTGTCCCATACATCGCACTCTCCCATGGTCATCATTTCCCATAAGATTTGTGAATATCTGTTCTCGCTTGCTGGGAGAGTTTTGTTCCTCCTCTGGTAGATCTTCAATTGCATCATTTAACGTTAACTGTAACAATAAACAAGTTCAATATAATTGTTTTAGCTTTAATTAATATTATGAAAATGAAGTTAGAAATGGAAAAAGTATTCTATACAAGAACAAAACTGAAATAGAAAAGGTTGAAACTTTAACTTACGATCATACGAGAGGTGGTTTCGTCTGTAGCCAGCCTGACCACCTTTGTCCATGCACGTAGCTATGAACATGCTTATGCGATCAGTGGGTAATCCCTCATCTTCTCTCTACCATTTATAATAGAATCATTTGACAAAAAAAATTATTTATATACGATACAAAAATAAGCATTAATTGACAACTGAGAACTAAATTGAACGATGACAATCCTCTTTTATGAGAGTGCAATGCGACTTTTTTCCAGTCCTGTTAAGGCACTCTTGCTTTGATCGATTCGCTTGGTTTATTTGTGATAATTCCTGGAAAAAAAAAATAATATTAGTATTAATTTGAATATTATAAGACATTCACGATAATAGATTGAGATTAATTTGAAATATACCTGAGCCTTTTCTGAACTCCACATACGCATAAGTTCAACCCATTGATTCGCAACACACGCATGGGGTTTGTGAGCCAATCGCTCCTCGTTGAATTCATACATATTATACGTATATTTCACCTGACATTTCCATATTACAAAGTCATAATCATAAATGTAAGTAAAATTGCATAGTAAGCAAATGAGATCTAAACAAATACATATTACAAGTAAATAAAGTCGTCTGTTGCATACTTATTATATGCTTGTCTCACCTGATATTTCCAATCTCTCCATTGTTTATTGAGAGCTAGATACATAATTTGCTCATACTCGGGAGGCGCATTGGTATTATCCTATATACAATTCAATAAAGAAAAAGAACAATTATTAGAGAATCATAAGACTTTTGACTACTTACTAGAATTCAAAACTAAAGCCATGAAAAAATAATCAAGTAAACGTGAGATTTATGTAAGGAATATGGATTACAACTTACTTGAACATCTCTACATACGTGATCTAGAACTGCACATTCCATCTCACAAAATATCCTAGCTGAGTAGCTAGTTTTGCATTTTTCCCACCACAGGGTTGTCCAAATTCATTAAATATTATATTTAGTTTTTCTTTACCCCATTTTTCGTTGATTTTGCCACCCCTCTTCCTTTCTTTGTTGAGCCCTCACCTATTAATTGCTTCCTTGGTGGCATATCTGGCAAAAAAAATATAAGAAACATGAAAACGAATAGTAGACAATTAACATGGAACGGAGGGAGCATTTAATATAGTACAGAAGTGCTTATTCCATGCAAGGTATGCCAACTGGAGTATTTCTAAAAGCTTATACTGAAGGGACATCAACACATACAAATTGAGACACTGAAGGTCCTTAACTAGGTTGTGGTTAAAGTAACATGGTGTTGTCATTATACTTGCAATATTTCAAGTAAAAACTTCATAAAACAAAGAGAATAGAGCCTCTATTTTAATATAAACATCCATAAGAAAAAAATGAGTTGTAATTAAACAAATAATAAATAGAGTTTAATGAGAAACAATGATATAATGAACAAAAAAATGAGGTGTTGTCATTATATTGCGTCCTTAAGAACAGAAGGCAAGTTATCCCAGTCTTGAATCCTAGCATTGTAGTGAACCAACTAAATTTTTTTTTTTTGAAACAAACAAACTGTTCTAAATACCTGTCATACATAACTGTATAACAGTCCAACTGGCAGCTAACTGTAAGTGAATAACAAACTAAGTGGAGAAATAATACTCCCTCCATTCAATAAAGATGTTCTTATTTTCCGTTTTTGTTTGTCACAAAAAGATAGTCTCATTTCCATAATTGTTATGTTAAAATTATTAAACTCCCAAAATTGCTAACCAAGGAAAACAAGGGAGCAAGAAACACCACACAGGGACGAGGGATCATGGGAACGTGCTAAAAACTTGAACGTTTTACACCAATCAGGGGAGATTAATCGAATAATTCCCACCTTTGAGCTAGCAATTGCTTACTTGTGCTTTTAGTTAGATAGTAAGAGCTGGTGGAGGGGTTAATTTACTGACTCTCTTCTGATTTTGTTAAGAATGTCCTTTACTTTGTAATAATAGAAGGGACAACCTAGGCAGCCTACTTTCTGAATCAAACAACCTGAGTTAATAAATTTTGCAAAATGACCATGAAATTAACATATAATAACCTGAGTTAAATTGTCATTCATGGTTACAAGTAAGAAGTGCCACCAAAAGGACATCAAGATGATATCAGCTTTCTAAATACCAACATACCAGAAAATAGCCATTTATCACAAGGTCAATTTGGCCAACATCAAATCACTGTTTATGGCTATAGCTTTTCAATGTCGCATATTTGACAAAGAAGTATTCTTATACTAACAAACCAGACCAACAACAACAACAATAACATCAGAAACAACAACAACAACAACAACAACAACAACAACAACAATAGCAACAACAACAATAACAACAGCATCAGCAACAGCAACAACAACAACAGTAACAGCAACAATAACAACAACAACAACAGCAACAACAACAATAATGTATAGATCATGAAGGTAGCAGATATGAACTTTCATTTTTTATCCATAAGAAAAAAATGAGTTGGGCTTGATATATCACATCATATCCCCTCCCACTCCACCCACCAAAAAAAAATCTGCCTGATTTGATATTAGTCCAAAGTATAAATTCAAGAATCATGTGTTGGTGTAATGCCCTAGGTTTAGTTATGATTAACTTAAACCGTTATATATCATCTTTATCCTTGATTAGAGAGAATGTTTATTATTTGATTATTATATATTTTGCATATTTATTGTAATAATCTTCGTCCCTAATTATTAAGTGAATAATTAGTATAAATGTTAATGGATAATCATATGATGATTATATGCATAGAGATGTACATTAAATTTATGGGTACTTGTTAGTGAACAAGTGACTGGACTTGACCCGTATGAGATTTATGTCATGGTCAAATGTCATAATTAAATCTCATATGGTCACTTCATTTAGTCCCTAGACCTGAGATTATCTTGACCTTACATATGATGAAAGTCATGTTTGATTTTAGTCAAACGATATCTTAACACGATATTTATAAGGGTTATCTTTGTCATGATCGGATTCATGATGGGAAGGATGATAAAACAAGATGGAATTTGTCCCTCGAAAGAGAGATGTTTTGCTTGGGCCCCTCGATGAGTGATAATGATGAAAGTGTATGGCCATACCCCAATACGATTGGACTATCATTATACTCAAGATCGAGAAAGCATTGAACAAATACAAGTTGACGTGGACCATGACTTGTGTTCAATATAACATCGTGAGACAAAGGGAGAAATGGAAGTGTACCATTGGAAACGTGAACTCTTACGTTATATTAATTGGGTAGACATAATGGCTTGCTAGAGTCCGCTTATGTCTTATGAGGGTCGATATGATCGGACTCATTGCCAACATAATATAATCCTATTGGGTCACACACAACTAGAATGAATTGGTTAAACCAAAGAAAGAATGATTGAGAGTTCCTGATGAGGCTTGAGCAGCCGCGCGACACAACTTGCCCATAGGCTTTGTGAGGTCGCGCGACAACTTAAAGCCACAGAGGCTGTTTACAGCTGGTTTCCTAATTTGATTAGGGCACAAACTCTAATACTAATGTAGTATAAATATGAGTCTGTGAGTAGCCAAAACCTAGCCGAATTTCTGAAAGAAAATCACAACAAAAGGTTTCTCAATATTCTCTTCAAAGGTTTAAGAATCTAGCAATCCTCAAGAACCGTTCTTGGTTCATTCTTATGTGTGGATACTACTAGAGGGTCTTCGCTCGTACGACGATCAAGGCCTGGAGTTCAAATTGTCCAAAGCAATATAAAGATTCAAGTCTTGAAGATCGAAGTTTGTGATTCAAAATCACATTGACGAATTGTTCGATAGCTCAAGAACGGAAAGCAAATAAGGTTGGTAAATTCTATCTCATAGGAATTCAATTTAATTGTATAGAACGGATCCTAGGGCTCTTGGGTTTTATGTTATTAGATGCTTAATTCCGCTGCGCATGGACCCATAAAACCCAACAGTGGTATCAAAGCCCCGTTCGTATGGTTAAGTTTGAATTAACATGCTAGAATTAAGATATAAATTGTTTATATGCTTATTGCATGTTTTTGTATGCGATAGTTTTATTGTTTTTGAAACAATGTTCCAAAATCGTTTTCTGTTCATATTGAATTAAATCTGTTAAAAGTTGTTTATGTGATTTAATTGCTTTATGATTGGAATTGATTGAAATTCAGAAAAACTGCCAGACTGGCTTCTCACGTCGTGCGACATAGTTGGCCACGAGGAGAAAATCTGGTAGTTGGGCTTGGTATGTCACGCGACAGATCTAGCCAACTGGCTGATGTCGCCGCGCGACATAACTTGCCAGCATGAGCAGAATTAGTTTGTTAACTTTTCTGCTATTCTGTGATTATGTTTATAATCTGAGATGTTTCTGTCTTAATCTGGATGCTATAAATTAAATTTATAGGGCTATGCTAGATTAATTCATTGTTTATGCATGCTTAATTAATTTAAATGTGATTTTTATTAATTGTTGCAATGCATGAATTATGTGTTCTTAAATGTTAAGAAGTTTTGTTAGATGTTTAGTTGAAACATTGAATTGTATTTTCCTGAATGTTTAGTTGAAACATTAAATTTTGGTTTTCTGATTGTTTATGAGAAACAAGTCAGTTTACGCAAAATTTGGAGAAATCTGATTGTTTATGAGAAACAAGTCAGTTTACGAGTATCTGATTGTTTATGAGAAATAAATCAGTATACAAAAGTATTGATTGTGTTGCAAATCAGAGATGGCATTCTAATTGTGCATGTCTAGGAGAGTTCTGTCGGAAGGAGAGATTTGGTACTTAAGCAGTCCTTGTGGCTCACCTATTTTCTTGGGAACTTACCTGGTGTACATTATGATTATCTTTGTTGATATGCTTATAACCTGCTTTAAAGAACCTTCATTTAACTTTTAAGTTATTTATGTCAATCCATGATTAAAACACTTGAGACCACTCGGATAGTTTTGGGTGGGCTTGCCACAGCAAGGTGCTTTGATTCTATTCCGTGTGCGAGCAAGATGAGGAAATGGTGGTTCCTATGCGTTTAAAGTGGATGAACTTAATTGGGTTATCAAAATGGTTTTGGACCCTAGGCATAAGATGAGATTAAAATATGCGTAGACATATGATGTCTTAAATAAATCTTATAAAAGATCTAAGAGTCATATACGATATGATTGATGTTTTCTACCTAATTAATTTTAATCTTGAGCGGTGTGCCATAGCGTACTTGAGATTAAATTAAAGTTGGATCTTAGCCCATTAAATTATATTATGCTTATTTGCATTGGAAGGTGTATAATTTAGTGGGAGTATTTGTGAAATACATGATTTTCTCTTAAATGATAAATGTATTGATATTAATATGTGTTCATATATAGTTTGCATATTTTGTTGTAGAAGTAGCATTATAGAAATAAATTGCGATTCGTTCTTATGAAGGACAAAGTTCGAAAGGAACGGTACAGATAATTCTGATTGGATCAGAAGCCTAAGGAATGGTTCTTGGGCAAATGTGTATGTTCTTGATGAATCCATTCCTGCTGAACCTACTGTAAATGTTGCAAAGGGCAAATAAGGAGCAACATTAGAAACATATGATGATTCTAATGATATTGCTTGCCTTATAATTGCCACCATGTTTAAAGATTCTTATGAAGAGCCTTGAGCACATGGTAACTGCTTTTGTCCTAGCACAACGCACAAATGAAATGTTCCAAGTGCGAACTAGGCAAAAGATGTATGTTGTGGTGAAGGTTCCTAATGCATGAGATGCAAAAGGGAGCAATTCGTAAGTGTGTTAATGGTTAACACAAGAAAGGGATTCATAAAGGAAAGGTAAACAAGGTAAAGTAAAGGTTGCTAAACCTAGGGCAAAAGTTGCTAAAGCCAAAGAGGCTAAACCCAAAAGTGTCTCAAAAGGGTGCAGTTTGCTACCATTGCAATGAGATTGGTCATTGGAAGCAAGGTTGCAAGGCTTATTAGGAAGGCCTAAAAGGTGAAGAAGGGCAATATGATTGCTACTACTTCAAGTATCTATATGATAGATATTTTCCTTTCGACTTCTTGTTCTTGGGTATATGATACCGGATTGGATCCCACATTTGTTTAAATGTGCAAGGAATAAAGAATTGAAAGCTACTCAAAGAAGGTAAATTAAACCTATGCGAAATAATGAAACAAGAGTTGATGCATTAACCATAGGGACTTATGAAGTCAATTTACCTAGTGGGCTAGTACTTGTTTTGAACAAGTGTCACTAAGTTCCGGATTTGGGTAGGAGTATTATTTCCGTTTCTTATATGGATGATGAAGAATATAGATTTCTTATTGAGAATAAGAAATTTTATATTTATTTAATGATATGCCTTATTGTATTGCATATGTCATTGAATGGTCTTCATATCCTTGATAATGAGAAACAAAATAATATTGAAAATGTCTATAATATAAATGGGAAATCTAAACTGAATAATAAGAACAACGCGTTCATATGGCATTGCCGGCTTGGTCAGATAAATAAGAAACCTATATCTAAACTCCATTAACATGGACTTTAGACTCATATGACTCTGAATCATTTGAGGAATGTGGATCTTGTTTATTGGGATTATTGACCAAACCACCCTACACTAAGAGTAGTGGGAGGGCTAGTGACTTATTGGTCATTATACATTAGATGTATGTGGACTATTAAGCAGCATTGCTAGGGGAGGATTTTGGTGTTTCATCACATTCACCAATGACTTATCTAGATATGACTATGTCTATCTGATGAAGTCCAAAGGTGAATCGTTTGAGATGTTTCGAACATTTCAAGATGAAGTACAAAACAACTTGGCAAAACTATTAAGTACTTCGATTAGATCGAAGTGATGGATATTTGAGCCAAGAGTTTGACAATCATCTCAAAACTGTGAAATCGTTTAAGAGTTGACTCCACCTGGAATACCACATTGTATGGTGTGTCTGATAGGAGGAATTGAACTTTGTAGGACATGGCTCGTTCGATGATGTGTCAATTAGACTTTCCTATTTCCTATTTCTTTTTTAGGAGATGCATTAGAAATAATGCGGTTACACTGAATTGAGTCCTTACTAAATCGGTTCCTAAGGCCCCACATGAGATGTGGCATGGAAGAAAACATAGTTTGTCTTTCATGAAGATTTGGGTTTGCAAAGCTTATAAGAAGAGACTTGTCTCTAATAAGTTAGCACCAAATCTGACAAGGTTATTTTCAAAAATTAATCTTACAACCGCAAAGAGAACAAAATGTTTGTTGCTCTATACGATTTGTTTCTTGAGAAATAGTTTCTCAATAAAGAATCTAGTGGGAGTAAAATTAATCCTTGAAGAAATTCAAGAACCCGAAAATAATATGGAACCAAGAGTAGAGACGGAACCAAATTCACAAGGAGTTGTGGAACCGGTTCAAGATGCACAAGTACATCGTAGATCGGATAAGTTACGATCCGAACTCGAGAAATATTGATTTCTCGGATTGGAAAGTAATAAGGTGGAAGTCATTGAGAGTGACGATCCTACTTCCTATCTTGAGACGATGTCCACTCCTAATTCGGATAAATGGTTAGGAATCATGGAATTCGAATTACAATCCATGTTTGATGATCAAGTTTGGAACTTGATTGAGCTAACTGAAAGTGTAAAAACTTAAAGGGTGCAAGTAGGTCTTCAAGACTGACCACTACAAGAAAACTGTCATTTAGCGACGGACAAAATTCCGCCGCTAATAGCAACGGATTAGCGAGGGAATAGTGAGGGATAAAAAATAAAAACAATAAAGCTGAAAACGACATCTTTACCGACGGATTTAACGACAGACAATATTCCCTCACTATTTCGTCGTAAAAGTGGCGCCAAAAAATTGCGCCTCTTTTTACCGACGGTTTACCGACGGATTTACGAGAGATTGCAAAATTTTTTACCGACGGATGTATTTCGTCGCTATAGAATTAAAAAAATAAAAAAAATATTATTTCATTTTCATTTAGCGACGGATTAACGACGGAATTCTCAAAATAATATAACGACGGATAGCTTCCGTCGCTATAGAATTGAAAAATAAAAAAAAATTATTTCATTTTCATTTAGCGACGGATTAGCGACGATTTTTTTTTAATATATACTCCGTCCGTCCACATAGTTGCTTCACAGTTACTGTTTGCGCGGGGATTAAGAAAAAAAATAATGATATAAATGTTGTGAGTGTAAAAGTAAAATAGGAGAGAGAAAAAGTGGAGGGAATAGTAAATTATAATGGTGTTGTGAGTATTAAAATAATGTAGGAGAGAGAATGAGTGGGGTAGGGTTAATATTTTAATGATATAAACTTTCCTTTTTAAGTAAAAAAACAAAGTGTGAAGTATGTATTTGGACGCCCAAAATAGAAAGTGTGAAGTAAGTATGTGGACGGAGGGAGTACAGTCTAATGCATGTTTATTAATACCTAATTGCTAAGTTTACCTCAAATATAAATGAAGTAAGGCTAAATATGATAAAAATATGTGACATTCTTAAAATGTTAATAACTTAATTATATTATTTAATTGTAATTTATATTTTTAAAATGAATATATATCTTTTGAAGAGTGAATATCAAATATTAATTTTATAAAGTATAAAATTATTTGAATTCATATTTTATTTGGAATATAGTGTATAGGGTATATGAATGGTATATTGTATATTGAGTATACATGGTGTATAAACTTCAATACTAAAAAATATCCAAAATATTTATTTATATTCATAAAAAATAAAAAACAACTATACATTTATAAATAAAATTTAAAGAATTTTACCCGTCCCTGATTTCTTTATTATACTTTCATTTGTTTATTTTTTTTTTCTATAACTTTTTTATACTAAAAAAATGTCTGAAATATTTATTTATATTCATAGAGTATAGGGTATAGGGTATAGGGTATATGGTATATGGTATAGGGAATACAATATATAGGGTATAGAGTATAGGGTATAGGGTATAAGGTATATTATATAGTATATAGGGTATAGGATATAGAGTATAGGGTATAGGGTATAGGGTATAGAGTATAGGGTATAGGGTATATGATATAGGGAATATAGTATATAGGGTATAGAGTATAGGGTATAGGGTATAGGGTATAGGGTATAGGGTATAGAGTATAGGGCATAGGGTATAGGGCATAGGGTATAGGGTGTAGGGTGTAGGGTGTAGGGTGTAGGGTATAGGGTGTAGGGTGTAGGGTATAGAGTATAGTATATAGGGTATATGGTATAGGGTATAGTATATAGGGTATAGTATATAGGGTATATGGTATAGGGTATAGGGTATATTGATTATTGATTGTGTGTATTACTAATAGAGAGAATGGTAATGTGCATTGATCTGTACTGCACTTCAATACTTAATAAATATTCTGATGTATTTACTTTACTTTACATGTATCATTTTCCATATTTATTTGTTTATCCTGCAATTCTCACAACATTTTATGGTTGTTTGTGCAGGATCTGCAATTACTGGCCCAATTGGAAAAGAATGCGCTGATCTATGGCCAAGGATTGCCAGTGCTGCAAATGCCATTGTCTAGGAGTTGAGACTTGAAGATGTTTGGATCCCTTGTTTTTTCTTTTCGAAGATCTAGTTTAGTGAGTTTGTTTTACATAATGTTTGGTAAAAGTTTTGGGAGACAGATAAGTTTTTCTTTGATTGAGATGGTGATATTTAGACCTACCTTTATGATTTTTATAACTAGTTTGTGTTTGAATGTCTTTATTTTGAAATCTGATATTTAGACCTGGCGCACTTATTCTCCATTAACGATTGCATGAATGATGCTCTATTTCTACTTTGTGAAGCTATTGTGTCTAGTCTTGGACCAAGTGTGTATTCGGATTCTTTAGAATTCAATCATGTTGAGGACTTGATATTCATATGATATAATACCAGTGTTCTAAAAGACCCCGCCTAAGGGCGCCTAGGCCCCGCCTAGGCGCTAGGCCCCTCTCCAACGCCTAGTTCTAAAATCCGCCTAGGCCCCGACTAATCTCAACTAATCCCGACTAGTCCCCGCCTAGGCGCTAGGCCCGGCTCCGCCGCCTAGCATCCGCCTAGCGCTTTTTAGAACCTTGTATAATACTCGGATTTTTTTGGCTTATTTCGTCAAATTTTTATCAACAATAATAAAATTATATATATATATATATATATATATATATATATATATATATATATATATATATATATATATATATATATATATATATATATATATATATATATATATATATATATATATATATATAAATTCTTTTAATAAAAAATATCAAATTAGCGACGGAAATATCCGTCGGTAATTTGGTATATCAAAAATAAAAATATTGAAAAAAGAAAATTTAAAAAAATTCATAAAATTGTGAAAATATGTAATAAATTTTAGCGACGGATTTTAAACAATAACGACGGATTATTCCATCGCAAAATATCATAAATTCGTCGTCCCATCCAAGTTATTAGCGACGGTTTGAAATCAATTGGCGAGGGATTGGTCCCTCACTAAATTACCGACGGACATAAAATTTCGTCGTTAAACATTAGCGACGAGGGTTTTAGCGAGGGAAAAAATCCGTCGGTAAATCGTTTTAGCGACGGAAATTTGACTTTTAGCGACAGATTTTTCTATCACTAAAACCTGTTTTTCTTGTAGTGGAAATGGATGGGAAGGTGTATACTTTCATGACTAAGGATTGTAGCAAAGGGATTTAGGCAAATTCATAGTATTGACTATGTTAAAACCTTCTCGCCAGTTACAATGCCAAAGTCCATTAGAATTTCAATTGGATGTCAAAACGGCTTTCTTTAAATGGAAAGATTATTAAGGATGTGTATAGCACACAACCCAAAGTTTTGTCGATCCGAGAAATTCTAATAAAGTATGCATGTTGCAAAGATCCATGAGATGGGTTGAAGCAAGCTTCAAGGAATTGGAATCTTCATTTTGATGAATCGGTCAAAGAGTTTGATTTCATCAAGTACGAAGATGAATCTTGTGTATACATGAAATTCAGTGGGAGCGTAGTATCATTTCTATTGTTTTATTACAATGATATCGTACTCATTGGAAAACCAAAGTTCCGACACTCAAGACTGTCAAACCTGGGTCAAGGAAAGGTTTCTCAATTAAAGATATGGGTGAAGCCGCTTACATCCTTGGCATCAAGATCTATAGAGATAGATCTAAAAGGATAAATTGGTTTGAGTTAAAAATACTCGCATTGACAAGGTTCTTAGAAGAGTCTAAGAAAAGTAACTTGTCAATGGGTCATGGTATTTCTCTTAGCAATACTCATTGTCTTATGAAAACTGATGAGCAAAAGGGAATGAATGAAGTTCTATGTGCTACGTCATTTGGATCTGTCATGTATGCCATGATTTGTACTAGAACCGACGTCTTGTATGCTCTAAGCATGACGAGTCGATACCAATCTGATCCTGTTGAGAACCATTGGATGGCAGTCAAGATGATCCTTAAGTACTTGAGAAGAACTAAGGATACGTTCTTGGTATTTGAAAGATTGGAAGTTAATCTTGTTGTAAGGGTTACATAGATGCTAGCTTCCAAACTGACAAAGTTAATTTAAAATTGTAATTAGGATTTGTGTTTATGCTCATTGGAGGTGCGGTTTTTGTTGGAAGAGTTCCAAGTAGAAAATCGTAGCCGATTCTACTACTAAGGCCAAATTTTAGCAACATATGATGTGGCTAAAAGAGGCAGTTTGGATCAAAAGTTCATTAGTGTTTTGGAAATGTTCCAAGTATCACTAACCGGTGAAACTTTTGTTTCGACAATTGTGGTGCCATTTGTGCAAACAATGGAACCAAGGTCACAACAGCGATCCAAACACTCACTTAGACGTTTTTCGAGGAATTCATAAAGAATGAGAAAACGTTAAGATATGCAAAGTATCAACCGATGATGACATTAGAGATTCACTTACAAAGATCCTCGCACAGGAAGAAGCATGATGGTCATGTTAGGT
This sequence comes from Adenophora triphylla var. japonica, assembly GCA_022495995.1. Classification (NCBI taxonomy): domain Eukaryota; kingdom Viridiplantae; phylum Streptophyta; class Magnoliopsida; order Asterales; family Campanulaceae; genus Adenophora; species Adenophora triphylla. The sequence continues at coordinate 519,910 of JAFEMH010000262.1, forward strand.
CCATGAGTATTTGATACATAGATGGAGCCTAGTGCAAGTGGGAGACTGTTGGTGTAATGCCCTAGGCTTTAGTTATGTTTAACTTAAACCGTTATGTATCATCTTTATTCTTGATTAGAGAGAATGTTTATTATTTGATTATTATATATTTTGCATATTTATTGTAATAATCTCCGTCCCTAATTATTAAGTGAATAATTAGTATAAATGTTAATGGATAATCATATGATGATTATATGCATAGAGATGCACATTAAATTTATGGGTACTTGTTAGTGAACAAGTGACTGGAATTGACCCGTAAGAGATTTATGTCATGGTCAAATGTCATAATTAAATCTCATATGGTCACTTCATTTAGTCCCTAGACCTGAGATTATCATGACCTTACATATGATGAAAGTCATGTTTGATTTTAGTGAAACGATATCTTAACACGATATTTATAAAGGCTATCTTTAGCATGATCAGATTCATGATGGAAAGGATGATAAGACAAGATGGATTTTGTCCCTCGAAAGAGAGATGTTTTGCTTGGGCCCCTCGATGAGTGATAATGATGAAAGTGTATGGCCATACCCCAATACGATTGGACTATCATTATACTCAAGATCGAGAAAGCATTGAACAGATACAAGTTGATGTGGATCATGACTTGTGTTCAATATAACATCGTGAGACAAAGGGAGAATGAAAGTGTACCATTGGAAATGTGAACTCTTACGTTATATTAATTGGGTAGACATAATGGCTTGCTAGAGTCCGCTTATGTCTTATGAGGGTCGATATGATCGGACTCATTGCCAACATAATATAATCATATTGAGTCACACACAACTAAAATGAATTGGTTAAACCAAAGAAAGAATGATTGAGAGTTCCTGATGAGGCTTGAGCAGCCGCGCGACATAACTTGCCCATAGGCTTTGTGAGGTCGCGCGACAACTTAAAGCCACAGAGGCTGTTTATAGCTGGTTTCCTAATTTTATTAGGGCACAAACTCTAATACTAATGTAGTATAAATATGAGTCTGTGAGCAGCCAAAACCTAGCCGAATTTCTGAAAGAAAATCACAACAAAAGGTTTCTCAATATTCTCTTCAAAGGTTTAAGGATCTAGCAATCCTCAAGAACCGTTCTTGGTTCATTCTTACGTGTGGATACTACTAGAGGGTCTTCGCTCATACGACGATCAAGGCCTGGAGTTCAAATTGTCCAAAGCAATATAAAGATTCAAGTCTTGAAGATCGAAGTTTGTGATTCAAAATCACATTGACGAATTGTTCGATAGCTCAAGAACGGAAAGCAAATAAGGTTGGTAAATTCTATCTCAAAGGAATTCAATTTAATTGTATAGAACGGATCCTAGGGCTCTTGGGTTTTGTGTTATTAGATGCTTAATTCCGATGCGCATGGACCCATAAAACCCAACATCATGTACCTTAGATATGAGCATAAATTCAAGAATCATTCATTTATGAAATTTTAAGAATTTTCCAAAATCTTTGTTCTTAAATAAATATGCATTACTAATTAAATTATGTACCTTAGAACTCCGATGTTTACGTAAGTAGTAAGATTCTTCTTCGGTTGGTAATACGCTGCAACCAAAAAATTCAAAAAATCTATAAACCATATCTATAGCCCAAAACTTTTGTTTTCTAGCATACTATACAATTGTCAAATGTATCAAAATAAAAATTAAGAGTTTAATCAAAAGAAGCAGAACAAATACATATTACAATTAACAATATTAATATTCAACCATACAAAATAACAAGTTTGATTGAAACATGAAACATAAGTAATAACATTGTCTTAGTAATAGTAAGCAAATAAGATCTAAACAAATACATATTACAATTAACAATATTAATATTCAACCATAAACAATAACAAATTTGATTGAAAAACATAAGTAATAACATCACTGATGAGAGCCGAAGCCTTATCCCTGATAGTAGGTCTGACGGGAAGAACGCCTCTATGCACGAGCAGTGGCTCTCGAATGCATCATACCCAAATAATCCTCTGAAACTGGCTCGTAACTACGGGTCTCTGTCTGCATCGCCCAAGCCTCCAGTTGCCTAGACAGGGCTCCCAAAATGGCAGTTTCATCCTCCAACCCCTCAAAATGATCCTGCACCTCCTCCCATCTAACATCCTCTAAAGCCTGTCGGCTCTGCTCCCGAGCGATCCTTAATCTCTCCTGCTCATCCAAATAGGCCTTCATCATAGCCCATTGATCCAAAGAACCTTGCGGGTTCTGGTTCTGCTCTCCACTTTGATCTCCCTGCCTTTCCTGATCATGCTCTTCGTCTTCCTCCTCATCAACCGGATCCATTTCATCATCCACCCCTGGCATACGCCAATGCCTGGCCTGCGTACCACTCGGAAAGGTGGCCCCTACTGTGCAAGAGACCGTTCTTTTGGGAACACCATATTCAAACAATAAGGCCCTATTGTCTCCCGTCATAGGGTCCCTCACAAACTTATCATATTGCACAAGCCAATCCCGAGAATAAATGCTCGTGCCCCCCGTCAATTTCATCGCCTCGGGCTTTAGGTTTCCCAAACACGCTTCCGCAAGAATTATCCCCCCTATTGATATGTTTCCCTTTTTTCTAAGAAAAAATGCCTCACACCTACTAACAAAAATATCAACCCAGTCCGGGATCACTTGCACACTCCTCAACCCCATTCTCAAGAGGTTCACCATTACAACATTAAGTTGGGCTGGCTCTCCATTTGCTAACTAAGGCATCGATAATCCTCTGTAAAATAACTTCCAGGCCGGGTGAGATAGAGAGGAAGCCCGCAGATGCTTCTTATTACATGGTAATCCCGTGAGCTCAGAAAAGAAAAAACATCCCGCCCCATCAACTTCCAACCAGTTTCCCCTCGGATGATCAACACCAAAGACTTCCCTCAACTCATCATAGGTCACTCTATATGCTCCATCATCCAAATTAAATTGAATTGAGTTTGCTTGTGACCCCTTACCTGCCTCCAACGTTGAAAGGAACTCTAGGGAGTATCTTAAATAGGTATCGGCTCTCTTCCCCAGGAAGTTACCTAACCCGGCCTGTGTCATCAACTCCGTTACTAATGTGTCTAAACCCAAATCCCTCAAAACCGGCATATGAAGGAAAATGGTGACTTGGAATTTTCTACCCTCCAAATTCCTCCATTTTTTCTTCTGAGCAGAGGTCAATTGGGTTAAACCCATATACGGCAACGATGCATCAGGGGGAGTGGGATCATAAGGGACTATGAGTTGCGGGTTTTGTCTAACCTTCTTGTTGCTACTTCCACCTCCTCTAGCGTCTCTCTCCTTAGGAGGCATAATTATCACCACAAAATTCACAAAGTAAGTGCAACAATAAACACACCACCACAATCAAATTCACCTTCCAATTCCCAACCGAACCACCACACTAGAGTTTCAGCACAACCCAGCTATTGAATATGCAAGAGAGGAAAAATGCAACCTATATATAAGACGGAGAGACACAAATTTTAATAATAACATTGTCTTAGTAAATAGTAAGCAAATAAGATCTAAACAAATACATATTACAAGTAACAATATTAATATTCAACCATACAAAAATAACAAGTTTGATTGAAACATGAAACATAAGTAACAACATTGTCTTAGTAATAGTAAGCAAATAAGATCTAAACAAATACTACTCAAACTAATCATCATCATTATCGGCCATATCAACATCATCATTATCGCCCATATCAACATCAACATCATTGATATTAGTAGTTTCAATCTCGACCCCATCAACTCCCTCTCGCACCCACGATGCTTCTTCGTTAGCAACATTTCATCCAGATCTTGTGAGAAAAATGGTACCAATTGTGGAATCGAATCTGAAACTTGTTTATCATCATTTGAATATATGTCAAAACTATCACTTGGTGTAATCCTCATCACAACTTTCCAATCACTTTTTATAGGATCTTTAACATACCAAACTTGCTCAGCTTGAGATGCTAATATGAATGGTTCATCACCAACTCGATTATCGTTATACAACTTGTGATTGAAGTTTACAAGAGTAAATTTTTGCTCATCTTCCATCTTGCCTGTCCGGTTATCAACCCAATCACATTTAAACAATACAAATTTTATTGAGTTGCTATAACGAATTTCAAGGATCTCAATCAACTCCCCATAGAAGTTAACATCCCATATAATGGGATTATTATCGTTTCGGCTTGCAAAACTTGTCACACTTGCATTTAGCATGACTCCACTGTTTTGGGTTTTCCTCCGTCTATCGATATCCTTCACTCAAAATCGAAAACCATTTATTATGTAAGACTTAAACCGCCTCGCATCCATATAAGGACCCAATGCAAGACTTTTAATTCTTTCGGACACTACATCTTTCGTCATGCATACCTTTTATAAAAAACAAAATTTAATAAGAAAATATTTAAAACAATAAATTGAAAGTATCATATGAAAGTAGTTTCATACTTACATAATCCTTAAACTAGCTAACAAACTTATCATTATGTTGTTTCTCTATAAGATGTCGTTGATTATATGGTAGTGCTCCCTCAAATGTGCACGATGCATTCTGAGCATATTGGAAATATGAATTAAGTATTAATTTAAAATATAAAAGATATAAGGAATGTAAGCCTCACATAAGGAATCACTTACTCTAGGTATTGTTCAACATCTTCAGTATTGAAAAGCACATATCTATGCGCTTGTACTCGTGTGATGTAATCAAGGGTAATTACCTCTTATTTTCCTACAAAGCGGCCTAACTCGTCACCTTCATCATCATTTCTTCTAGGACGATTGGACTTTGTCTCAATGTCATCCAAATATTGTGTACAAAAAGTCATGCATTCTTCAGCCACAATTGCCTTAGCTATGGAGGCCTCGGGGTGGGCTCGATTTCGAACATATAATTTTAATGTAAGTATAAACCTACAAAAATATTTACTTATGCTAAACCGAATGTAAAAAGGATTTTAACTTTTTTCAAAGTAAATTTAATATGGAAGTACCTCTCTACCGGATACATCCAACGAAATTGTATTGGGCCTGCTAGCAAGGCCTCCTCGGCTAAATGCACCGGCAAGTGCTCCATAACATCAGAGAAAGCTGGTGGGAATATTTTCTCGAGAGCGCATAGTGTGACAGCCATTTGATCTTGTATCTTTTCGAGATCAGCAAGTGTATTCACCTTTGAGGATAATTTCCTAAAGAAATTTGCCAACTCAATGATGGATTTTACAACAGATGTAGGCAATGCTTTTCGAACAGCTAAAGGGAGTAGTTGTTGGAGCAAAATATGACTATCATGGCTCTTAAGACCCCAAATAGTTCTTTCATCTAGATGTACACAACGAGGTATGTTTGACGAGTAGCCATCAGGAACTTTGACTCCCTTTAGAACTTTCAAGAATGTGTCTTTATGCTTCTTACTCATCGTGAACTGAGCCGGAGGCATAATTTCTTTGCGAGATGGAAGCATTTGTAGATGCAAAGGTTTCCGAATGTTCATCTCTTTTAGGTCTCTTCTTGATTTCACATTATCTTTTGATTTCCCCGCAGTACCTAACAGAGTATGTAGCACATTATGACACACATTTTTTTCAATGTGCATAACATCAAGATTATGACGAACATGATTATTTTCCCAATATGGCAACTCAAAGAAGATACTCCTCTTTTTCCAATTGTGACACAACTTAGGAACCTTTCTCTTCTCCAACTTGGCTTGTTGCTTCTCACCCTCTTCTCTTTTTCTCTTTTTAATAACATCTTCTATTTTATACCCTGTTTCCATATTTTCAACTTGTTTAAGCAATTTTGTTCCAAACAATAACTTGGGCTTATCTCTCACTTCATGAGTACCATCAAAAGAGCTTTTATCCTTACGAAAAGCATGACTCCTAGGCAAGAAGCGTCGATGACCAATATAACAATACTTGCCACCATGTTCCAACCATCGTGCTTGAGGTCTCACATTGCAACATGGGAAAGCATATTTACTTTAGTGCTCCATCCAGACAACATTGCATATGTAAGAAAGTCATTTATTGTCCATAATAGTGAAGCTCGTAAAGTAAACAACTCGTTCCTTGATGCATCATAAGTTGATATACCATCTTCCCACAATTCCTTCAACTCATCAATTAACGGTTGGAGATACACATCTATCTTGTTGCCCGGCCCTTTTGGGCCTTGAGTAAGCACCGACAAGAAGAAATATGGATGTTTCATGCATAACCAAGGTGGAATATTGTATGGCATAAGCACAACCGGCCAAGTACTGTGTGATATAGTCATTGTTCTGAAAGGATTATGTAGGGACCGCGATCATCCTCACCACTCAACATTAGTATGATATTGTCCGCTTTGGGCTCAGTCCGCACGGATTTTCTCTTGGGAACTTCCCAAAAGGCCTCATACTAATGAAGTGGGTGTGTGCTCTTATAAACCTGACAATACTTTGTTCAATTGTCGATGTGGGATTGGGTTTGCACCCCAACAATCCTCCCCTTAAACCAAGACCATCCGCAAAGTCACACAAGAGGGAATCCCACCACCACTATAATCACACACACACGGTCCACCCAGGCCGAAACATCCGAACCATGGCTTTGATACCATTTGTAGGGACCGCGATCATCCTCACCACTCCACATAAGTATGATATTGTCCGCTTTGGGCTCAGTCCGCACGGATTTGCTCTTGGGAACTTCCCAAAAGGCCTCATACTAATGAAGTGGGTGTGTGCTCTTATAAACCTGACAATACTTTGTTCAATTGTCGATGTGGGATTGGGTTTGCACCCCAACAGATTAAATCCGTCAGATGCTAATCCCAATCTATCATTCTGAATTTCACTTGAAAATAATGGATAACGTTCATTGAATCCCTTCCACACACGAGAGTCTTCAGGATGCCTCAGCACACCATCGTCTATTCTTTCCTTGACATGCCATCTCGTGAGTGTCGCGGTCTTAGATGACCAATACAACCTTTGCAACCTTGGCTTTAAGGGAAAATACCATACTTTCTTCATCGCTACCTGCTTGGGAAGTTTATTCTTGCCACTTGTATCCGCACCTTCACTGCTACCCCCTTCTTCTTGTTGCTTATATCTAGAGGCTCCACAAATTTCACATTTAGTAAGTTTTTCAGTTTCATTTCGAAATAACATACAATGATTAATGCACGCGTCCCATGTTTTCTAATTGAAACCCAAATCTGCAGTCATCTTGTACGCCTCACGATAGGAAATTTGGCACTTTTGCTAACAGAGGCAATGCCCTAATGAAATTTTTTAATAAAGAAGTAAATCCCTTATCGGCCACTCGATAATTAGCCTTCCAGTGCATAAGTTCTACAATAAATGAGAGTACTGTAAACTTATCACACCCTTCCCACAAGGCTTGATCAGCATCTCTCAAAAGTCTAAGAAACTTTGCGGTGGCTGCATCTGATTGTACGATTTCTTCAATTCCTGGTTGGTTACTATCCGCATACCCATTCCTTCATGTACCATTCGCCTCATACAATCTTGCATGCCCAATTCAATTTCAATGCCATCTTCAGTTGTCCTATCATTAGTATCATTCTTATACGCCGAAATGTAAATGTACTCTTCCCCATGCCTAGTCCAATTCTTGTAATCTGTTTGAAATCTCACTTCAATACAATGTGATTTCACGGTTGCACGGTCTTTTTGGTAACGATTTGAGCATTTTTTACAAGGACAATATATTTCTTTAGCACCAAGAGACTTTTTTGAGAATGCAAAATCGAGGAAGTTGTCAATCCCAGACATATACTCATTTGAAATCCGGTTACCCAAATCAATCCAACTTTTGTTCATATATGACTTGATATTTTTAACGTTAAAATACAACCTATATATAAGACCGAGAGACAAATTAGTTGATTCAAGATACCTAAGCTTTTTTCTCATAAACAATGCGTTGATTCAAGATACCTAAGCTTTTTTCTCAACCTATATATATATAGAGGCAGAGGGAGAACACTCAAACAAGTAGTTTCGTAGGCAACACTCATATATGCAAAGCAGTATATATAGAAGCAGAGGGAGAACACTCAAACAAGTAGAGGGAGAACACTCAAACAAGTAATTTCGTAGGCAACACTCATATATGCAAAGTAGTAGTCATTCATCTCAAATAAGAAGTGCATATTTAGTCATCAAAGACAGTTATGGTTATTTAGTAGAAGCAATGACATGTGATAAAAAGGGAATGAGAAAACACAAATTTAGACAATGAGTTACAGCTTAAATCACCTTTCCTCTCCTTCCGAATAGAATGGTATGGAACACTTTAAGAGTGTCGTCAAGCTTCCTCTTCGATAACCTGTACGCATATATAAATACTTTTTAATCAACAATCTAAAAATAATCTAGATTAGTTTACGCTTATGATCTAAATAACCCAAACATAATCTCAATCAACATGATGATCCATGAGATATTTAGTTTATATCCAAAAATAAGTAAGATTCAAGTTCTCATGAACGTTTACAACTAATTTTATTACAACAACACAAAATCAACAATCTAGAAAACTATTTCCATATTTTCTTTGATTAGTCCAACTATTTACTTGCACTTATTATTACTGTTTCATATTACATAGAATCATCTATAATAAGTACACAAAATTTATCCACCAATAATAATCATTCAACTTAATATGTTTCAAAAAACAATTAAATAGCTTGTACAAAGAATTATTCTTTCAAGTATACCATGACTATACTGGCGGATCTAGAATGTACACAATCAACTACAATCAACAAATTACCCCACCCATCACATTGAAACCTAACAATAAAACCCTAAAATTAGCTAAAACTGAAACTAACCTTGCTAATGGCGGATCTAGCTTCCTTAGCTTCTAATTTGGTTGTCGTTCTTCACCGGTCGTCGTCTTCACAGGATCAAGGTCTTCACCGGAGCTGGGTCTTCACCAGAGCAGGAGCTGCGTTCTTCAACGGTCGTCGTCAACACTGTCGCCGTCAACCCTGTCGCCGTCAATCGTCGATTGCCCTAGGTAAGGTTTTGGGATTTTTTGGGAAATTTGGGAGAGAGAGAGAGATTTGTTTTTGCGCCAACTGAGAATGGAAAATTCATTTCGCGATATTTATTAATATTTACGGGGGATAATGTACACAGCCATATATAATGTTGCTATTTACGGCGGCTCCGTGTCTACCGCCGTATATGATGTACTATTTACGGCGGCTACTTGTTTACCTCCGTATATAACTAAAATCTCAGATAAGTAGACATCAAATGTACGTATATAAAGTATATACGGCGCCTCGAGTCCGCCGTATATAACTATTATATACGGCGGTTATAGTATACCGCCGTATATATTAGTTATATACGGCGTACACGTGTCTTCCGCCGTATATAAGTATTATATACGGCAGACACTTATCACCCGCCGTAAATAAGTGCCATAAATAACCAACTTTCTTGTAGTGTGGACTGGCTTCAGGTGATACCTGAGATGCTATCCCTTCAGCGGCAACACTCTGGTCAGCACCCGTGGTATCACTTGCTTTACTTTGTTCCTCTAGCTCTTCCAGCAATATTAATGGATATTCTTGCACTCCATCACATGTAACACTTGCTAAGTCATCAAAAACAACGTTAACTGATTCTTGAATGGTTTTTAACCTAAGGTTATAAACCATATATGCTCGACTGTTCTGAGCATACCCAAGAAATATTGCCTTGTCACTTTTAGAGTCAAATTTAGCTAAGTAATCCCGATCATTTAGAACAAAACAAACACACCCAAATATATGAACTTTTGGTATCCTACCATTCAAAATTTCATATGGTGTCATAGTTGTACCGGGTCTTAGAAACACTCTATTGGCCGTGTGACACGCTGTGCTTAAGGCTTCAGCCCAAAACCTTTTAGAAATCCTTTTTGAAAACAACATCACACAAGCCATTTCAAGCAAGGTCCTATTTTTCCTTTCAGCCACCCCATTTTGTTGAGGTGTTTTAGGAGCAGAAAACTCATGTTTAATTCCTTTTAATTCACAAAAAGTTGAAAACAAAGAATTATCAAACTCCTTTCCATGGTCAGACCTTATTCGAATGATAAGAGCACAAAACATGTTTTTTATTTTAGCATGTAAGATCTTAAACTTTTCAAAAGTTTCTGATTTTTCTTTCAAAAAATACACCCAAGTGAATCTAGAAAAATCATCTACTATGATAAAAGAATATCTCATACCTCCTAAACTTTCTACCTCAACTGGACCCATTAAATCCATATGTAAAAGTTGGAAACAGTGGGTTGTTCCAGAGTACTCCTCATGATGTTGGGTAGCACTGTGGGCAACACGTGTCTGTTTACCTTTGAGACAATCTTCACATATGATTTTCTTACTTATGTCCAGATTAGGAATACCACTTATAGCTTCTACCTTAAGAAATTTCATAATGTTATGAAAATGAACATGACCCAACTTTTGATGCCACAAGGTAGCATCATCAACTCTCACAGAATGACACACTTGTTTATCCTCAACAAGATAACAATTATTACTTGACCTAGTACCTGACATAACACAGTTATTGGTACAATCAAAAACTTCACAAGTGTTCTTATCGAATTTCACTTCAAGATTGTCATCACAAAGTTGGCTAATACAAATTAAATTAGTTACAAGTCCATCAACATGCAAAACATTTTTCAAAGCAGGAAATCCAGGTATATTAAGAATGCCTTTTCCTACTATATTACTCTTGCCACCACCACCATATGTTACACTACCACCTTGAATAGGTTCATATTCCTTTAAAAACATTTTTACTCCCGTCATGTGACATGAACAACCACTATCAAAATACCATGAACCTTCAACATTGGTCTTTAAAGCAGTTTAAATAACATCACATCTCAGATTAGATTTAGGTTTACATGCTTTCTGTAAATGTTAGATCATGTGTTGTCATGTGTGTTGCCAAACTAGTGTTGCCACTAATGTTGCCACAGGTGTTACCATTTGGATTTGGTAACACCAGAATAGTTACTGTATTTTTCACAAATAATAATTTGTAAATTAATGTTTAAATATCAATTGTTAGTCTGTTGTTTGTGAGTTTGAAAATGTCAACAGAAGATGCCCAGGCGTGATTCACGAAGGAGAAGAGAAAATTACATATAAACACATTGTTTATATGTTTAATTAGTGACCAAGTAAAAAAGCTATTGTTTAGCTATTCAGGGGGAGATTAGGATAGAGTACAAGGTATCTACAGCAGAGGTGTACAAGAAAGAGAAGCCATGAAGACCAAGTCTTCTACAAAAGAGGCGAGTATAGCTATTTTGGAGGAACAACTTCAAGGCTTGTTATCTGATCATTTTAAGTATGCTCCAAGTTTTGGAGGCCTATAAATAGTGAAGTTGATCAGCTTGAGTGATCATCCAATTCAAAAGACACAAATCTGTACAAGAAAGAATTCTGCTCTTCAAGTGTTGCCATTCAGTATTGGCAACACTTTGTCCAACACTCGAGAGTTGTCACATATATCTTTATATTTTCATGAGGTTTTGAGTGGTAAATTTCAGAGAGAGTTCTAGTTTAGTTGTTCTCCTATGTTAATGATTATTTATCATTACGGAAACTTTTCGACCTTGTATTTAATTCATTATATATATTGAAAGGTCTTGCCCTCCTGGCACCCATCAAGTTATATATTTATATAACTTGATAAAAATTTAATTCTTGTGTATCTTTATTTACTTCCGCTGCAAATTATATTTATTTCTATTTATTTGTTGTTTTCGAATTGGTGTGTGTTGTTGTTAGTGTTGCCGATACTAAGGACAACACTTGTGAGTTTCGTCTCACTTTGTGAGTTTCGTCTCACTTTGCTAAGCCATAGACAATTTCACTTTCTTACTTGGATTAATTCCCTTCTGACTGCAAGTGATATCTGAAGTGCTAGGAAACACTTCAGGTAACACTAATGAACTGGACTGTTTATTTAAAAGAGTTTTACAATTATTTTTCAAATGTCCAGTAGAGTAACAATGGTTACATACTCTGACTTTGTCAGAGATCTTATCAGAAGCCAGAAGTTTAACATTATCCCTTTCTTTAACAAATACAATTTTATCTTCTTTATTAGACAAAGTAGATGTAATAGCATTTAAAGACTCTTGAAAACCTATACCTGCCTTGAGTGGTTTGCTCAACCCAAGGATTTCATCCATCTTGGAAGAACCCGTGTTGAATTTTTTAAATGTGGCCTCGGCTAGAGTAATTTTGGCCTTGAGTTTGTCCAGCTCCGCATCCTTTTTTGTGAGTTAGATTTCCAACTTAGTCATGCCATCAGTCAGATCTTGAACCTCTTTGGACAGGAACACCACCTTCTTGTCCTTTTTCTTCCATTCGTCAAGCAAATCTTTGCAAAGGTCCTTAAGACCACGAATGAGTTCATCCTTGCTGAACTCATTACTTTGTTCACACTCTTGTGAACTTCCTGCATCCATGTTAATAAAACCCACAAAACAAACAACATTTAATAAATTAAAATTGGTATACCTGCTGGATGATATCTCAGGTGCTATCCCAGCTTGGATATCACTTGAGATAACACTGTGAGTGTCCGAGTCACAATTTGTAACCACCATTGTTGTTTGATCTGAATCTTTAGATTGATTGGTCTCCTCATCTTCATTGTCACTGAGGGATACCCATAGGTTCTTCCCCATCTTCCTTAGAGTGTTAGCACACTCGTTTGAGTAATGACCTCACCCAGAGCATGTGTGACATTGGATTGACTCAAGGTACTTCAGATCAGATCTAGATTGATCTGATGATGCTCTTCTTATGGGACCACCTTTCTGAGTAGATGGAAATGTCCTCTTCGGCATTGAATTGTACACCTTGGTTTGTTGCTCTTTAGCCTTAACCTCCACATTTTTTTGTTAAACTTTCTCAACATAGAATTATATTTCCTAGCAAGCAAGGCAACACTAGCATCTTCACCTAATTCCTCAAAAATTTCGTCCTCCTCATCATTTGATAAACTTGAGGATTGAAATTTTAAAGCAACACTCTTGCCTTTAGAAGCTTCACTTTGCTCAGCAAGGTTTGACTCAAAAATTTTCAAAATGCTCTTTAAGGAATTGATGTCCATAGTAGAACGGCTGTGAGCCTCTTCTATAGATGAAACCTTCATATTAAACGCTCAGGGAGAGTTCTAATAGCCTTTGAAACCAATTGTTTATTAGTAAAAAGTTCACCTAAAAGTTGACACTCATTAGCAATGTCAAATAATTTTTCAAAATAAGAGGAAATCGTATCATTTTCACCCATTCTCAACCTTTCAAACATGCTAGTAAGACCTCTAAGTTTGTTTTCACCCACACTAGAATCACCTTCACAAAACCTTTGTAAAATATCCCAAGCTTCCTTAGTTGTGGAAATATTTTGAACTAGTTTAAAAATGTGCATGTCAACCCACTCAAAAATAGCATTAAGAGCTTTCTAATTGTAGTTAGCTAGGACAATCTCTTCATTAGTCCACTCGCCTTCAGGTTTAACCTGAATGTCACCATCCTCATCTGGAGGTAACAGTGGAAGAGAGTATCCATTAACTATAGATCGTCAAGCTCGAAGATCAATTGATTTGATATGCGAGCAAAGACGGATCTTTCAATATGCATAATTCGAACCATCTAAAACAGGAAGACGTTTTTTGTTTGGATTTGCAGGGTCAAAAGCCATGACACCGGATCTAGCACTTAGTATGTCAAGTGATAAACTCTGATACCAATTGAAATTGTCACAGCCTGAAACATAAGTGATATCCAAGGTGATAACAGCACCAACGATAGCACTTGAGATAGCACACACACACACTTCGAAAATAAAAACAATTTTGAAAAAAAAATTGCAGCAGAAAATAACACCAAAATTATTTTTCTCAAGTTATATAAATTATATAACTTGAGGAAGCCTCTTAGGAAAGACTTTATAGTCACTATAAAAGATGAATTACAAAAGTCGAAAGTGTTCCCTATAACTAATACAATGTAAGTTCTATGGAACAAGAGATAAAGAACGAATTCCAATCCTAGCCAACACACAACTTGAAACCAAGGTAATCCAGTGTGAAAATTATATGGGAGGATGGAATAAAACGAACCAACAAAGAACTTTATCTCTATATGCTTGAAGGTGTGTAAAATTGGCATAACTTCATGTGTCTCCTTCAATGCATATTTATAGTCTTCAATGTCTTGAAGGCTACTCAATTTGTAATAGCCTTGGGACTGTCTTGGACATTGAGGAGAGAGTGGGGAAGTGGCTGAGCTTGCTCCTCACTTCATGGGTTTGTTAACACCAAATCCCCCTTTTGTAGCAACCGTCTACTTGCTCTCCAAGTCCACGCTATAAGACCTTGTATTCCAAAGCTTCTCTATCCTTGTACTCTCTTTTAATCAGCAACAACCATCTTGACATAGTCTTCCCACATTTTTGTAGTTGTTGACAGAAACAAGGCTTGATTAAAGTTTATGCATAAAATGTTATTTATGCATAACTTTCTCTTTCCAAATTCCTCCACATTTTTAGCTCATTCCTCCATCATATTGTAACCTGAAATATGGACTTACAACATATACTAAACAAATCATATTAGCACATTAGTACATAAAAAATTAATCAGGAAATGTGCAACTATATAAATTCCAGTACAGGAAATCATCTGGGATATCATCTGGAATATGGGAAATCATTTCAGATATCATCTGCGTTTTACACTCATAAAATATATGTAGATGATATTATATTTGGCTATACTAACGAAAACTTATATAAGAGATTTGAGAAACTTATGAAAAGCAAGTTCGAGATGAGAATGATGGGAGAATTAACCTTGTTCCTTGGACTTCAAGTTAAACAAACTCAAGAAGGAATCTTCATCAATCAAGCCAAGTATACGATCTTATAAAGAAATTTGGCCTTGATTCTGCTCATCCTCAAAGCACTCTAATAGCTACTAATGTACATCTTAACAAAGATGAGTCTGTTAAGAAATTAGATATGACACTTTATCGAGGTATGATATGATACCTACTTTACTTGACTGCTAGTAGACCAGATATCATGTTTGTTGTATGTGTATGTGCTAGGTTTCAAGATGATCCTAGAGAATCTCACCTCTAAGCTATCAAAAGAATTATAAGATATCCTGTGGGAACTGTTCACTTAAGTTTATGATACCCTATAGATTCATCTTTTACACTAATTGTCTATTCAGATGCTGATTTTGCAGCTTGTAGGGCTACAAGGAAAAGTACTAGTGGGACTTGTCAATTTTTAGGTCACCGATTGGTTTCCTGGGCTTGTAAGAAGCAAGCTTCAATTTCCACTTCTACAACCTAGGCTGAGTACATAGTTGCTGGAAGTTGCTGCTCACAAATCCTTTAGATGAAGCAATAACTAGTGGACTATAAAATTCCAACAGAAGTGTTTCCTATCTATTGTGACAACTCCTCAACCATCTCAGTCTACAATATTCCTGTGATGCATTCCAAGACAAAGCACATAGATATCAAATACTATTTCCTCAAGGATCATGTTGAAAAGGGTAATGTTATTCTTTTAAAAGTTCATACTGATTATCAATTAGATGATATATTAACAAAACCCTTAAACACTAAACGTTTTGAATTCCTTAGAGGTGAACTAAGCATGATTGATATACGTGGATAAAATGTGCTTACTTTGCTAATTGTATAAGCTCAAATGATCAAAAGGTGATATCCCCATTCTACCCTCAACCTACCATTGCTACTCAACCTTAACCGATGGCAAGCTCTCAACCGGTCATTCCCCTTGACCGATCATAATCTTTCAACCGGTCACAAGTCATAACCGGTCAAACCTTCAACCGGTCACCTAAGTTCAACCGGTCATCAAAAGCTTAACCGACAGCAAACTGCGGCCGGACCAATCCGTTTTAACCGGCACGTTTGACACCCTCTTATGTCCTTTCAAGTCTTTTCAGCCGCTGTCTGACACAATAGTGAGCTATTTACCAATTTTGTTTCATGGGTTGATCAAATTTTTATTTTGATCAAAAAGGTAATCTCGGTATCATTCCTATTTATCCAAAAGGTTATCTTTTTGTTCATTATTATGTTTAAAATTTAAACTGTTGCACACACGTTCCTAATTTTACGCTTCCATATTCTATATGCATTAAGTTCGTGTATCATTATCCCCTATTTTTAAGGTTCGGTTAAAATATTTTGAACAAATTATGCTATTCCCCATAAAAATCCTTCGTCTCCTCCCCCTCTCTCTCTCACCCTATATAAAGGATTCAAAAGTAAACTTTTCATTTTTTCTAAACCCTCATTCTCTCTCAAACTCTCTCAAGCTTTCTGCTCTCTCAATCGGCAAGCGTCAACTTCCTTTACATTTCTTCAAACCTTCAAACTCTTCTTCATCTCTCATCAATATATATCTGGTAACACTAAGAAACTTTCAAAAAGTGATGAATATTTTTTTCTAATAAAATCTTCTAACTTAAAATGTTTTGTTTTTGATGTTTGATTTTTACAGATGGCTCCCAAACCAACTCACAAGAAAGACATACATGGAGGTTACATTCTATCGCCCTTCTTCGAGTCTGAGCAGGGTAAGCTTTTGAAAGCTATCCTCGTTGGTGCTGGTGTTCTGCCATTCTAGTTGCCTAAAGGTTTTTGATGCAAACGGAAGGATAGAGATTTATGACCGAACGAAAAGAACAAGATCAATAATTGAAAGCCTAAGCTTTTTGTATAATTCAATAATCAAAGTCTAAGTTGTTTTCAAACCCTAAAACAAGTTTAAATACTCTTAAGAAAACCCTAAAACGAATTAGAACGACAAAAGACTAAAATACCCAACTTACGTGTTTTTAAAA
Organism: Adenophora triphylla var. japonica; assembly: GCA_022495995.1. NCBI lineage: Eukaryota > Viridiplantae > Streptophyta > Magnoliopsida > Asterales > Campanulaceae > Adenophora > Adenophora triphylla. The sequence goes on from JAFEMH010000262.1 coordinate 536,903, forward strand.
CATCGGCAAAATGCTTCAGCATAATAAATCCCGTCACCGAGGCGGGCGCCTGGCTGGATCCCATGCGGGCACCTTGGAAGACAGTAAGAAACGGCTCTGTTGAGCCTTGGTGAGGCGTGCGCCTGGATGGTCTTCATGCGGCCGCCTGGAAGTCAGTAACCACCGCCTGAATCGTCCCTTGTTGATCTGCCTGGAAGTCAGTAGCCATCGCCTGAATCATCCCTTGTTGATCTGCATCATTAAACCTCGGAACGGTGGAATTTTATTAATATGATGATCGGAGTGTGAGTACAGAGAGTATTGCATTGTGAGTGTATGTGTGTGTACATGTATTTCCTCTTTGTTCAAATACTAAGCAAAAATAACGTAAATAATAGAATTAATGAGATCCCATATCTTGCGCCTAGAATCCCGCTGAAAGTTGATGAAGATAGCCGTTTGAAGGATATTGCACATTCGTTGTGGATCGCTTTTGAGATATTTGACTTGGTCCATAATAATTTCGATATTTGATAACGTTACCTGAAAAATAGGTTCATAATATCAACCCCGCAAAACGTCTTTTCATCCAAATTGCATCATCAAGTTGTTAGTTCAAGTTGTTAATTCAGGATGAAATATCAGGTTGTAACATGTTGCTTGCTGTAGATTTTCTACCCCAAACAAATCAGAGTCTATTTTTGGGGACAGAAGCAGCTCATGCATACTTTTAGTTATGTTAGCATTTCATCCCCCTTTAAACTAAACAACATGACTTTGTACTTGCACGCGGTCTTAAATTACTAGAGTCATTTTCAACCCTGAGCGCCACGGTTCGATTCCCCCACCAGTGGTTAGAGGGAATGACATTGCCCTCCCTAGCATAGCTAGGCGCCTCTGTGAAGTGCATAAAGGGGGGAGCGGTGAAATGTGTTGATCCCCTTCTTAAAGGAAAAAAAAACATGACTTTGTACTTGCACCCTATAGTTCAGTTGATACAAGTTGCTAGATGCTACGGTGCTCGAACTCTTTGGTTTATCCCGGCGGACTCGTGCCGACAAGACTAAAATACGAGTGTCAGACATGGGTACAGCGGGGTAAACCAAAGAGTTCGAGTATCATAAATGAAAAAAGAAAAACGCATCATGTGACTTCTTATTTGGGAAAGAGGGAGTATTTACGGAATTATATGTAAAACTCGGAACACCATAGTTGACTAAAGTAAGCTGAATTTAAGAAGCATTGAACATTAATGAAATATGAAATTCATATTCATTTTGATATTGGAACACTTAATTTATTTATATGGTTGCAGGGTTGACTTCCAGACAAGACTTCTAATTGACCTAGTAAACAGTTGACATTTTAATACCCTTTTTTTTTTTTTTTTGAACCATTCTTTAGGAACATCATTAAAGGACTTTATGTTTAGCAGAAAATGGTGAAGTTTGAATTCATAATAGGGAAAACTTCATTTTTGTTTATCGTACTTTGAGATGTATTTCACTTTTATCATCAAACTTTATTTTTTTCATTTTTACCATCGTAATTCAAACAAACAATGGTGTTATTTTATACCAAAATTGGGTATAAAATGACAATATTGTTTATAGTATGATGGGAAAAATGAAATAAATTTGGGCATAAATAACAGATTTGGTATAAAATTACACAAATGTTTGTAGTAGGGTGGTAAAAATGAAAAAAATAAAGTTCTGATAAAATGAAACATGCCCCAAAGTACGATAGACAAAAACGGAGTTTTTCCTTCAAAATATAATATTTACCCCTTAATTGACCATGAAGGGTTTTGACATGGTGTATAATTTGAACCATTCTTTCGTAGACCTCAAATTTTCACAATTTGCTGCATAACTTGTAATAAGAACACTATAAATAGATGGCTTCTCATCATTTTTAAGCACACATCAAAAATATTCTATATCAAAACAACAAAAAATCATGAAGACTTTATTGCTCATTTCCTTCTTCTTGGCTACTCTCTTTTCCATTAAAACTTCCTGGGCTGCTTCTTCCTCAGCTCATCAACACCATCATCATCATCATCATCATCATAATCGCCAACAAGAATTTCACAATTGCCTTACCCTTCATAATAGCAACTCACAAATCATTTACACCCCAAACAACTCTTCTTTTACGCCTATCTGGGAAGCCAATATCAATAACCAAAGATTTGACACACCTTCAACCCCTAGACCTTTTCTCATCGTCACACCTGTTGATGAATCCCAAATCCAAACCGTCATTCATTGCTCCAAGAAACATGGAATCAAGTTCAGAATCCGAGGAGGAGGCCATGATTTCGAGGGTCTTTCATCCACTGCACAACACCCTTTTGTCATGCTTGACCTCACTAACATGAGGTCAATAAGTGTTGATGTTGCTAGCAAGACTGCATGGGTTCAAGGTGGTGCAAGTCTTGGGGAACTCTATTATAGGATCTCTGAGAAAAGTAGGACTCTCGCCTTTCCAGCTGGCACATGGTCTACTGTAGGAGTTGGTGGACTCATTAGTGGTGGAGGTTACGGCACACTAAATAGAAAATACGGTCTTGCTGCTGATCATGTCATAGATGCAAGATTGATTGACGTAAATGGAAACATTCTTGATAGAAAATCCATGGGGGAAGATTTGTTTTGGGCCATTAGGGGAGGTGGGGCTTCGAGTTTTGGGGTCATTGTTGCTTGGAAGTTGAGCTTGGTTGATGTTCCTGAGACTGTTACCGTGTTTGCCAAAACAAAAACTTTAGAACAAAATGCAACGACCATTTTCCACAAGTGGCAATCTTTTGCACCCAATGCTGATAGAGATTTATTCTTGAGAGCTCAATTATCAACTATTAATTTGGGTGGGAAGAAAACAGTTCTTATTACATTTGACGCGGTGTTCTTGGGAGGAATTGATAGGCTACTTCCTATGATGCAAGAAGGCTTTCCGGAGCTAGGTTTAGTGAGAGAAGATTGTACCGAAGTGAGTTGGGTTCAATCTGCTATGGTAATTTCAGCCTTCTCTAGTCAAGCTCCACCACAAACTTTGCTTAATCGGACCGCTACCCCTAAGTTTTCCATAAAAGGCAAATCTGACTTCGCGAAGAAGCCAATTCCTATTGAAGGCCTTGAAGGGCTGTGGAGATTGTTCCTCAAAATTGACGTTGGGACACCAAATTTCGTATTGAGTCCATATGGTGGAAGGATGAACGAGATCTCCGAGTCAGCCATTCCATTTCCTCATAGAGCTGGGAACTTGTACATTCTTCTTGAATGGGCTAATTTGGACATGGAAAGACCAGCATCGGTGAATAGACGTGTTAACTGGCTCCGAAGTGTCTATAAGTATTTGGGTCGTTATGTTTCCAATTCTCCAAGAAGTTCATACATGAACTATAAGGATCTTGACTTGGGAGTAAGCACCAAAACTTATGCAGAAGCAAGCATTTGGGGTACAAAATACTTTGGTGATAACTTTGAGAGATTGGTTCGAGTCAAAAGCAAAGTTGATCCAAAGAATTTCTTCAATCAACCACAGAGTATTCCTCCTTTTCCATCATTATTTTGATTAGGAATTCATGCTTTTATAGTGCTAGAGGAAAGAATAATTTGTAAAATGATCAATTCATTCTTTTGTTTATTCAATGTATTCATTATTTTGTTTATTAAATGTATTTTAGTACTTATTAGCTTAATTATGCTACTTGAGTATTAATTTCACTTGAAATTTTCAGTGGTTATATTTTTAGTGCAAAATATACTTGTATGTTCAAAATAATATTGCTCATATTTCAATGATTCAAACGAAACAGTTGTTAAATATTTCCTCACAGGGTTGAGCTTGTCTCTGGCACAACATCACCTCTGAACCCGGGATTAATAGACGAAGAGTTAAACAGAGCTGACTGCTACTAGCATGAAATGGGATCCGAAAATTAAACAGCGGAGGAATCCCAAATGTACAGACATTACTAATGAAAGTGCGTATGTGAAAATCCCAAATGTATAAGCAATACTAGAGAGTTAATAGGAACTCAATATGTTTGCGAAAGGGAAGGAAGTGCTGACCTGATATGGCACTTCTGAAATTTGCTGCAGAAACTGAATCAAATGGTTGAGAGAATCTATCACTGATAAGAAGAGACCGCTCCTGTAAGGGAACGTGATGAAGTGATGAACGTTAAAGATTAATGCAGAGTTTGAAGAGTTCTTGTCTATAGGGTACCAAAACACCAACAGTACCAACGCATGCAGCAAAATTGGCAAATCTGTACTCATTCCATTCTGTAGTAAACCAAACAAAGTATTATATTTACAAGCATAATTGAGAAATTCGCTATCATTACAAACTATTTTCGCTAACTCGAGATTGTGTATGAACTTTCATTCAGTAATATACCCAAACAGTATATTATACATACAAGCAAAATTAGTACACAATATACATAACCCTTATATATATACAAGCATAATGATTACAGTCACCAGAAATACCCAGCTTTATATTGCAACCTTCAGCTTTACAAAGCTTCATTTACCCTGACTTCTTGCATCACTACAATATTTGAAAAGAAGATATTGCAAAATCAGCTTGCCATTGAAACCATTTAACCCTTGGGAACTGAGAAAGAACAGCAATGGTTAAGTAATGTGTATGTATGAAACAACCATGAATGAATAACTTCAGTTCCACAAATAATCTGTGGTGTTCACAACTATGTGATGTAAAATAGGTACTCCATCCATCCCACAAATATTGTCCTATTTAATAAGTCGGCGTTATTATAGACCATGCTTTACTTGCTTATATATTCTTAAAATTTACACTATAATTAATGCCTACTTTTCGGGAGCTATTTTTTGGACAAACAAAATGGAGACTATTTTTTCGGGACAAAGGGAGCAGTAAGTATTTGACATCTCCTTGACATTTACACTATTGGCCACGACTGCATAAATGGTGCAAGCAGCTCGTGCATACTCTTAGTTATGTTCGCTTTCCATATGCATTTAAACAAAAACACATGTCTCTGTTCTTGCAGCTGATAGTTCACTTTACAAGTTGCAAGATGGCAATCAACATTTCAAAAGAAATTCTAATAGGTTTATGACTAAGCTAACCAAGAAGACCGGATATAATGGAAACAGAACTGAAATACAGAAAGCAAGTTAGAAAATTATCAGAACTACTTACATCAATTGGGCTTGACATTGTCCTTCAATCCCATTGTTTAGGGGAGACAAGGCTGCTCACAAAAGTCCTCACTTCAAAGTTCCTCTTAACCGACAATCCATGACACTCAATATCCCTTGACGTATTTTCCTTCACATTGTATACAACAAGTTTCTCCCTATTCATAATCAACAAGAAATCTTCATCACCCGATAAAAGTACAGGTCTAATATGGTAACTCCTAGGCTGGTAAATCGAAAACCTCGACCAAGATTCTTTCACACCATATTCCCTCATTACCCAAATATCAGTCGTGGAATTTGTCAAACAAAGACACCCACCAAGAATTCGGACCTCAAGTCCAGCTTGTGGTAGCGTTTCTCCCATTAATTCACTAGGTTGTGGCACCTCTCGGAACTTCTCATCAGTCAAATCAAAGGCAACAATCGACCATGGAGAATTGAAATTCTTCCTACCCAACAAATGGATAGCCCCATTAACGAAAAACCCTGAATCCCCAGCATTGGAACGCAAAACTTTACTCCCTAGCCAATTATAAGGCGAATTATGAACCATTTTCCAACAATTATTCTTCAAACTATAAACCCAAACGAATTTCTGAGATACTAAAACAACCTTATAATCACAAGTTAAGGAATCATAACCTAACCCATAAATCCCAGTAGGAGCAACACCCACCAATGAAGAATTAGGTGATGGCAATAACTTGAATTCCCGAATCGTCAAGTTAATCAAACACAGCTCATACTTCGCACTAAGAGCCAGGACCAATCCGTCAACAGAGCCACACACCGCCAACCACCCATTCAGCTGCTCGAATTCGAGCACCGACACAATTCTACCAGTGTTTAATTGATTTCCTTCGAATTCAACCACTACAAGAGGACGGAATACGGGGGCGAATACGACGCTTTGGCGGTGGCAATTGGCGTACAAGGTGAGGTGGGTTTTGATGAATTTGGGGTCAGAGATTAGGGTTTTCCAGGGTTTTGAAACGCATTTGAATTTACCTAGTGACTTTACCGGGAGACGTGTGAGTATTTCAGGGATGAGCTCGTCGGGGATGCTGACGCCGGTGAGCATGGCTATCGGAATGGATTAACGGAGCTTCAATGGAGGAATTGATTCAGTGGATGGGGGTTTGGGAATCAGCTGTATAGTATAGTGGGGTTTGCGTGGCGGGTACCCGGCGAGTTACGTTTCCGTGTCGTAATGGAAATGGAGTCGGTTATTTTAGGCGTAACGGTTATGTAACCTGACAATGTGTTTAGACCAACAAAACAATGTTAGATCCCCGTAATTAAAAAGTTAGAGGGAAGACTTTCTCACTCTAGAATTGTTTAGGCGCTTTTGTGTGTGAGTAGTGAAAAAAAAAAAAAAATCAACAAAACAATGTTGGGGATTCACTCCTAACTTACTTTAAATCTTGGACAAATGACAATTTAGAGTCTGAAGTCTACGAGTAGATATCAGATTGGGGCCTGAAGTCTTAATTTTGTCAATTTAGGGCCCAAAGTTACTACTTTTTATCAATTTGGGGCTTTTTTATGTTTTTCGTCCAAAAATCCCGTTAAATTACCACGTGAGATTCAGTGAGAGCATTTTGGTCATTTCCCGTTCAGAGGCCCCAATCTGATACCTCCTGACGCAGCACGGAAGCCGGATAAATTTCGTGATTAGCGCACTAATCACAAGAACTCTTCAAGCGAAGAATCCTCAAACGCAATGAACTGGAATCCACCAGAAAAGAGAAACAATTCTCTGAAATTTTATTCAATCAAAAGCTCATTTTCGGATTACATCACTAGGCCTATTTTATAGTGCCCATAAAACTTGAAAAACAATCCTAAACCTTCTAGAATTACTCCTAACCTATATGATAACTAAATAGGACTCAAAAACTAGTAAATCTCCTCAAAATCTACTCTAAAATCATCCCTAATCAACCTATTAAAATTAATGATGAAATTAATGACGAAAATAAACAATAAAATATGAACTAAAATAAATTAAGTCCTAAGATAGTAATTAAAATACAAAATTAATTAATATATTTGACTTTGTCAAATATCCTTTCTTGGTGCAGATTCCGTCCTGAGTTCCTCCTACATCAGTCACCCATTCTTCAAAAGAACTCGACCCCGAGTTCACATCCGATGTTTGAACAGAGCCATTCCATCTGAATAAGTACTTTGAATAAATTCGCCCCTTTTGCAAGACTTGAGGTAAACCAATTTTGCCCGAATAAAAATTAAAACTATAAATTCCATCCATCCGTTGATCGTTCGTTCCATCTTCCTCAGAGCCCATAATGAATGAAAAACTAGTGTCCTCCATGGACTCTTCCACAGTCTTCCCATGATAAAAAATATCATCGTATTTAAATTCTTTTGTCCAATCAATTACACCCACGACCTGCTCAAAGATCGATGGGTGTGCATCCAAAGAATACCACCCACATCTTTATTCACGGGCTCAACTAGGGCATGATCATGGACCATAATACTTGTAGGAACCATAATACTTGCAGGACAATTTCACATACCCGAAGGATCTCGTATTTTGCACATAAATCCGCCCTTCCTCCACCTTCTCTTCAGATTCTGGCCAAGAACCGCCTGAAAGACCGATTTGTCAACTTCTCGAATTTAATTCTCCTCCGTTTGAATTTGATCCTTTCTTTTCAATCGTCTCGTCGCGCTGGAGGCTTTCTTCGCAACTTTCTTCTTGAGCACAATTTTTGTTATTCTCGCAACAAGACTCGAACCGGCTCCGACGTTCTTCTTCAAAGACGTTCATAGATTGCATCTACGCGCTTTCGCCTTTTGAATCTTGGCAAAGTGTAGCGATCGGCTTTGTCGGCATAAAAAATTGGCTTCCATCCTATGCCGCCGCTAGCACCCGCTCCCTTGATGCTCGATCTCGTATCTCGATTGATTTATATTTCTCGCACAAGTCGATCATGCTTGTCCGCTCTCGAGTTCTTCTTCCTCTAACTCTAGAAAATATTGTTCCCTGTTTGTTAACGATCCAATCGATGATCTATTTCGTGAATAACCTTGTCATCAGATCTTGTTACTTGAACCCCCATAACGAATCGCCGATGAAAAGACAAAGTTAAGCTCGGCTTCCGATACCAACTGACGCAACGCGGAAGCCGATAAATTTCGTGATTAGCGCACTAATCACAAGAACTCTTCAAGCGAAGAATCCTCAAACGCAATGAACTGGAATCCACCAGAAAAGAGAAACAATTCTCTGAAATTTTATTCAATCAAAAGCTCATTTTCGGATTACATCACTAGGCCTATTTTATAGTGCCCATAAAACTTGAAAAACAATCCTAAACCTTCTAGAATTACTCCTAACCTATATGGTAACTAAATAGGACTCAAAAACTAGTAAATCTCCTCAAAATCTACTCTAAAATCATCCCTAATCAACCTATTAAAATTAATGATGAAATTAATGACGAAAATAAATAATAAAATATGAACTAAAATAAATTAAGTCCTAAGATAGTAATTAAAATACAAAATTAATTAATATATTTGACTTTGTCAAATATCCTTTCTTGGTGCAGATTCCGTCCTGAGTTCCTCCTACATCACCTCCTCGTAGACTTCAGACTCTAAATTGTCATTTGTCCTATAAAATAATACTCCCTCCGTCCACACCAAGATTCCTTGGTGTGGGTTTCACGCTTCTTAAGAAAATTTTTTGAAAGTGGGTAGAAGATTAGAGGAGAGAGAATGTAAAAGTTAAATGTGGGGTAGGGAATAGTAGTTAATGATTGATTTTTTTTTTAAGTGGGTAGAAGATTAGAGGTGAGAGAATATAAAAGTTAAAAATATTTTATAGGAGAGAGAATGAGTGGGAGGAATAGTAAGCCAAAGAACAATCATATTACAAATAAAACCAATCAACTTAAAATCAAACAAGTATTTAACCCTCATCTGGACTTTTTTTTTTAACCTTCGGTTGGACTCGTTTGGTCTTTTGGCGAAATTAAGAGCAGAGGGATGAACGTCGATAGAAAGAGGAGGATCTAGACTCAGTTTTGGGTGTTTGGAGCGTCGCCGGAGAAGAAGATCGGAGGAGGTATGTGTGCCGGAAAATGTCGGGCCGGAAAGGGGAAAGATGGAGAGAGGGAAAGGGAGACTTGGGCTTATGTGGGGGTCTAGAAACGTTGGCGGAAGTGGGGAGCCAGAAACGAGGGAGGCGGAGGCGGCAGAAGGATGAGAAGAGTGGATTAAGAGAAAGGGGTAGGAAGGGCCTTGGGGTGGAATCTGAAAGTGAGGTGTAAGAGAGAGAGCAAGATGAAGAGAATATTATAAAAAAAAAAATTGTTCACCCACCCTTTAGTTTTAACAAATTTGGATAACAAGAAATTGTTAAAAAAAAAACTAAATATTTGAATTTGGATAATTTTTTAATAAATTATGATAACATAAGAATTAAAAAGAAACTCAATAAAATAAAAGATTTATTTTGTTCTATGACCCCTTATTTATAAAATATGTCATTTAACCCCTTAAACGTTAGTGTCAATTCAATAAAATAAACGATTTATTTTGTTCTATGATCCCTTATTTATAATTTTTATTATTTTATAGGGCAAAAGACATTTGAGTGTTAGGAGAGTGTGAGGGATACACTTTTGTGAACACTTTGCAATCTCTTTGATATAGTAATCTTATTTGGTTGCCGCCCGTGAACATAGGAGACTTTCTCCGAACCACGTAAATTCTTGTGTCTCATTTGCTTTATTATTTGTGTGGGTGCGATCGATCCTTTCCGCATTTGGTTACAACAATTGGTATCAGAAATTTGGTCGTAGAAGTTAGTATTGGAGATTTGCTCAACATTGGTGTATGAGATTGAAGTCGTGTACATCAAATACGACATTGGGATCGACCCCAATGACTACTTGGCGTTCCTACACATTCCACCTCATGAGATAAGTACTTTTTCAAGTTCAGTTTTTGTGTGTGATGTTTGTTTTATTTCATCCGTCCACTATTAGTCCAAGTAGCTTGGATTGAATTGAAATTAAGTAACTGTGAGTGACTTTAGTCATCTAATTCAACTAGTACATATTAAAAATTCCTCCTAGTTTGATAAAGTTGGTACTATAGTAAATACTTTTGAAGCATTTCAAAGACATAATTAAAAGGCTTATTTGGTTGTTGTGTTTTTGGAAAAAAAAGGGGCGGAGGCAGTAGGTGTTTGATATAATAGTATTCTTTTTGAAAAATAATTTTTTCAAGAATTGTATTTCTTTCTCCATTTGTTTAGATAATTGTTTGGGTGGAGAAAATTTGAAATGGCTGAAACTAGTTCAAAATTAAAACGCGGACCAAAAGTCTCTAGCACTAATTTTGAAGTTGAAAATTTTATTAGCACAAATAATTTTGGCATTTGGCTAGGCGAAGTTTAGGAATTGCTTGCTATTCAAGACCTCGAATTTACACTCGAGGAAAATTTCAAAGATATGCCAGATTTGGAATGGGCTAAACTTAATCGCCAAGCTTGTGGGACGATTCGTTCTTGTCTTGGAACATACCAAAAGTACCCGTTCATGAAAGTGGCATCAGCCAAAGAGTTATGGGACGAACTTGAGGTCAAGTACATGTATAAAAACGTAGAGAATAAACTCTACTTGAAGAAAAAACTTTTTCGATTTGATTACAAGAAAGGTATTTCGATGACCGAAAATTTGAATGATTTTAATAAAATCATTACTTATTTGCAATATCTCGATGTTGAAATTGATGATGATGATGATAAAGCATTTTTGTTATTAAATCCCTACTTGAGTCCTATGAACATTTGACTACTACATTATTGCATGGAAAAACTGAAATTAAATTTAATGATGTTTCGAATGCCTTGATGAACAATGAGGTACGGAAAAAGGACAAGGGAACATATCGAGACTCTGATTCGGATGCCTTAACTGTTCGTGGGAGGACTTATAGTCGAAATAATGGTAAACGTGGTCGGTCCCAGTCGAAGTCAAGGGGAACATCAGTTGATCGGAAAAGAGTTGGCAAAGATGAATGTGACTATTGCCAACAAAAGGGGCATTAGAAGAAAGATTGCCCCCGCATGAAGAAGAAAGAGCCCAAAGCGAATGTGTCTAGGAATGATGACAGCGACGTTGATGACGCTTTGATGGTCTCACTCTCAACCTGTCACACTTATGAGTGGATCTTGGATTCCGGTTGCTCCTACCACATATGCCCTTATAAGGAGATGTTCTCGGACTTTAAAGAGTTCGATGCTGGAGTTGTATATATGGGGAACAACAACACTTGCCAAACAAAAGGGATTGGCTCAGTGCATTTGAAGATGTTTGATGGCACCATTCGAAGACCAAGTGATGTTCGGTATGTCCCTGATTTGAAGAAGAACCTAATTTCTTATGTAGCCTTAGATGGAAAAGGCTATCGTGTCACCAAGGAAGGAGGTCACCTAAAGGTAACTCATGGAGTTTTGGTGATGATGAAAGGAACTCGTAGAGGTAATTTGTACTACCTCGATGGAAGCACTATTGTTGAACAGGTGAGAGTAGCGAGTTTAAACGAGCCAGATATGTCAAAGTTATGGCACATGCGACTTGGACATACTGGAGAGAAGGCCCTGCAGACATTAGTGAACCGCGGTGTGTTTAAAGGTGCTAAGACGGGTAAGATTGACTTTTGTGAACATTGTGTATATGGCAAACAATGAAGGGTGAAGTTTGACAGTGCAATTCACCGAACCAAGGGCATTTTGGACTATGTTCACACTGATGTGTGGGATCTGACGAAGAACATTTCGTTGGGAGGTAAAAGGTGGTTCGTCACCTTTACTAATGACTACTCGAGAAGAGTTTGGATGTACCCTATGAGGCACAAGCATGAGGTGCTTAGTAAATTCCTTGAATGGAAAAAAAATGGAGAACCAGACTGGTCGAAAGATCAAGAAACTTCGATATTATAATGGCGGTGAATATAAGTATGACCCATTCTTGGAGGTATGTCGAGAAGATGGGATTGTTCATCACTTCACAATTCCTAGTAAATTGCAACAGAATAGGGTTGCTGAGAGAATAAACCAGACCTTGGTGTAGAAGGTTTGTTGCATGTTGTCCCAAACAGGCTTGAGTAAGGCATTTTAGGCTAAGGCTCTCAGCTATGCAGTTTACTTGGTGAATCGGTTGCCTCAGCTGGAAATGGAGGAAAGATACCTCTTAAAGTATGGTCGGGAGAATCGGTTAGTGATTATGACCATTTGCATGTGTTTGGATGCCCTGCCTACTATCATGTGACAGATAGTAAGTTGGACCCTCAAGCAAAGAAAGCCATGTTCATGGGCTTTAGTAGTGGTGTCAAAGGTTACAGGTTATGGTGCCCTGACACAAGGAAGATTGTAAAAAGTCGAGATGTAACTTTTGACGAATCTATGATGTCCTCGAAGAAAGAAGATGATGCCCCTACGCAGGTAAAGAAGGTAGTATTTACTCCTGTTGATAATCCTATCCTTGAAGAGACTATTGAACAGGTAGAGGAGAGTTCCGAGCAGGTGGAGGAAGACCACAACTAGGAATAAAATCAAGAGGAAGAGGTACACGAGTCTATTGCAAGGAATAGACCAAGAAGGGAGTTTCGAAGACCTACCCGCTTTGATCACATGGTGGCATATGCCCTTCCCATGATTGAGGGAGTTACCAACACTTATAAAGAAGTTGTACATAGTCCATAAAGTTCAAAATGGGAAGAGGCTATGAACAAGGAAATGAAGTCTTTGAAGAAAAATCAGACTTGGGATTTGGTGCAACTTCTGAAGGGTAAGAAAGCGATTGGATGTAAATGGGTGTTTGCCAAGAAAGAAGAAGCCGTTGGTCCTCGCTTCAAGCCCTGTTTGGTAGCTAAAGGTTATGCTCAAAAGGAAGGGATAGATTACAATGAGATTTTTTCTCCTGTTTTTAAACATTCGTCTATACGAATTTTGTTGGCTTTGGTTGCTCAATTTGATCTTGAGCTAGCATAGCTTGATGCAAAAACAACTTTCCTACATGGAGACTTAGAGGAGGAGATCTATGTTACCCAACCTGATGGTTTTCAAGTTGTTGGTAAAGAAGATTTGGTCTGCAAACTGAAGAAGTCTTTGTATGGACTGAAACAGTCTCCACGACAATGGTATAAGAGATTTGATCAGTTCATGGTGGAGCATGACTACACTCGAAGCCAGTTTGACCATTGGGTGTATTTCCAAAAACTAAGAGATGGTTCCTTCATTTATTTGATCTTTTATGTCGATGACATGTTGATTGCATCCAATAGCAAGGTGGAGATCGATAAATTGAAGGCTCAGCTTTCGAAGGAATTTGAGATGAAGGACTTGGGAGAAGCAAAGAAGATACTTGGGATGGAGATAGAGCGAGATCGAAGAAATGGTACTTGTAAGTACCCAAATCCGGATCGTTACAATCCGTTAAAAGTTAACTGGAATCCGTTAACTGGCCCTTTCCAAGTTAACCGAAGTCCGTTAACTCCCCCGTTCCTAGTCAACGAGACTTCCCAGGACTGCCCCGTGCATCCAAGATTCAATGTGTACTCAACACACGTTATCACACGTAAAAGTACCACTTTCCTCGAAATACGCAATTTTCGGGACTTTTCGGGGCTATTTCGGACATTTTCTCGAACAGTTATTTAGAAAACAGTCTAAATCGGGATTAACGGGACAAAAACCATATCTTAGGCGACTCACAGGGACACATGGCACACATGCACAGCCCCCCCCCCCATCTCCATCAATCAAATTCAAGGGTGAAAAGACCAAAATACCCCTGAAATTGAGAGATAGGCCGTCCGGTTTGTTCTTCATGAAAAGCCAGAATCCTCATCAAGCCCCTTCAATTTCCAAAATACCCAAAAATCCCCCAAATTGAATGAAAGGCCGTTCGGCCTGTTCTTCAATTTTACCTCCTATAAATATAGAGGTTGTCATTCTGTAAAAGGGTAAAAAAAAATTATGACCTCTCATCAAATTCCCACGGTTCCAGCCAACTAAACCCCCTCCCAAGCCCCGAAAATGCCTCGGTTTGTGTGAAAACCACATTTTTTGACCAAACACGAGCCAAACACTTCTGAAACACCTCCCAAACACTAAATCGTATCCCGTATAAGCCTTTTCGAGTCAAAGAGTAAATACCTAGCCATTAGTAACACTCTATCTATCTCTAAACTTCATTTCTGTCTCGATTTACGCGTCATACGCTATTTTCGATCCGGTCGAAATTCTCAAAATGTAGACGTAACGCCGTATACGGGACTTGATACGATTTAGTCCCTCATCATCTTCTCTCCCGTAAGAGAAGTAATTTCGGGTTAAAACGGCGTTCAAGTCCTGTTTTTACTTTTCTGTCCTTTTTCGTCTGGATCGTTCGATCCGTTGATTCGCATTTTCACCGTCCAAACCGCTTGGTTCATGATTGTTATTTACAAGTCTGGATCGTTTGATCCGTCGATATTGTCATTTACGTTATGCACCTTTACAAATCTGAGCTGTTTGGCTCATCGATCGCACTTTTACCGTCCGGATCGTTTGATCCGTTGATACCGCATTTCAATACTGTCATTTACAAGTCCAAGCCGTTTGGTTTGTTGATAGTATTTACTTACAAATGTCCGAGTCACAAAATGACTCGTTGATCGCATCTCATTTACTACCTTTTTCATAAAATTGGTAACATCGTAACACCCGGTTCAAAACCGAAGTTTGTCATTCGAACTCCTTTTCAAAATCCCTCAAAATCGACGTTTGTCATTCAAACGATCTTTTCAAAATCCCTCAAAATCGACGTTTGTCATTCAAACGCTCTTTTCAAACTCAAAATTGACGTTTGTCATTCAAACGCTCTTTTCAAACTCAAAATCGACGTTTGTCATTCAAACGCTCTTTTCAAACTCAAAATCGACGTTTGTCATTCAAACGCTCATTTCCGACTCAAAATCGACGTTTGTCATTCAAATGCTCTTTTCAAACTCAAAATCGACGTTTGTCGTTCAAACGCTCATTTCCGACTCAAAATCGACGTTTGTCATTCAAAGGCTCTTTTTACCAAAATCAACGTTTGTCATTCAAACTAAAGATTCCAGTTCGTCATTCAAACTCCTTTTCAAACTCAAAATCGATGTTTGTCATTCAAACGCTCATTTTTTACCACAATCAACGTTTGTCATTCAAACCAAGATTAAAGCTTGCCATTCAAAGCTCCTTTTCAAAAGCAACACACACACACACACACACACACACACACACTTTTCGATTTTGGATAATTATCCACATGGTTCATGTATGTGATTGGGAACTTTTGCCAAGGTGGAGATTGTTGGTTTAACAAAAGTTCTAGACTCATCTACATTCATTTATTTTGGATAATTATCCACATGGTTCATGTATGGTGGTGTTTGAGTTTCCAAGGGAGGCTCTTGGTTCTTCCTCTCTCTAAATACATCTTCTATGGAGATGTTTGGTGCCTATAAATAGGCTCTTACTTGTTTTGGATTTATGTAGCAACAATTTGAGTATGAGAAACACTTTGAGAGAGAAAGACATTTTAGTGTTAGGAAAGTGTGAGAGATACACTTTTGTAAAAACATTGTAATCTCTTTGATATAGTAATCTTATTTGGTTGTCGCTCGTGGACGTAGGAGACTTTCTCCGAACCACGTAAATTCGTATGTCCCATTTGCTTTATTATTTGTGTGGTTGTGTGGGTGCGATCGATCCTTTCCGCATTTGGTTACAACAGTATATTCCTCTTAGGATAGGGAACTAACAAAAGGTGTAAAGAGAGAAACTATAAATGAGGGCTTTCAAGGAAAGGAAAGAGAAAAGAAATTAAGGAAATCCTCCAGCACAATCAAGAGAAACTTAAAGACAAAGGCAAGAAAGAAAATATCATTACCAAAGTGAATAGCATGGATCAAGGTACACATTTATTTTTGTCTTTGTAATAAATTATTTAAATTATTGATTTATTATGTGTTTCAAGATTTTGGGCAATAAAATAATGTCATAAATTTAAATTAAAAGTGTGCATTCAAAGTTGATTGTTAAAACTATGCACATATAAAGTTTTTTAAGTGCCAACATAGTGCAATTTTTGCACACATCAATCTGGAAAATAATGGAAGCGGGCGGAATCGAACCCGAGACATTGCGCTCTGATACCATGTACAGTTACCACTTGATCGAAAATGTTTTATCTAAAAGCTTAGTTGTTAGATCGTGGCTCAACAATGTATATCAAGCTTTCACAGGTACTACTCGCAAGTTATGTTCTCGAGCTATCTTTTTTACCCAAATGTATAAACATTGCAATTAATAAGAGTCTCGATAGGATTACAAAAGGTAAGGGAAGGGAAGGGAAGTGCTTTACCAAGTAGGGCACTTCTGAAATTTGCAGCAGAAACAGAAATCGGAATCTTCAGGAAGAGGATCATTAGTAGGAGTGTAAATGGTTCAGTTTGGGGGAATTTACAGACCGAACCACTACTAATCGATTTGGGAAAATTCGAAATTGAATCAAACCATGAAAAAAATCAAAACGAACCAAACCAAACCGTTATGGTTTGGTTCAAACTGCGGTTCAATTATACGGTTCAGACCGCGGTACACACCGTGATTCAGACCATGATTTAGACTACGGTTCAAACCACGATTCAGATCGCAACTCATTTTCATATTGTTTAAATTTTTCGTGATCACGGAGTAAGAGTGGAAAATGTGAGTGTTTAAGAGACTAGAGGAAGAGAAAGGTCGAGAAAGAAAAACACTTTACAATGGCGATCGCGGAGAGAACTTGATTATTTATGTGTTGTAATAAATATAACAAATGATGAAATTAATATTAAATAAAATACAAAACGGGGGTTAGGATTAGTTTATGTAAATTTCAATAAAGATAAAAAAATATTAAATAAGATACAAAACAGGGTCGAAGATTAGTTTATTTAATGTGGTTCGGTTTGGTGGTGTGGTCTCGCGATTCGGTTTGGTGGTTCGGTCTCGCGATCTCAAACTGCGGTTTGGTTCGGTTCGATTTGGTTTGGTTTGGGAGGGTCAGACCACAAACCAAACCGAACCATGTGGTTTGTCAATATTTGAGATCGAACCGAATCATTTATACTTGAAAACCAAACCAAATCACATGGTTTGATTTGGTTCGGTCTCAAATCGCGATTTGAACTGAACCATTTAACCCCCTAATCATTATCATTAGACCACTGTGTTGATCAATGATAAGAAGAGAGCGCTCTGAAGGGGAACATGACGAATATTAAAGATTAATGCAGAGTTTGGAGAATGATTGTGTATAGGTACCAAAACATCAGCAGTATACTCCATCCATCTCGTAATGATTGTCCCACTTTTTAGTAGATATACTCCCTCTGTCTCATTGTAATATCCACAAATGGGCTCGATACAAGAATTAAGGAAAAGGGCGAAAAAGATGATGTGTTGTGAATGTTATGGATAGGGATGAGAAAATGAAGTAAGTGGGTATTTATTTTTTTTATTTTTTTTTCACTACTCACACACTCACACACACATACACACAGAAGCGCCTAGAAAATTCTAGGGAGAGAAAGTCTTCCCTCTAAATTCTGGGGGGGGATCGAACCCATAACCTCCAGGTTGGAAGCCATGAGCTCTAGCCACCAGGCCAAAGCCTGATGGTTATGGGTATTTATTGTGAGTATAACAATTGGATCTCATTTCTATTTTGGGACTTTGCTGATCACTTTGGGACGCCCAAAAGAATTCTTTTTGCATATTACTATGGGATGGAGGGAGTATGAAGAATAATTATCCCGAAAAAAATTCTAAAACTTGTTATTAATAACCATTAAACGTACTACCAATAAGAACTTTTAATTAGGGTAATTATTTTTCCTAAACCTTTCGTCCAAGTTCAAACAAATTAACCATAACAATAGTGAGACTGTCGTTCCGGGGTTCCGGGACAGGGGGAGTATTATATACTCCCTCCGTCCCGGTTTACTTGGCACCAAAATGAATGGCACAATAACTAAGAAAAAAGAATAAAATAAAAGAAATGTGTGGTAGAAAATGAAGAGAGAGAATGAGTGCAATAAATAGTAGTATTGATTGAATAAATTGAGTGGTGAAAAATGAAGAGAGAGAATGAGTGGTGGGATAGAGTGAATATAAAATTATAAAAAGTTTGCCATTTTGGGTAGTGCCAAATGAAGTGGGATGAACCAAAATGGAAATTAGTGCCAAGTGAAGTGGGACGGAGGGAGTATACAAGTATAGTGAGTACACAATATACATAAACCTGTACGGGCCTAAAGCCCGCGGGCTTTGGCAAAGCCCGGTATGGGCTCATTTAGTTGCGGGCTTTAATTTCAAGAGCCCAACATAGCGGGCTTCTTTCATGCTCAAATTAACGGGCTTTAAATGGGTATTGAGCGGGTTCGGGCTTGACGGGCTTACAAATTAGATATTGTATTTTGAAAAAACTTTTACATTCACAAAACGACAAAGATCGGTAAACTGTCTAAAAGAGGAACATGTGTGTGACCAACTTAAACCAACTGGACTAAAACCCAAAATGAACATCTCAAGGATCAAAAATGAACTTCTACAGAGTAGTCTTCTTAAATACTCCCTCTGTCCCATAAAACATTACTCCTTTACTGTTGAGAACGGAAAATAATGAATAATGTTATTAAAGTAGGTGTTGTGAGTGGGAGGAAAGAGAATGAGTGGAGAGAATAGTAAATTTGAAAAGTGTTGTGAGTATGACAAGTGGGTCCCATGAATAAAGAAGTATTAAAAAATTTCCTTTTTAGGAAAGTGGGACTTTAAAGTGGGACGCCCAAAATAGTAAAATGGGTAATGTTTTGTGGGACGGAGGGAGTATGAATCTACCAAGTGAAACCTAACGCATAGTTTTGAAAGTAGAAGATAATCAAATAAGAACTTTTTCTTGCATGGGACGCAAGAAGTATAAAAGTAATTGCTAGCTACTTATCAAAAAAATAAAATTGCTTAACTAACTGTTGGTTTATTTTAGTCGCTAGTATTGTATTGTGCATAGTTTTATATCTAGAGGAGGAAGTAAAATGGTGTGATTTATCTAGATAGATGAGGCATTTACCATATAATCCCTCTAACAAAGTAATACTACACTCTAGGACAAGTTGTATTTTGCTTATAATCCCTAGCTTAACAAGTACACCCTCCCATTATTTTACTAAGTTCACCCTCCTATCATTTTACTAAGTCCACCCTCTTTAACAATTTAATTTCTCTCCAACCACCATCACCTTAGGTCACCCCCTACCCATTTTCTTCGGTCAACACTTCCGGCAACCATCAACTTCGGCGACTAACTCCGGCGACTTTTTTTTTTCTCCGGCGACCAAACAACTGATATCTTAACTTATCAGTAAGTTCTCAGTTGTCAACTAAACTACTAAGAACACAATTAACTCCGGCGACTACCAACTCCGGCGACCTCTCCGGCGACCAAACAACTGAGAACTTAACTTATTAGTAAGTTCTCAGTTGTCAACTAAACTACTAAGAACACAATTAACTCCGGCGACTACCAACTCCGGCGACCACGAACTTCGGCGACCAAACTGTAGGTGTTAGTGCCCTAGGCCTATAGAGATAGACCTTTATGTAATGTCATTGTTCATTAATATATGAGATTGCTTCTTTGATTATTATATGTGTTTGCATGTTTAGTTATAATAATCGTGTCCCTAGTACTTATGAAGCACTAGTATGAAGTCTAATGGATAATCATGTGATGATTATATGCATGGAGATCACTACAAGGAAAACCGGATTTAGAGACGGAAATTTAGAGACGGACGGAATCCGTAGCTAATTTGGCGACAGATTAGAGACAGAACCAAAAATCAGAGACGGATTCGGATTCCGTCTCTAAATTAGAGACGGATTCAGATTCCGTCTCTAATTCAGAGACGGAATATGAATCTGTCTCTAATTCAGAGACGAAATATGAATCCGTCTCTAATTTAGAGACGGATTCAGATTCCGTCTCTAAATTTTAGAGACGGGTTTTATATCTGTCTCTAAAATAGAGACAGATTCAGAATTCGTCTCTAAATTAGAGACAGATTAAGAATCCGTCTCTAAATTAGAGACAGAATCAGAATCCGTCTCTAAACTTTAGAGACAGATTTTAACCCGTCTCTAATTTAGAGACACATTTTTGAATCCGTCTCTAATTTAGTGACAGATTCAACATCTGTCTCTAAAATTTAGAGACAGATTTAGTATCCGTCTCTAAATTTGACTTTTCTTCTATATACTTTCATTTGTTTAGTTTTTTTCTATCTTTTTTTATATAAC